>CM018037.1:26906575-27506575 GCA_008638375.1 Nyssa sinensis | reverse complement strand
GGGGAGGGGGGGGACAAGACGCGAAATGAAATCCTAACCCTAGATTTTTTCTTGTATATGTACTACTGTTTATTTGTTACTAGATACTAATATAATAATAAATATTAACTGACAAAGTAACCTCCACTTTCCGTGATATTAAGAAACTGTCCCAGGGGCACACTGGGATATGGATCATCCAATGGGACTGATAACTCGAACTGAAATGCTAGTCTTTCCACCTTTGTTTCCCATCATTATTTCAAACCCTCTCACACAGGCGGGGCCAATCATCCTCGGGGCCTAAAATGGGCTCTACTTGCGTGAGATGGTGGGAAACAAAGGTGAAAACTTCAGCACTTTTGTAACTCGGATTACTTCTACAATAGTTTTGTCTATACTTTCTACAATCATATGCTTAAAAAGAATTTATATAAGAGTGATGCTATACATAACATATTTTCTCCTCTTAGACACAAATCAATGAGACCTCTTATAATAAATGTATATAGGTTTCACTAAATTGTCTAAGACTGAGAAAATATAGTGAGAAGAACCGTTATGTTCAGCATTTTCTTTACATAAAAATTATTTAGTCATTTTTCAATTTTGATGCTATGCATAACAATTTTTCTCATCTTAATTTCTCACTCCTAGACACAAGGTTACGAGACTCGCTACCTAGTGCCTAGGAGTGAGAAAATAGTATGAAAAAAAGCATTATGCATAGCATATTCCTGTTTTAAAAGCAAAGAATCATAATTTTATAAAGTACAAGAAGTTAAAGCTATTTGTAAGAAACTATTGTAGAGATTACAAACCCACAAAGTAAATTGTACATAAGATAAAAATGGACTCAACTTCAGTACATGTCCTTCAGTCCAATCTATGAAGTTTGTTAACCATTTTGTCACATGGATAATAGGTTTGTTCTATTTAAGAAGTGTTAAATAATTAATTTTTTTAACCACCTACTGTCCAATTGTTGGAAAGTGATTAGAGAACCTGATAAATTAGAGCGAAGGACATGTATTAAAGTTGAGCCCCAATAAAAAAATATTAGGGACCCAGTCTAGTAATTGAGCCCTTGAGGGAGGATGAGGCCACCCATTGGGCATACTACTAACAATTGGGATGTTTAAAATTGCTTATTTTTAGTTTTATCATCACAAATTCATATTAGTAATATGCTTGGATGTTTATGGGTGTTTGGACGCTTTGAATTCATGTGCTTTGTCATAATAATGGTTTCAAATTGATTTTTGTGCCTTAATGGCATGTCTAAGTCTTAAATTTCATGTTTAGTCGACTATTTATGGTTTAGGGTCATTAAAGTTCAGTTTTATATGTAAAATAATGGTGTTCTCAATGGTATGACAGTTTTGCTATTTCAGTCTATTTTCTTCTATGGTTTTAATAAATTTTCCCTATGGCATTTTGCAAAACCCTATTTACTGAAAGTTTGTGGATGTGTTAGCAATAACATACTCAAGTTTCATAGGTTTTATACAGTGTTGTCAAAGGCGCTTGCCCAGTCGCCTAGGCGACTGGGCGAGGCGTTTTCAAGGCTCATTGCCTTACTATGGTCCAGGCGAGACAGATTAAAGAAGCCGACGCCTAGGCGAGAGGCGCTGCACAAGGCGAGAGGCATTAAGGCGCTAACCTTTTTAATGTTACCATATTTTACTTAAAATATCTCTATTCTTTGTTGATTTCTTATTTTAAGTAGAGGGACATTTTTGTCCAAGTAAAGTTAAAAGAATAAAGGGAAAGAATATAAAATTTCAGCCTGATTATCTTGGTATGAAGACAAAAAACTAGGGCTTTTTGTTGGGAGTTTTGGGACCACCGTGAAGGAAACAAGCAGCAGCAGCAACGGGAACCACTTTATCAGTTTGTTTTTCCTCTTTCAGTGCATTTGCAATGTATTCCCAATTTTTAATACCATTTTGATTGCATTTCCAAAAATCCATCAAAATTCTGAAATTATTAATTCTAATTTCAGGAATCATTTGTCTTTTTTATTGATTCTAATCCATAAAATCTATATATATATGCAACCAAAATCTATCCCACAACAAAATCAAGACTCAAGAACATGAGTCTATGTAAAATACTATAAAAACTATTGTGAAACACACTTTCATCGGCACACTACACACCTTAAGTTTGTTCTGGTATGCTGCCCTTGTTGCTACACTTGTTCACACATGCAACTGTGACATTGGATTCCTCTGAGCTCTACCCGTAAGAAAAGCAACCACAATGCATGTCGTAATCATCAGCCCTGCTCCAAAGTCTTAAAGAGTATGGTATGTATTAAATTTCCCCAAACAAACTGGTTGTTATCTAAAAGTAATTTCATCTGCAATCATCCTCCCTGCATCATCAAGGGAATGAGTGACAAGCTTATTAGGAGAATAAAACACTGAGTTGGAGCACCGGAGGATAAAGAGGGGTATCTATTAAACAATAAAGAAAATTTTCAAAGAGGAAACTAATTTTACATGAATCGGTTTAGAGAGAGAGAGAGAGGAGGGGGGGGGGGGGGTGCCTTAAGAAATGCTAACCAAAATTTCAGAACTTGAAATGCTCATACCTTGAGGAGATGACGGTGTAGAACTTTTTTTATTGACTCCAAAAGCTCAGCTATTCTCTTTTTCAGTGCTGTCTGGATGGGGAAAAGTTGATGCCTTTACAATTTTTGATTCTATCAAGTCCCCAAATGACCCATTTCTATTGCAAACAGAAGTTTTATCTGCAAGCGCAGTCCTTGTGCTTGGTATAAACTCAACAGTTGTGGAAAGATAGAGTGGACTAGGCTTTGACAATATATTTAGTGAATCCTTCTGCTGGCCACAAATAAGGTGCTCTGTTGAGCAGGATGAAACTACAGGTACACTGTAATTTTCAAGATAATTGTCACCAAACTGTGAATGAGAGTAACCCCCTTTCCCTTTTGGCTCTATTACCATGTCCCTGCTGAGATCTATGACCTCAAAGCATCTGCTTAAACCATTTGCTCGATCTTCACAATTCGATAAATTTTCCTTTTTATTTTTGTGAAGTAAATGTAGACCATTCTCAAGATGGTGCTGGCTGGTTTCTTCATGCTCTTTCTTATATGGGTTTATTTCTTGACTGAGGACACTTTCATCTTTGTTGGCACTGATCTTGTTGGCCCTTAAGCGGGGATTCCCCTTCCTCTCTATGCCTAGTTTATTCCTCAATATCCATTCAGTTCCTTTCCCTTCTTCTCTCAAACTAGAGTGCAGGCTAAATTTTCTCGTGTCATGTCCCTCGGCACCAACTGTCCTAGTTTTCAAGCATTTTTCTCTGCCCACTTCCGGAGATATATCAATATGAGCTTTTGGAGCTGCGTCTAAGCAATTTTTCAGTCTCCATTGCAAGGATCAAAATATCGTTTCGATGTATAGTTTCGGTCTGTCCGGAAACAGAAACGCTTCGGAAACGTTTCGGAAACATAATGGAAATGGAGAAAAAATTGGAAACATGTGAAAACATAACTTAAAATTTATTTATTTATACAAATAAGCTTATTTATTGAATATTTGTGCATGTTTAAAGCATATACATCATATTCATGATAAATGATACTAATTCATGATAAATGACATAATAGATATATACTATGTAATATCCACGAATTAGATAATTTGACACAAGTTATATATAACATAAAAAGTAAAATAAATAACGATTTAAACCTATTATAATTAGGAACTTAATATTAAAATAGTTGTTTCTCTACACTTTATTTCTCCTACGACTTTTCTATTATTTTAAGAAAAATAATAGAAATATATTTTCTTGTAATTTTGAGTCTTAATCCTTAAAAAATAAATGGATATTATTTTTCACTAACTTCTAGAATTATTGTTGATATAAAAGAAATGTATTATCTGATTCGGTATGCTTCCCTAGTTTCGGTATGTTTCTACGGAAATAATTTTGTTTCCATGGAAACATGTGAATTTTGATATTTTACTAGTGTTTCGTTTCGGTTCCCTGAGAAACGGAAACGTTTCGGCCGTTTCGATGGAAAAGAAACAAAACTTTGATCCTTGCTCCATTGTGCCAGACACTTTGGGGGAAGCTTATCTAGCTCTTGAAATTGTATAGCACATCTAGGCTTCATACCCAAGGCAGGATGTCGCACTCCAATTTGCTGAGAACCAAGCTTCAGATCCCCGATGCCTGGAAAAGTTTGAAGCTTACCAACCCTTTTTCTATTTGTAGCCCTATTGAAATAAGGCAAAGCACTTTGTACTTCAAAATGGACCTGTGAAAATCCTCCTACTGCTGGCACCATGGATTTATGCTGACCAGAAAAAAATTCACAGAGTTGAAATACTGGCTTCACAAGATAAATGTGAAAGCATTCGCAGATTGGATATGAAACTAATAATCATATATAATCATCATAGAAAACCAAAAATAACTTTAATTAAAGTAAAACTAACCTCATCAAAGAACCCAATTTTTGGTGATGGCATTCGAAGACCCGAAGGTTTGAAGTTTCTTGTTGGTTCTGCAGCAACAGGATCAGTTCCCCTTGATGGACTCTCTTGACAGAAAGAGGATTGATCACATGGGTGACTCTGTAAATCTGATGCTTGATCACTTCCAAAATGGGCCCCTTTGAAACTAGTAGTATCAAGACTGGCCTCTGAACTAATAGATCTTTGGTTGACGGTAGAAGTTGATGTTGATGATTCTGAGGACCATCCATCAATGGAGCTAGCAGGTGATGTGCAGGAGGAATGGTTTGACATTGACAATAAATGAATTGAGAGAATAGGATTTCCCAACCCAATTTTGCTCCTTGTGGAGTATCTGAGAGGAGTATTGGAGGTTGAAACAGAGGCTGCTGCTTTTGTGTTTCTGGACTCTGTTTTTCTTCTTAAAGAGTTTGAGGAAGATTTAGAATATGAAGCACTACTGGATGTGTCATATGAGGAACATGTTGAATCGTTTCTGGCATTGAGGGAAACTGAAGAAGATGATTTAGGGGATGGTTTAGAGGTATTGGTAAGACCATATGAATCCCCCAGACCAGACTTCTTGGACACCATGGAACCTTGCCCTGTAACAGTTGAATCCTTCTTATTTAGAAGTGGAAGAAAGAATCTTTCAGTTTATCTGAGAAATCAATCTGTATATCCATATTGGTTCTTACCAGATCCAGCCTTTGCAATTTTGTTCTCCTTTTGGACATAGTTTGTGCCCGATGAAGCCCTTTCGGTTTGTCTTCCTGAGATGAGGTTCGTCTGACGTAATATATTGGGCGGCTTAAGAGACGATGAATTAGATTCTCCACTTCTAGCAGTGTGCTTTATTGGTCAACAATAAATTTGTAAGTTACTTCATATCATAAAGTTCTATTTACATTTTTCTATCCACAATGTATCCCCGCATGCATCGTGCAAGACTACTGAAAGGAGCGGCCCACCCCTTAGAAGGCAGGCTGCCACGCAAACTTGTCATTAATATTCAGGGAATGGGACCCTTTCAATTTGAGCAGTACAAGAGAAGAAATCATTTCATTCTAGTCAATTACCACATACCTGTACCATTTGCGGACGAATAGAAGCCTCCTTTTTAATTCTCTCTGATCCTTGCATATTGATGCTTTGCCTTATGAAAGCTGGCATGGATTTTACCTAAAATTTTAGAGAAGAACTTCATTTATGACATATCAAAAAAAAAAAAAAATTACAATGAAACACTAACATCAAATAGCACATACCCTATTTCGAGAGCTGACATCCAATTTCTTTGAGGCTGAAAAGAAGAAACCACGTTATTGAGCAAACTTTATCAAGAGCATGTGCAGAAATAAGTTAATATCAAATATGCTTTTAACCAGACTATTTCGTGCTTCAAAAATTGTTTCAGTAGTTATTTGACTTATTAAATCTCCTAGGGAAGTCTGAACTGCATTCATACTCTATTATACATACAAAATGAGCCGACAAAATTGCCTCATCAGCTATGAATTGTACAAGTACTGAAATTTCAGTATACTTACAGTGGACTAGTACTAGTGGTCTAACATATGACAATCCTCCTTAGTAAGCCTAATAGACCTCTTTAAGACTCATGATACACATTAAAAAATAAGACTCTTCAATGAAAAATTGAATATTTCCTGCTTCAACAACTGTTTCAGTAGTTATTTAACTTATTAAATCTCCTAGGGAAGCCTGAAATGTATTCATACTCTATTATACATACAAAATGAGCCGACAAAATTGCCTCATCGGATATGAATTGTACAAGTACTGAAATTTCAGTATACTTACAGTGGACTAGTACTAGTGGCCTAACATATCATAATTGGCCTTAGTAAACCTAATAGACCTCTTTAAGACTCGTGATACACGTTAACAAATAAGACTCTTCAATGAAAAATTGAATATTTCCTGCTTCAACAATTGTTTCAGTAGTTATTTAACTTATTAAATCTACTAGGGAGGCCTGACCTGCATTCATACTCTATTATACATGCAAGAAGAGCTGACAAAATTGCCTCATCAGATATGAATTGTACAAGTACTGAAATTTCAGTATACTTACAGTGGATATTCTGCATGCCTGCTCCTCCAAATCCCGACTTGCAACCTGAACTTCCAACATTGTACATTTTACTGGATCTTTGGATGGATGCTCTTACATCTTCAAACAAATTAGCGTCAATGCCTTCCAAAGAGAAATCATCACTGTCTAATATAGATTCTGCATCAGCTGATCTCCATATCACATCTTCTTGAATACTTGGTAGTTCATGTGCTTCATCCTTCTCAAATCCTCTATTCATGATAGACAACTCTTCAGGATCTAGAACTCCTGAGCATGTAAGAAGAGTTACGACTTTAAATTTGTAACTTACTGCAAATTTATATAAATCATGTAATATTATATTTGATAGATGGTCTGAAAGATTTAGGTTTCTTAGCACATAAAAGGGTACTCATGTGATATTATATTTGATAGATGGTACTAAAGATTTAGGTTTCTAAACACATAAAAGGGTACCTGCACTAGTGAAGAAGGCACTATCCCAAACTAAACTTTTGCGCAAGTTACTTGCTCTTCCTAGCTCCATTGATTTAGAAGGTATGAGCTTCTGTTCCATTTGCCCAAGCTGTTCTGATGCCTTTTGAACATCAGAAGAATTTGCAGTCTCAAACAGTTTGAAACCTTCATGCTCGTTTATATTCTCCGACGCTACTATGAAAATGGGTTAAAAAAGAAATTGTTTTAGGAAACAATAGAAAGAGTTAGGAGGGGAGAAGTGTATTTCTGAAAGTAACTGCACACTTGCTGTTGTAATTAAGCTCTGTTGATGCCAGTCGTTTTGCTTTACCATGCAGCAAAAGCAACGAACATTCATAATTGATTCTTTTTATTTCTTAGATAATTTAATACTGTAGTCAACAACAATAAAGAACAATGAATTGAACAAGAAATGGGTAGAAAATACAGATTCTGACCTGCCAGTAGGCATAAATTGTTTATTAGGTTTTTAACTTTTTGGTCCTTCGCCTGAAGCCAAGTGGAAGTTTAGAAGAACTGGTTATTCTGATCGGTTAATTATTTGGTTCTGTCCTGGTCTGTCTGATTCTCATTCTCCTTTGATATGTAATATTTAATTGTTGTTTTTGTTAAACCCAATGAAAGATATAAAAATCAAATCTGAACATGTGTGCATGGAATAGGGAAAAACTATATATAATATTATACATGTTTCATCCCTCACAAGTTGAATGGAATCACAAGTTAAATTATGCAAACTGATACACTAATGGCTGTCGAATTTCCAAGAAAACAACATGTCCCAGGTAGGCACTTTGTGTATTCCATTCTTTGCAAAAGTCCCACCTAATTATCTATTGTGACAAACATTTGAAATAATAGACATCTGTCATTTACCAGTAATGGCAGTCCAGTTGCATAAAACCTCACACTATCTCTTGTTTCTTTTCATGGGAAGAAATCCTAAATCAAGTGTTCACAAATGCATAGATAAGATTCAGCCACTAGTTGCAATGATGGTCAAATTTGAAATTGGATAGGAACCCCAAATCAAATTGGGTACAAAAGTTTGGCTATGAATTCCGAAATTTCCCGATATTCAAAATTCTTCATTTAAATGTTCAGTAAAGTTACTGTCAAGCTTGGGAAAAGAATTCAGAAAAATTCTGTGAAATTTTAGTGAAATTGGGCAAACTAATATGTATATAATCGAGAGAAAGATAAGCTACACTAAGTCAGACATAAATTTGGTCCTCTCTTCGAGTGCAATTGTGCCAGGGGAGATTAGATGCAGATATCAGACAATTACATAAACAAAAGGACACAAATATAATCTGAGATCAAGAAAGCAGACTCCTTTCACACAAGAACAAACCACAATTTACACAGCCAAACTGTTACAAAGATATGCATCACCAATAGAAATGCTCAAACCCTAAAATGCAGTTCGATTGTCAACAAAAGAAAGAAGAAAAATAACAAGAAATATAAAAGTAGAACCTTACACCTTCCATTCAAATAATACTAATAATAATAACACTAAAACGAATTAAGTCTGTTCAATTATTCAGCTGAACTATACATATGGGAAAATAAAGAAGATTAAAAAGCACCTGAAAGGCGAAGGTCTTGTAGAATATCGCGGAAGGGAGAGGCAATAAGAAAATCGTCCTCTGACGAAATATCGATCGGAGGAAGAAGCTTTTCCACTTCGAGATGCGTCTTGTTACCACCGGCATCCATTTCAAGAAGCCAATAACAGATCAAAATTGAAGTGAATTTCTATATATATATATATATATATATATAGATAGAGAGAGAGAGAGAGAGAGGACCTAATTTTAGCCAATAGGCAGTAGCTTAATCAGTGCTCTCTAATTAACGTCTAAACCAAATAACAAAGAGGCAAATTGAGCGGGAAATCTTGAATTTGGAGCCATGGTTTTAATTTATGAGCGATGCGGCATCCGCTAATTTTTTACCCGACCCGAGTACATTTAAAACTTTTTGGCCAATCCACAAACACTTTTTAACTTAATTTCGGAATCTAAGTACTTTTTAAAAGCGTATAAATCTTATACGCTTTTATGACTATGTTCGAGAAAAAAACGTAGAAGATTATTACATTTTTAAAAGGCGTAAAAAATTGATACGCCTTTAAAAGACGTATTAATTTAATACGCCTTTTAAAGACGTAGCAATCTTCTTCATTTCCTTCCCCATGGTGCTACTCCAAGCAGCACTACGGTGCTAGTTGAAGAAGCACTATGGTGCTAGTCAAAGCACCATCTTAGTGCTAGTCCAAGCAGCCCTGATCATTTGCCCTCTCCCTTTCAGCAAAATCTGATAGTAGTGAGTATCAAATTCTGATCATTTGCACTGCTATTACTGTCTTGACAGTTTAGTCTCATTTCATTGAGAAATTCAGAAGAAATATAAGAACTTGAAATACAACAACTCTCTAGCCTTGTAATGGTAAAAGAACTCCATTATTTTCAGTTTAATGCAAGTATGTAAGATTCATCATTCATAATCAGCAATGTCAATGATAACTCATTCTTATTGTCAACCATCAAAGGCATCAACAATTAAGAAAATGCTTGACAAACAGAGATCTTATACCTGAAGATGTCTTATAAGACCTTCCAATGAAGGTTGCTTTGGACTAGCACCATGGGGCTGCATGGACTAGCACCATGGTGAAGGAAATGAAGAAAAAAAAGACTATGAAAAAGGTTCTAACAATTATCTTTTCTTCATTTTTATCGATTTAAATGGAAAAGATGTGAGTCTTATAAAGAGAGGAAAAAGGGAGAGTGGTGAAGGAAATAATAAAAAAAAAAAGAATATGAAAAAAGTTCTAACAATCATAAGTTGAGAACTTGATTTTTATCGATTTAAATGAAAAAAATGTGAGTCTTGTAAAGATAGGAAAAAGGGAGAGACGAATACCTAGAGGCACAATGTGCTTACCAAAGGATATAAAGTCATGAGCATGAGTGCACCAAGGGGCTGCTTGGACTAGTACTAAGACTCTGCTTGACTAGCACCATAGTGCTTCTTCAACTAGCACCGTGGTGCTGCTTGGAGTAGCACCATGGGGAGGGAAATGAAGAAGATTGCTACGCCTTTAAAAGGCGTATTAAATTAATACGCCTTTTAAAGGCGTATTAGTTTCCTACGCCTCTTAACAGCGTATTAATTTTTTACGCATTTTAAAGGCGTATCAATTTTTTATGCCTTTTAAAGGCGTAATAATCTTCTATACTTTTTCACCGAACATAGCCTCAAAAGCGTATAAGATTTATACGCTTTTGAAAAGTACCTGGGTCCGGGAATTAAGTTAAAAAGTGCTTGGACCGGGTCAAAAAATTTTAAATGTATTCGGGTCACGTCAAAAATTTCGGCATCCGTGGTCTGCACGGTCTGCACGTGTACTTTGTTTTTTCCTTTTCGCCCTTTTTGGTACTAATTCTTTTTCCCAAGCCAATCATTTATCAGGCAGCTCCTCACCTTTTTTGGTGGAGAAATTATTGATTGTCCAAGGACAAATGGGATAGGCTATATGAATGATACCTTTCTTTTTCAACCGTTTTTATCAAAGTTTATTTTGATGTTCTCGTCTCTTAGTACGACTCTCGGTAGGTAGTAATCGTGTCGTTTTTATTTTTTATTTTTTTAATATATTTACTAATTTTCATTTTATTTTAACTAATTCTTTTTTTATTTTAATTCTTATAAATGCTACTCTTATCTTTTAATGAATGTATTCATCTTTAATTATTTATTTTCTTATTTTATAGTGTATTCATCTCTAAATCTTCATTTTAACTATACTCGTCTTACTAACATGTTATTTCTTAATTACCTAACATTTTGTTCCACTTAACATCATTGATTTAATAACTATTTCGTAAAACTTATATTTCGATTTTAAAAATATGTTTGTCACACACTTTTTCACTTAATTCATGTTGTTGTAATTCTATAAGTAACTTCACTTTTAATTTTTCTCTCTTATTGAATGAGTCAATCGAAATAACAAAATCTGATTTGTTGGAACTATTGACATAGTCAATGTTCTGATACCATTTAATAATTTTTTTAGTGGGTGAGACCATATAATGGTCCCGAGACAATGTACTCAAACTAATGAGTGGAAAAGGAAATTATTGAGTGATTCTAATATTCATCAGGTCAATGTACCAAATTATCAAATCATATCGTGTATATAAAAATTAATTTTATGTCTCATAAAAACAAGACATATTATATACAAACCATTTTAGGTCTTGACCAATAATTTAATTAGGATGATTCAATAAATTTTCGATAATGTATGTTTTAAAAAGATACTAGGGATAATCACAATTTTTGAAATTCAGTTTCAGCTCATGAGATGCATGAGAAATTCAAATTCCAGTCGCGGCTATCGGCCATCGCAAGACCTTTGCTTCATTTCATCTCTCTTTTTCTTTTTCTTTTTTTTTTTTGTGTGTAGTTTGGACTTTTATTGATACTTGATATTTAATTTCATTTTTTTTTTAGTCTTACACAGGGTAATTTATAAAGTATATAAAAGTAAAAATACTTTTTTGACACAAATTAAATGCTATTTTTATTTTTTTTCTACAATTATCTACACAAAATAACCCAAAAAAAAAAAAAAAAAAAACTTTAACAATGGTATCAAAAGATTCCGAATAAAATGTGCAACAAGAATTATAATGTGAGGTGAATGCAAGGCGGAGTGAATGAAGCATGCAAGGGATAAAATCACTATGGAATAGAGTCGAGCAAAGGGATGAAAATGGTAAAACTTGACACGGATTCCAAGAAAGAATAGAGAAAAATATCCCTTCTAGCCCCCACCCCAATTATATTTAAATTATATATATTTTTTTAATATTTTCATATTTTCTTAAATATTCACACATATAAATCTAAATATGTATATATAAAATATGTACATATATATTATTTACATATAATGTGTATATAAATAGATGAACTTGTATTTTTAATAACATTAGTTGATTAATTTTGATTATTAAAAATTAATTTTAAAACTGGAGACAGGATTTGAATAAACAGGCACACGAGACAAGATGGGGATGGCAGAGACTACTTTTTAACGGGATAGAAAAAGAAAAAGATCCTCCCGCCTTATTGCTATTCCTAGTCAAACATGTATAAGCTCGGGCTTGACTAATAAGTATTTATTGGTCCAAAAACATTGCATCAGGCGAATGAGCATTTGATACATCAACAATATCTGTATACCACCTGCTAATGTGTCAAATGCTCATTAATCCATATGCAATGCACCGGTACCAATCAATAATTTTTTTCGTGTTTGACAACTAATTTCCCTCAAGGGCATCAACAAAACTGGACCTGTAAGAAAACTTCAGTCATTAAGTTTCAGTTTGTTGTGAGAATCACAAATTTGATACGATTAAAAATCCATTTCCAGCACATTTTTTTATTAAGATCATTACATCTGCAAGATGAGGTAAAAATACCAAATTCAAATTTCTAAAAGACATCTTCAGCTCATCCACCATCCACAAGTATACAGCTCCTACCACCAAGGGTCAAGCTAGGACAACCAGCACCAACATGAACCACCTGCTTCATGATTAGATGACCTGAGACCCAATATCTTCCACAAACGCTTGCAAATTCAAGGTACGGCTTGTCCAGCCTTTTTCACCCTGCCGGAAGCAACTGCTACAATGGAAGTATATCACGATTTAATAATGTACTGCAAAGTTCTCATCTGTTAAAAATGGAGAAAGAGGACCAAGTGCTCAAGATTTCTTCAAGCACCATTTACCAGGAAAAACCTAGCAATCCATCGGAATATGAGTATGAACAATATATGTTAGATACAGATCCAAAGCGGTGTGTACTTGTCAGTTCCAAATTTCCTCAATAAATATATGTAATCCAAGCAATATTGTATGCAATCAACACTAATAAGAAATGACAAATACACTAGAAAACCAACTTGAAGTTAAGCTTCCTACCAAAAAGAAATAGCAGATAAGCTGAAGAGAACTTAAGATAGAGCGAACACGCTATAATGATCTAGGTAACAGTAGTATATCTACTAATATTTGCAACCAAATGCAAGAATTTTTTTGGCATGTGTTCAATCCAGGTGCACTATTCTTAGTTCACATTTGTTTTGCAACTCTTGGGGAAGAAGACTCAAGAAGAAAATCAAAGAAAGGAAGATGGAGGAGTCCTGCGGCTGGGACATGGGTATAATTATTTTCCTCTCATCTTGCTGATCCATTTATAATAACATCTTAAAATGTTCTTAAATTACAGAAAACCCCTTGAAAGATACGTGTTTAGGTATGGGTTGAAATGATGAGGAACGCCAAAACTGCCAAAACATCCTAAATACTCCAAAGTCAAAAGCCATTACAAAATCTGAGATTATCTACTATTTTTCACATGAAACAAAACAGAATTGAAAATTATATTAAGAGGGACTGGGTCTTAAGACTCTTGGTCACTCCCACCAGGGGCGGGAAGGCATGTTTGGAAGAAGCAAGAGACCATCACTTTTAACAAGGAAAGGGAGCTATTATTTTTATACCACACTCAACTTTTACAGTTTTTATTTAGGGACCTGTAACGATAAAAATATACTATTTATCAAAAGTGTAAAAATGACATACAAAAGCCAACTTTAACATAAGAAGTTGCATCCATGCCAAAATTATAAGTGGTTTTGAGCGGCATGCGCTGTCCACAAACAGCAAAGTGCATTTCATCATCCATGAGAGAGAACAAAATAATAGATCTTCCCCATTCTCCAGTTGGCCTTTCATCTGTGTCCCATACATTGCATATGCAAGGAGAAAGTAATCAAAATTTCAACATATGAAATTGGTCATCGACAGGAATCTACTCCCATCCCCAATCCAGGTTCATAACAAGCTAGGAATTAGTTACTTTTCTAATTGCAATCATAGAGAAACCAACCAATTGCCATCCTTGAACAGCAAACCATGAACAAGTATGAAATCAGCTTGACTGATATATAGTTCAGCACAGTGGAGACAAGTTCTTACCTTTGGTAGAGATAATAAAAAAAAAATTGATAGTGTGTGATCAAACTAAACAGTTGAGATAAATAGAGCAGAATGGTGAAACATGATTGATGTAGGCGACCCCAAATAGTTGAGATAAGGCTTTGTTGAGTTGAATTTACAGTAGAGAAAAGTTCTCAAACAGACTAATAAGATGAAGGGATCTGTAAAAAAAAATAAAAATCAAAGGCAAGAAAACCTACCAACCGTTAAGGCTGATACATTTCAGGAAGTTGAAGACCCACACTTGCAGCAGATTTCCCTAGTACTTTCTTCATTTCATCTGATCTGTCCACTGCAATGTTGTAAGAAAACAACAAATCCTACACAATCACAAGCAATTCAAAATCAGATTTAAGATGGAAGTAGCCAGACTTTTATAATGTAGTTTCTTCTACTACTTCTTGAAGGAATGAATATAAATTATTTGGTGCTACCAGGCATACAGATGACAAAACAGAAACAACAATAGCCATGTAGTGAGCAATGAAAAGATTCCCCAACTCCCACTAATATAACTATGTTCCACAATTCCTGAAACTAGCCATTTGCTCTAAATAGTATTTCAATGCACCACATGGTTCTCAAATTCTTTAGTTGGATTAGTGAAAATTTGAAAGAGAGAGATTATTTATCAATCTCAATGCAAATTGTTTTTAAGCAGTGAAGAACATATTTAACACTGTAATCTAGAAGGTCAAGCTAAAAGAAGCTAAATAAAAGATCGATTTTCATATAATACAAGTAATGAGAATAAATTTTAGTGTCCAGTTCATCCAAGTAGCAGTATCAGTGATCAAATTTCTGATTCATTTGAGCAGATGTGGGGTCTGCTGATATGGATTTGTGCTTGATACCTCAGATTGAAGAAGTCGACTTGTGTGCCCCCTTAGCGATCATCCGACCAGAGCCAATCCAGGAATTTTCAGCTGAATGGATGGCCAACAGAAACCTGGAAGTTTCAAAATGGGTCATGCCGTGCATCGGATTAAAGAGATTAGCAGGTACTTGGGAGTGTCAGATTCAGGGGATGAGGAGGAGCTGCTGAGAGTGGTGTCCAGAATTGAGAAGGAGAATAGGCAGGGGAGGATGGTAGCGCCAAAGTCCAGGAAAACTCAGAAAGAAATTTCAGCCACAAAACTGAGGACGGAATCGAGAAATTTGAGATCGAAAGTGAATTATAATCATTGAGGGGAGGGGGCAGATGGAGGGGAAGTAGGCAAGGAAGTGGTATTATGGAATTCTCTATGATAGGGAAATTTTTATCATGGAATGTCAGGGGCCTTAATGACCCGGATAAGAGAGTAGTAATCAAAGCACTGCTTAAGGAATGGAAGCCCACAGTTGTTTGCCTGCAAGAAACAAAGATGCAGGACATTTCAGTTCAAGTAATTAGGAGCCTGTGGAGCAGAAGATGGGTGGAATGGAAGTTTGCGGCAGCTAGGGGTGCAGCGGGGGGTATTCTCATTATGTGGGATTCGCGTGCAATGGCGGTGGAAGAAGAATGGAGGGGAAACCACTTTTTGTCTTGTAAGTTTGTTATGGGTGTAGAGTGTAGACCAGTTCACTTGGGTTCTCACTGGAGTGTACGGCCCTAACGAGGACAGAGATAGAGCTTTCTTTTGGGGAGAGCTTCAGGAGGAGGTGAGGAGAGGTGCGGATAACTGGGTGGTAGGAGGGGGTTTTAATGTGACTCGCTTTCCATATGAGAAAAGAGGAGGGGAAAGTCTTCCAGAAGTATGCGGGATTTCTCAAGCTTCATAGATCGGAATCAGCTGGTGGATTTTCCTTCGGAAGGGGGTAGATTCACTTGGATTAGTGATAGAGAGGATCCAACTATGTCTAGGCTTGACAGATTTCTCCTTTCCCCTGCCTGGGAGAGCAAGTTCCCTGATTCTACGCAGACTTGCTATTCTAGACCAGTGTTAGACCATGTTCCTATTATGTTGGACGTTGGAGGTTTGAAATGGGGAAAAAGCCATTTTCATTTCGAAAGCACGTGGCTTAAGCATCCAGGGTTTAGAGATTTGGTGGCACAGTGGTGGCAGGGGTATGATGTGGGAGGCAACCCAAGTTTTGCTATGGCCAAGAAGCTTAAGCTGCTGAAAGAAGACCTACGGAAGTGGAATATCGAGGTCTTTGGGAATATTCAGGCTAAGAGGGAAAAGCTGTTAGCAGGCATTAGACAATTTGATAAAAAGGAGCAGGAGGTAGGGCTGATCGATGAAGAGAGAACGCATAGAGCAGGGCTCGAAGGAGATCTGAGAATGACTCTAAAAATGGAAGAAATAGCTTGGTGGCAGAAATCGAGGGTGTTGTAGTTGAAGGATGGAGATTGGAACACGAGATTCTTCCACTGGATGGTGAATTATCATAGGACGAATAATATAGGGGTGGTCTCTATTGGGGGTAGGAGGTTGTAGGGGGCCGAAGAGGTTAAGGGATGGATAGTGTCCTTCTACCAGGAATTGTACTCGGAGACTCTGGAGTGGAGACCTCGGCTGGATGGTTTGACCTTTGATTCCATTTCAGAAGGGGAGGCGGCGACCATAGAGAGACCTCTTGGAGAGGGGGAAGTGCTCCAAGCTTTGAAATCTTGTGATGGAGATAAAGCTCTAGGCCTAGATGGCTTCACCATGGCATTCTATAAACATTGTAGGGGAGTAATCCGTAGTAATGTTATGGTAGCTTTTGATCAGTTTCATGAAACATGTGCCTTTGAGAAGAGCTTAAATGCTTCATTCATTACTTTGATCCCAAAGATAGAAGGTGCGGAGAACATCAGAGATTTTAGACCCATGAGTTTGGTGGGGAGCATGTACAAATTGTTTGCTAAAGTTCTCTCTATGAGATTGCGGGAGGTGATGGGTCAAATTATTTCCTCTAGCCGAAATGCTTTCGTGGGGGGCTGGCAGATTTTGGACTCAATCTTGATAGCTAATGAATGTGTGGATGCGAGGAGGAGGAGGAGGAGGAGGAGGGAGGAGGGAGGATGGACTTGTTTGCAAGCTGGATGTTGAAAAGGCCTATGAGCATGTAAATTGGGCGTTCCTCTTCTATATGCTGCAAAGGATGGGGTTTGGGGAAAGATGGAGGAGATGGATTCAGTGCTGCATTTCTTCGGTGTCTCTTTCTATTTTGGTAAACAGCTCTCCTGAAGGGTTGTTTCGCTCTTCCAGGGAACTCCGTCAAGGGGACCCTTTATCGCCGCTCCTTTTTGTCATTGTTATGGAGGCTTTTAGTAGATTGTTGGACAGGGCCATTGGTGGTGAGTTGTTGAAAGGTTTTGTGGTGGGGGGATATTAATGGCAGTAGTGAAGAGATTTCTCATTTATTATTTGCGGACGATGCCATTGGGTTTTGTTCAGCAGAAAATGAGCAACTTAAGTACTGGAGGTGTGTTCTTTTATGCTCTGAGGCGGTTTAAGAGTTGAGAATTAATTTGGCAAAGACTGAAATCATTCTGGTTGGTGATGTGTAGGATGTGAGGAGCTTGGGTACTACCATGGGGTGTGGGGTGGGGTCGTTTCTAGCCAAATACCTTGGCATGCCTTTGGGGGCTTCGGTGAAAGTGATCGGAGTATGGGATGTAGTGGTGGAGAGATTTCAGAGGGTGGAAGAAATAGTACCTTTTTAAAGGGGGTCGTATTACTCTTATCAAGAGTACGTTGGATAGTCTCCCCACATACTTTATGTCCCTTTTTCCTAGGCCTGTAAAGGTAAGGAAGAAGTTGGAGAAGCTTTAGAGAGACTTCTTATAGGGTGGGGTTGGGGGAGGAGAGGAAGACTCGTTTAGTGGGTTAGGATAAAGTCAAGCGTCATCTGAAAGAATGAAGGTTGGGCTTCAAAGATCTCAAAGTGTTCAATCAAGCTTTATTGGGGAAGGGGTTGTGGCGGATTGCAGTGGAAGAGAACTCTCTTTGGCGGGAGGTTATTGGTGTAAAATATGGGAGTGAGTAGGGAGGGTGGCTAGTGAAGAATAACAATGAGTCTTATGGTTGTGGTATTTGGCGAGGCATTCAAAAAGGGAAAGGGAAATTCCTTAAAAAAATTCAATTTAATGTGGGTGACGTTATTGAGTGGAAGATAAGTAAGGAGAAAAAATTGCTAGGGACATGTGGAACATGCTTTTGAGTATTCTTGGTTGTTCTTGGGTTATGCCGGTATCATTCAAAGAAGTTCTTGTAGGTTGGTGGTGCAAAGAGATCCGTAAAGAGCTACGCATTGCTTGGAGGATGGCCCCCATTTGTCTTGTGTGGTGCCTTTGGTGGGAAAGGAATAGTAAAATTTTTGAAGGGGTGGAAACTCCCCCTTGGAGACTAAAAGATAGATTTTTGTGTTGTTTTCTCTTTTGGATTCGGGAAGAATATCTCATGTATTTAGAAAAGTTTCTGAATTTTTTGAGGGATCTTAGGCTTTAATTTTGTAACCAACCCCTCTTTTGTATTGTGGGTTGCCCTCCTCGAGCGCCCTTCTTAGTAAAACTTTACTTATAAAAAAAAAAATCAGATTTATTTAGACAATATGAGAGCTGAGATTGGATCAGAAAGTTGTATTTCAATAAATCATCCAATAAAACAGCACAACTTTCTTCAAGTGACTATATATATATATATGTATGTATGTATGTATGTATGTATGTATGTATGTATATCATTGAAAAGGGGGTAACTTAACTTGTGATGGCACATATATGTCTATTTTGCGTGTATGTATATGCATGAGAACAATGGAAAAGGTGGGTACCTTGTGATGATGGACACTATTAAGAAGAAAGGTGTAATCGTGGGCAAGCTTCACTTTATGTTGAACGGAAGAGAGGTCCGACTGTTGGCTGTTCTTGCGGAACTCTTGTGCTATGTAATTTGTGAAATGGCTCTTGTGATCTTCCTTTCCAATGTGTTTCTTGACAGCTTTGAGAAGGTGGCGATACACCTTAGCAGCTTGCAAGGCTTCAGAAGACCCCATTTCGCAACAAATTCGTTGTCTTTATCTTTGATTTTCAGTTGGTTCCCTACGGATCACGGCATTCAAGTCATATGTATTCTACTTATATGAACTTCAACAGAAAAAAGCACTGACTAAACTTAAAAGGATAAAACGTAGATTACTTGAATGCAGCAGCAAACAATAGCAACAATTGGCGATGAGCGGTGACAACCGAGGCAAACAGTTTGTTTCAGATGTTTATCATAAAGAGCCCTTCAGTGCAGGCTTAAAATAGTTTGAACGAGTTACTATGTTGAGGGCCCTTACAGGACAAGTGGCATCTTGTGCTTATTCTTATAGGAGAGGTCACTGTTTCAAATACTAGTTTTCAAATGAAATTTAAGTTTAACTTGTTGAGATAATTAATATCCCCTCGGTCCCAATTAAGAATCCTTTATTTGATTTTTTAATATTCCAAAATATAAGTCCAATTTGAAAAGTCAATGCATAAAGTATTGTGAAATTTTCAAATTACCCTTTTTTACCAATTTAAGTTTTCATGAAGTATTGTGAAAAATCTTCCCAATTTTACTTTCATTTCTATCCTCTTCAAGCAAGGATACCTCCTGGTCTTTAGCATCCAGCTCCTTTATGTTCTATTAAAAAGGTGAGCTTTTTGAACTTTAAAATTCTCGAATACTTCTTTATTCGCCGATCAAAAAAATCCTTCTTTATTCCACTTTTTGAGGTCGTCCTTCAACAATTTGAGCTTTCTAACTAACACAAACCCCGTGAACCCATAATCTGATAACTATGCCACCACAAGTCTATCATCTCATGAAATCCTTGTTCCTTCAACCACATGTTCTCAAAACGAAAGGGACCTTTGCCTGCCCTTAACCCACCACAATCTAACAAAAGAGGAAAATGGTCAGAAGCAGGACGAGGGAGATAAGATTATCCCAAATTTGGGAAATGGTCCTCCCAATCCATGAGAACCATAAATCTATACAAATGAGACATAGCCAGAACCTCCTGCCCACTTGACCAAATGTATTTATCCCCTTCCAACAGAAGATCCAGTAACTCCAAAGAGAATAAAATCCATTAACTCTTTCATGGCTCTAGTAATTTTACCAACATCCCAGTTTCTTTAAAGGAGACCGCACCACATTAAAATCCCCACCAACACACCCAAGTGTTGTTCCACCTATTCCTGACCTGCTGCGGCTCCCAAGTCCTACCAAAGAAAGGGGTTTATCTAATTCCAACACTAGACCATGAACACCTGAAATTGGACAATCTCAAGAAGAGGGGATTTCGGTTGGTTAGTTGGTGCTATGTGTGGAGAGGAGGAAGAATCCATTAGTCATTTGTTTGTTCATTATGCAGTAGCGAGGGAGTTACAGTGTCTTCTATTCTCTCTTTCGGTTGTGCTTGGACAATGACATGTTTGGTGATGGATTTCCTAAAGAGTTGGAGAGGGAACCTGTGTAAAGCATAGTGTTAGAAAGGCTTGGGATATGGCGCATAGTTATCAAAACCGGCCCGGGCATCAACCCAAGGCGTTGACTGGGTGGATGGGTCACTAGTCTAACCGTCGGGTTAACTGGTCGGACAGGGTTTATTTAATATTAAATAAAAATTAAAAAATTAAATATTAAATATTAAATATTAAAAAATATTTTTTTTGAAATTTTATGTAAATGTAAAACATGATAAATGCTAAATACACATTAAAATATGAACAAAAAATGTACCAATAATATGCAATAACAAAAAAACTGATATTGCATCTAACTTAATCACTACAAAGTCAAATACAAGTACACATGTGGACATTATTAAATATATATGCATAATGAATCATAATAAATTAAACACGGTGCCCATTTCCTGCTCGCAGACAGTGAGCGCAATTATGCCATGTAGCATGCTTTCTCCAAGGATTGGGGCACATTAGTGATCGGCCACTTTAAAGGGTTCTAGGCTTCTGCTAGCAGATAATGTTAAAGCTTGTAAGAAGAGTTAAAAGTTGAGAGCAAATTAGCGAGTATGCAACTTTACCATTAGCATCAATGCTTTCTTGTGGTGTTCATGTTTTTTTTTTATCCTATATCCTATACTAATCAAATGTGTACTTTATTTTTATCCTTGGACTATTATTTGTATGGTTTTTAAAACAATCCACCTGCTAATTAAGGTGGTTTATTTTTTCACTTTGTCCCTAAAATGTAAAAATCAATAAAACAGTCTTGAATTGTTAATGAAAGCTACCATTATCTAGTAACCGACCAAAAAAAAAAAAAACAACCTAGTAACTAGTAAGCAGCATCATAAAACAACATGGTGCCCATTTCCTGTTCACAGACAGTGGGCGCAATAAAATGATGAAGATGCACATTGAACACAATGAGATGAACACTGAACACAATAAGAAATAAATAAAAATAAATCATTAAGCATGAAGCTATATCACAACACATGAAATGGTGGTAAACAGAGTCGATGAAATTGCAGAAAACACTGTGCTTAATGATGGGCAATCTTTTTTTTTTTTTCAGTGATTAATTTCCAGTAAGAAATTTGAAACTTGATAGGAATTGGAGAATTCCATGCGAGCCACCAGACTAGAGCATGATCGAGTGATGAAGATGAACATTAAATAAAATAAATAAAAATAATTAAATACCGAAATAGTTTTGGATATGGCTATAGTTAAGGACGACGAGGAACAATAGACGGCGGTTGAGAGTCGGTGACGAGGCGATGAGAGAAAGATACGACGACGCTTGGCTATGGCTGGGCTGTTGCCACTGTTCAACAGTTCGTCTTCACTCTTCAAATTAGGGCAAACGGGAAACTGATCAAGATCGAAAGAAAGGGGCGTTCAGCTAAATTTTGTGCTAAACTGACGTATTTATCCTTCTACTCTTTAACCGCTTAACTAGAAATATGGGCAAAATGGTCCTTTGGAAATCATAACAAGTTTATAAAACCCAGACGATTCACCTAAATTCGGCCGGGTCTCACTGTTCATGGTTAAACCGGTCGGATCTTCCGATCCAATCTGATTATACTGCTTTTATTGTCAGATTGATGATCCAGCCGGTTTAAATTCTGATTCCCGATTCAACCGATCTGGCTGATTTTATAATTATGATTTTTGTCTTTTTGGTGTATATGACACAAAAATAATAAGAGACTTTTTTTAATAAGAATATCTACCTACAAAATTAACAAAGGATTTTTTGTAAGGAAAATATCTTCCCATTAATAGGTTAAAGGATAATCTTTTGAAAGTTCTATACTTTTTGGGTTAGTAAATCTTATCCAAATTGTATACTTTCTTTGTAGTATTTTTTGGAAATTTAAGACTTTAAGTGCAAGTCGTTTTCTCTTTTTGGTTATTGGGTTTCTCCACCCACCAACCAACCAAAAATCTCTATTCAGACAGTTTTTGATGCAAAATTTTTTATAAAAAAAGAAAAAGAAAAAGTGTGTTATTGTAATTAATATGAAAGAAAATTAATTTTGTAAAATTATACTAGCCACTCAATTGTGCATGAAATGCATATCTCCTTAAAACTATGCTAACCACTCAATCATACATGAAATGCATGTCTCCTTAAAACTATGCTAACCACTCAAGGTATAAAAGCTGCATAACCCTTCTGATGTGAGTCAAATTACAGTAAATTACATATTTCGTGCGTGAGAGACAAATACCTTGTATTGTGATAAAAAGAATTGATACTTTTACTTTAATTTTAACGACAAATAAATACATTGTCACTTTTATACTACATAAAATTATGTACACGGGAATTAATGTGTAATTTTTCCCTCAATAGCACATTAATTTTTATTCACGCTCCGGGTTAAACCTTTTACATTCTAACCCACATGAATAATAATAAAATCAAGAAAAAGTATTAAAAAGTTCTTAAAATAAAAATTTCAAACAAAAAAACTTATGATAAATTTTTTATATCTAAAAGACTCAAAGAATAAATTTTTATTATTAAAAAGTTCAATTATAAACTTACATCTTAATACCGTTAAAAAATTGATAGTAATCAGACAAAAATAACATTTAAGATACATTTTAAAAAATATTAAATAGTTGATAATATAAATTATTTAATCCAAAAACAAAAAAATACAATTTTTTGTTTTAAATAGAAGACCTAAAATTAAATTTTCATTTCATAAAATCTTATAATTATTTTAGATTGAAAAAATTATTTTATATATTTTATAGTATTTTTTTATAATATATCTTAAAGGCTATTTTAATAAAAGCAATAATATTTTATAACGGTGTCAAGATAAAAAGTAACAATTATATTTTTTGTATTAAAATTATTTTTTTAATTTTTTAGATGCAAAAAATATATCATAGAAATTTTAATTTCAAAAAATTAATTTAAGATTTTTTTAATATTATTTTCAAAAATTAACTTATCAATTGCTATTTCGTGTTTGTTCGGTTATTTTTGTTAAAAAAAAGTATAGTAGTACGGTCATGTTACCACTATTATTTTTATTTTTTTAAATTTACCTAAATTTTACTATGATATTCACGTCACAATGGTATTAATACACTAGTACCATTTTACTTGACTTTTTTACGCCTTTGCTTAATACATTGGAAGAGAATAAAACGCAAATTCGAAAAAAAAAAATCTGAAGGTACAACACTATCAGCAACGAGTACCATCGCTTAAAGCAGAAAATTAGAAGCCCAATTCAACATAATTAGAACTTCAATCTCTAGAGCAGGTCCTCCATTGTTTGCGTGGATACTAAAATCAGATCTCTGAAGGGAAGAGAAATTCGAGGCCATGTCGCGAGAGAGACCTCGGAGAGGGGCGTTGCCTCCGGCTCAGGAGGCACGTTTAACGCCAATTGCTCAATCTAAATCTATAGATTAGCGTCAATTTATTTTTCTTTCTTCTCTCTTCTTTTCCCTTTTTTTTTTTTGAAATTATATATTTTCAAATATGTTTTGATAATCTATTTGTATTCCTTCTCAGTTAATTATTGTTAGTTTTACGTATTCATAAACCCTAAGCTAAGTTGGCATGAGATTAATTCAGAACTGTTCTATGATTTCATATTCTTGTGGTAATTGACATTGTGGTTTGTGTGTTAGTGTTGAGGGGCTATGCAGAATCTTGCAGTTAATAATTTGCGCAACACTGTGTCTCACTGTTGTGTGCAGAATATTGAGAAGTTAGAGAAAGTTATAAATGATGGTAATTATTACGGAGCTCAACAGATGTACAAGTCTATTAGTGCAAGGTATTAGCATGTTCTCATATATATATATATATATGTATGTATGTATAATTTGTTTCAGGTGAAAGTTTCATCTTCTGCACGATATATTTTGGTTAATATACAATTTTATGTGCATTTTTGGGTTAATTCACTACTACATCATTTTCTTTATCTTTTTTGGTCTTATCCTTTTCCTTGTGCAGGCATAATGTCAGTACCTAATAATATTTATGATATAATTTTTATTTGTTTCTCTCTTGATAGATTCATGTTAGCCTAAAAATATATTTTCTATTGGGCTCAATTTTTACAGATATATATCGGCTGAGAGGTATTCCGAAGCCCTGGATATCCTTCAGTCAGGTGCTTGCATCCAACTGGACCATGGACAGGTTGTTATATAATGTTCCTATGTTTGTCTCGTGTCATTGAAGTTAATCTAATTTTGTGCTAAACTTTATGTACAAATATGTGTCAGCATATGGTTTGAAAAGTTATCATGTTGAAGCAGAGATTTATAAGTAGGATTGTTAATGAAATAAAAGGCATAGATGTACCTGGTTGTTCTCTCAAAATTTATATTTGATTTGGGTTTGTTTCAATATAGAATATCAGGTAATGTTCAGATACTGCATAACAAATTAAATAACAGCTGAGCTTTTATGAATTAATTTTAAAATAAAATTAGTGACAGGCTTCACATGCATTGTTGTTCAAAAGATTTAGGCCATTAATTTGACTATCTGGTCTCTCCATCAGAGGCATTGGTAGAGGCACATTTAAATTCCTCTTTTTTTTTTTTAGCACTTTCTTAAAGGCAAACATTGGATGGCATGATAAGATGTATTGGTTAATTTTGTTTATTACTTAGTGTTTACTATGAATTCTTGACAGGTTTTTATTTAGCTGCATTTATGTGGCATTTTAGTGTTTTTTTATTCTTGACAAGGAACTCCCACTGTAGAGTGTACTGGTTAGGGTAAACCCCAGAATGCCACCACCCCCAGCCATGCACGTCCAGTAATTCGGGGGACTTGAACACAACCTCGGGGTATCACACCACTGAACCGACTGAAGCTTACCATCCAAGCTAGACCGTGGGGGTTTTATGGGGGCAATTAGTGTTGTTGAATTCATGTGGCATTTTAGTGTAACTTGCTGTAAGTGGAGGTGCAAAATCTTTAAGAACAAGCTGTGTTGTGAGTTGTCACAAACAAATGGTGTCGAGATTTAGAATACATAAATTTTAAGCATGCCTATCCTGAAGTTGAATCTTGTATAATAGAAATGCAGGCACCACCCCCCCCCCCCAACCACCCCCGCCCCCAACCACCCCCGCCCCCAATTTAAATTTATATGTCTCTTTGAAGGAAAATGAAACAACCAATCATATGCAGAAAACTATTTCATAAAAATCATATAGCGTTCTCTAATTATTTTTAGAATCTATTCCATTGACTTATTCTTTGCATAAACCATTTTAGATTACTTGTGGGTCCGAGCTTGCTGTTTTGTTCGTGGAGACACTTGTTAAAGGCAACTTTCCTTTTGATGATGACACTATTGGTTAGTTCTTCTCTTCTGATGTAGTTTTTTGGTCCTGTGAACTCTCTCTATCTTTCTCTGTGTGTTGCAAGGATGGATACACACACCATATTGAATTTTTTGGGGAGAAGGGCAGGGGACTATCATGCAATTGTATATATTTTTGTAATTTCACTTACATGGTTAATTGTTTATGTTGGTTACTATTTAATTCTATAAATAAACACATTTAGATATTTAACTTTAATCAGTTTTATAAATCTAATTGTACATGTAATCATATCCTCCTTTTCCTCGTGCATTGGCCACATGTTTCTCTTTTAAATTTTCTCTAATATCCTGGACATGCTTGTGGCATTTCATATGTTCAAGCACACTAGAGTGCATCTAGGCGTGTTCAAGAATGCAAGTTCTGTTTGTATTCAGTCTGTCCACAACATGGACGAATTCTAGTTAGAAGTGTCTGTGTTAGTTGGCACTCAATATTAGGATTCTGAATAATTGAGAATTATTTCTCATTCTTCACTCACTTAAGAGTTGAAACTTGGTTCTTTTCATTAAGGTTACTGTACGCACCACACAATATATATATTTTTTTGATAAGCATGTATGTACACAATATACCTGAAAGTAGATCAACTAGCTAAGGACTACTAAAAACATATTACTTCTATTTTGTAGCGTCTAGTTCTAGCTCGTGGAGATTCACCTCATCTCAACCATTGTGAATTCAAGAATTACTTCTTGTCTTCAAAATAGTCTGGGACTTAGAGGGTAACTTTTGTGAGTTTATAAAGCCCAATTCTATTAAATCATTTTAATTACTTTTTCAACTCTCCAGGTGGAACCTTTGGAAATTTTGTTTGAATCTTTAAATAGCTTGAGGGGTTGGCAGAAATAGAAGGTTCGGTGGGTTTGGGAGAGGGCAGTTGGTTTCACAGTAGTTATTTATTTATAATGCTCACAGTTGACAGTCATGGAATGTAATGATATATTCAGATTTCATACCCAGTGCCTTTGTGTAAAGGCAGAAAATATTAATCACTTTGTTTATTCACTGTCCCTTTTCAGGAAATGAATTTTATTGTCTTCACTGTCCTTTTATACCTGTAATATTGGGCTGTCCTGGGTGAGGCCTCTGACTATTCAGGTCTATGGGGAAGCTGTAATCTTGGAGTGTGATCCAATAGATTATCTTTATTTGCTTTCCTTTGGTCTTTGTGGAAAGAGACTAAAAATAAAGGATTTTAATGGACATGACTCTGACTGTTGCTGTGGTAGTAAATAGGATTACCTAATTCATTGCTTTTTAATGTCTATATCGGCTTTGGATAAATAATGGAATTCATTTTGGTTAACAACCCTCATAGTCGGTGACAATGCCTTAGGGAGCACCTTTGGCATCATAGTCAGACTTCGACATCATTTGGCTACAATAATAGATATTGGGTTCTGCTTTCCATTGTCTTCACTAAAAATTGGTCACAATAAGTGTGGGCTCACTATCTCAATCCCATTCCTTTTTTGTTTTTGCTCATTTCCATCACTGTTAATTTGAAGCAAAGGGTGTCTACCACCAAACATAAGAAGCTGGCAGTGGTTTTGGGAATGTTTGTCTGGAAAAAGCACTCCCAAAATAGGGAAGTTTCTGAGCAGTTCAACTTTTAGGTTCTTAGGTTGTTTGTCCCTTCCTATCCACCAGGTTTTGCACGCACAAATCTTGCTACACCAATTTTATTTGGGCTTTTGAATTCTTCACTTTCCATTCTCTAGTCTTTTTCCTGCTAAATACCATATTTGAGGTTTATTATCCTTCCACAAGTTTATCCCCCTCCCTCCCTCCCTCCCTCCCTCCCTTTTGGTAGGTCCCACAGTATCTGTCTTGGCATGTGTTGCCTTCCTATTTATCTTTATGTCTACATGCATTAGCATATTATTTAATTAGGGATGGGCTTTCAAATGCATCTATACCTTTTTTTTTTTTTTTTATAAGTCGTCATATTGGCATGTTCGTATCGTGTAGTATCTGTATCCCATATATTTGTTCATGCTTCATACTTCCAAAGCTGAGGCGGCAAACCCATCTGAGTACACGATGCTCAACTTGGCTTAAAACTTAATCATTCGTTCAAGCATGTGTTTTTGTTTTTGAATATTTGGCTCTAGGGTCTGGTCCTGTGAACACACTGAAGGTCACCATCAGGAAGCAGCATTGGAAAAGAGAACCTGTAATGTTCCCTATTCAGGGCAGTAGAGATACCTGCCCGTAAGCAGCATTGGAGATGAGAACCTGTAATGTTCCATATGCAGGGCAGTACAGATAGATACCTGCCCATTGACTGGCTCTATTATTGTTGTTGTTATAGTTCTGTCTGGAAGTTTCATCATCAGTTCCCTCCTTAGACCATTACAGGGTACTTCATGTGCAATCCATTTTTGCATTCGTTCAAGCATGTGCTTTGTTTTTGAATATTTGGTTCTAGGGTTTGGTCCTGTTAACACACTGAAGGTTACCATCAGGAAGCAGCATTGGTGAAGAGAACCTGTAATGTGCCCCATTCAGGGCCATAGAGATACCTGCCCGTTCATGGGCTCTACTTTATCACTATTATTATAGCACTGTCTGGAAGTTTCATGATCAGTTCCCTCCTTAGACCATTACTGGGTACTTCACGTGCCATCAATTTTTGCTGAATTAAAAACTGAGGAATTCTATACTTTGGCTGGATGTTACAAAACTTATGTTTCTTTACAGCCATACTGGTTGTTTGGTGATTGATCAATTCAACATGTCTATATTTTGTTTTTCTTTGTGAGTATGACAAAATATCAATCTTAGACCGTGTCAGGAAAATCTATAAAAAATTCCCTCGAATTCCTGTGCCACAACACCTGGACTTGGGGGCTGACGATGACATGCAACAACTTTCTGAAGCCCTCGGAGCAGCGAAAATACGTGTAGAGGGCTGCTCATCATTTTTAAAAGCTGCTATTAAGTAAGATATTCTACCATTCTTGTTTTCTTTGTTTAACAAAAGCTTGGTTATTTATAAGCCATACATGTTGGGACATCTACTCTTTTCTAAATCACTTCTTGTGGTGCAAGCATTCCATGCAATCAAATTACAACATTGTTTCTTTATATTCTGCCTGCTTTGACTAATTTTCCGTGCTACTTATTTCTAGGATGTTCGTGCACCTTCACTAGCTGCTCTATAGCAGGCTAGTCATACCGCAATGTTCCTACACCTTGTGTAGTGCAAAGTTGCTTGTTATACAATATCTAGTTAATCATAGGAGATTTCAGTGCTCTGAATTGGAAAAAAAATAGCACAACAGCACTTCACACATGCAGGTATAGGATATTGATGCGTAAATTTAACTCTTTTGTGTGATTTGTGATATTCACTTGCACGTGGATTTGTGCACCAACATCTTGGTTATGCATGTAAATGTGGTAGACTTTGTAAGTTCACATCCATCTTGAAATCTTGATCTCAGAATAACAGGCATAGACGAGGTTGGCTAAATTGCCCCCCCCCCCCCCCCCCCCCCCAATCTTTTTATTTGAATTTTTAAAAAAAAATTCCATTTTTTTTTCAAATATACCCTTCAAATTTAATTTTTTGCCCCCCCACCTCTAAATTTTTTCACACTTTACTCTTATTTTAATTTCATTTTGACCCCTCAATGAAACATTTTTTGGGGGGGGAGGGGGTTTGTATTGCCCAAAGTTTTTTAAGGGTCTCTTTCTTTGATTGGACTTCTTGTCTAATTTTTGTATTCTTTTATATCAATAAGTTTAGTAATATTATCAATCAATATTGAAATTTTATATTTATTTAATTTTTAAATTTATGATCGAACCTTTAGTAAAAAAATTTCCCCTCCCAAAATAAATTCCTGGCTTCGGCCCTAATAATAGGTCCACAAAGTTGCTGACAAGAGTGTGTATGCATTCATTTATCTAAGTAAGGGAAACCTGTGATGGCAAAGCCTGAATAAAAAAAATAACTATACTAGGAGACAAGATTGATACCAGGGCACTTTTTGATGGAAAAGCATGTATGAAAAAAATAATTATTGAACACCTTGCAAGTTCTATAGTTTCTCAAGCATCCCAGTAGAAAAAGAAACTTCCAAGTTGTACCCTGAAGACAAAAAAAAAAAAAAAACTGCTGATTGCAAGTATCCACAGAAATTTACAAATTGAAGTATTTCTAAGGAGTCTTGGACCATGAATCGTTTTTTTATTAGTTAGAGAGTCTTGTACTTGGTAAACTGCTTGAGTGGATGTTCTTGGGCCCAAAGTACATTTTCACACTAGCTGGTTCCCCAACTTGACCAGTTTACATGTGGCTACCTGTTCCTGGTATTTTTTCATTGATCTGGATTGCCTTCCTACGTTTACATAATTTTTGTTAGAACACAATCTTTGTTGAAGAGAGGAAAATTATGAGAAAAACATAAAAAATGCTGAAAACAAGAAAACAATATCACACCCCAGAAGAGCACCGTAGGTCTGCCCTCAAGAGTTACATTTCCTCTAAAGTAGTTCAGGGTGAGTGCTCTTCTCTAGACCAATAGGTCAACCTCTGAATTACTAACGTGATTACTTGAGTGTCCGTTTAAATTCCCCATGTATGGAGCTATCTATGTTAACCCTAAGGGTTTTCAACTAAGGGCATCTCAATAATTTTGATGATAATAAGGCATTGTCCAAGTGGACTAATGTTTTATTGAAGTAACAATGCAAATAGGTCATCTAGGTCGAAGAAAATTGTTGATCAAGAAATGACAAAGCCCATCAATCTAAATGATTCCACTCGAATGCATGCTGCAAAGCTAAAATTAAATCAACTTGAATGTTCTCATAATGATTCAAGCAAATGGACACATTCAAGCCCAATGAATCAAGATAGGTCAAGAGAAAGACTTTATTTTCCTTTGTCGGATTTTTAGGGAATAAATTAGGAAATTCTATTTTTTGCAAATAAAATCTAAAATTACTATATCAGATTTTAGTAGTTTCTATTTTCTGGCCTAGAGATCTGCTGATCTGATTTAATTTGCTAGTTTGGTGGTCTTCGTCTCCTATTTATCTTGTATTCGTCTCTCTTGAAATTCAATAAGAATGATTAGGGGTGAAGGACTTGAGAATCTTCAATAAAGCCCTTCTTGGTAAATGGTTATGAAAATTTGGGGAAAGTGATAGGATGCTTTGGAGGCAGATCATTGTTTCCAAGTACGGATGTGAAGATGGGGGGTGGTGTTCTTGCGAGGTGGGGGGCCCAAAGGGATGTGGTCTTTGGGGTTATATTAGAGATGATTGGAGGAACTTCAAAGACAGATGTAGCTTTGTTATTGGGATCGGCTCTAGGGTGAAATTCTGGGACGATGTTTGGAACGGGTTGGAGGCGTTGAAGGTGAGATTTCCCATGGTCTACAGTTTAGCTTGCTACAAAGCGGCCTGGGCTAGTGAGTACATGGAGAGAATTGGGAATCAGTTTACATGGTCTCCTCGTTTCAGGAGGGACTTTCATGACTGGGAACTTGAAGAGGTGAGCTCTTTCATTTGCCACATTAGCAAGTACCGGGTTAGGGGTGGTATAGAGGATAAGAGGGTTTGGATGCCGGATAAAAAGTCTTTTTTTGTTAGTTCCTTCTACAAGAGCATGTGCGGTTCTGAAATCCTTCCTTTTCCTTGGAAGATTATTTGGCACTCAAAAGCCCCCTCCCAAAGCCTCCTTTTTTGTTTGGGAAGCTTCTTGGAATGCCATCTCTACTGCCGATAATTTAAAGAAAAGAGGTTTCTCCTTGGCCAGCCGATGCTACCTCTGTAGGAATAATGAGGAAAGGGTGAATCACGTCCTCATCCACTGTCATCATTCTTGGAGCTGCTGGAATCTCATTTTTGGGTTGTTTGGCTTTTCTTGGGTTATGCAGGCTCCGTCAAAGATCTCATGTTGGCTTCGACAGGGTGTAATCTACCTAAAGAGACTAGGAGAATTTGGAGACTGGCTCCAATTTGTTTGCTGTGGTGCATTTGGAGAGAAAGAAACAACCGTATTTTTGAAGACCGAGAGGTCTCAACTCCTTATTTTAAAGATGTCTTTTTGCGTTTATTATTTTTTTGGGCCAAAGAGGCCTCCCTTGTAAATGTCTCTTCCTTTGTTAATTTTTTGGGATCTCAAAGATAGATGTAAGACAGTTGTAATCTTTTGGGGTTTTTGCCCTTGTTACCCTTCTTGGGCAACCATATATACAATCTTACTTATCAAAAAAAAAGTCGGCGATGACTGGCTCTCAAGGAAATCCTACCGTCTCTTCCAGCACTTCCGAAACCATTCTGCCCAATCCCACTATTCCTCCCATGCCTGTATTTGCCGATTACTATTCCCAGAATTCAACCCTTTATCTCATGGTTACAAAACTCAATGGGCACAACTATCTCAAGTGGGCTCAGTCCATAAAATTGGCGATCGATGGCAGAAGCAAAATGGGACATTTGATTGGCGAAATATCGAAACTTGCTGCTAGTGGCCCTAATCTAAAAAAATGGCAGTCCAAAAATTCTCTTGTTATTGCTTGGCTCGACAATTCCATGGAACCTGCCATTAGAAAACCTCACCTATTTCTTCCCACTGCTAAAGATGCCTGGGAGGCTGTTCGAGATCTTTATTCGAACCTGGAGAATTCTTCTCAAATTTTTTAGTTGAAAACTCGACTCTAGAAATCCAAGCAGAATGATCGTGATGTTACTACTTATTACAACGAATTAGTAACGTTATGGCAGGAACTTGATCAGTGTAATGATGATGTTTGGGAGAATTCGAACGACCACGCTCGCCACAAGAAGAGAGAGGAAAACGACAGGGTTTACATGTTTTTAGCCGGCCTTAATCAGAGTTTGGACGAGGTTCGAGGCCGCATTCTCGGCAGGAAGCCATTGCCCTCTATTCGGGAAGTTTTTTTTTTTTTTTTTCTGAAGTTAAGACGTGACGAGTCATGGAGAAAAATCATGCTGCGCAACACCGAACCTGGTTTCAACCTGGAACCTGAGAGCTCTACTCTTGTGTCAAGAGGTGTTGATTCTGACAACGACGGGCGTAAGAAACCGTGGTGCGAGCATTGCAAAAAACCGTGGCATACGAAGGAGACGTGCTGGAAGCTTTATGGTAAACCAGCAAATTGGAAGCTAAAATCCAAACGTGACAGTTGCACTTACCAAGCCACTGCTGAAGAGACTCAGGAGCCTTTTACCCACTCGGATGCAGTCCCTTTTACCAAGGAGCAATTAGAGCTCCTGTACAAATTGTTTCAATCTCCAAAACTGTCCTTAATTCCGTCTTGTTCTTTGGTACAGAAGGGTAACTCTCTTGCTACTGCATTTTTAGGTGTTATTCCTAGCTCTGTTTAGTCTTGGATAATTGATTCTGGCGCAACTGATCATATGACTGGTTGTTCCAAATTGTTCTCATCCTATAATTCGTGTGCAGGCAATAAAAAGGTGCAGGCAATAAAAGGTCAAAATTGCAGATGGTTCACTCTCGGTAATTGCCGGGATAGGAGCTATCAAACTCACTTCATTGTTAACCTTCCATGATGTGCTCCACGTTCCCAATTTGTCTTGTAATTTGTTGTCCATCAGTAAAATTACCTCTGATCATCAATGCCAAGCTAATTTCTACTCTTCTTATTGTGAGTTTCAGGAATTGACCACGGGGAGGATGATTGGCAGTGCTAAGGCAAAAGATGGACTTTATTATTTTGACGACGGACCTAACTGGAGTAGACAATGTCAAAGTACTTGCTTAAATTCTGTTTTTGTTTCCAAAGATAATGATATTATGTTATGTCATTATAGGTTAGGCCATCCTGGTTTTTATTATTTAAAATACTTGTTTCCTAATTTATTTCGGAATAAAAGTCCATATTCTTTTCAATGTGAAGGTTGTCAGTTTGCTAAAACATCATCGTACATCCTTTCCCATCCAACCTTACAAACCAATTACACCATTTACTGTGATTCATAGTGATTTCTGGGGCCCATGTAGAACATCTACGTATTCTAGCAAAAAATGGTTTGTAACCTTTTTGATGATCACACGAGATTAAGTTGGGTTTATTTGATGAAGGAAAAATCTGAAGTAGAAACAATTTTCAAAAATTTTTACACCATGGTACAGACACAATTTTAAAAAAATATTCAAATATTGCGAAGTGATAATGGTCGAGAATATTTCAAAAACTTTTTGGGCCAATTTTTTCTTGAAAAATGTATTGTTCATCAAAGCTCTTGTGTCGACACTCCGCAACAAAATTGTTTGGCTGAAAGAAAAAACAAACACTTATTGGAAGTAGCTCGGACATTGCTTTTTACTAATCAGGTACCTAAATATCTTTGGGGGTAAAGCCGTTCTTACTACTACATATCTCATAAATAGAACGCCTAATAAGGTTTTAAGCTTTGAGACACCTTTTGATGTTTTTCATAAGTTTTATCCAACAAATTGGCTTTCTTCTTCTTTACCACTAAAGATATTTGGTTGTAACGCTTTTGTTCATATTCATAGTCATAATTGAGGAAAACTTGAGCCCCGAGCCACAAAATGTGTGTTTGTTGGTTATGCTCCCACGCAAAAGGGGTATAAATCTTTTGAACCTATTTCCAAAAAAATGTTTGTTACTATGGATGTTACATTTTTTGAATTACATCCCTATTTCACGTCTCATCTTCTGGGGGGGGAGCCAAAACAAAGATCCGGCTGTGTTTCATGAGTTTTTCCAAACTGAAGACTCGTAAAATGATCCTTCTCCAACTTTGATTATTCAACCTGAAAACCCAAGCTTTATTATACCAGGAGAAAGTGAGTCGAGTTTTCTAGATACTGAAAAGGTTGGTCTTCCTACAGTACCATCTCATGATGTTCATGACCCTATAATGACTAACAAAGGAGAAACAGAAAACAAAACCACAGCGTTGGTACCATTTGACATTGTCTACTCGCGACAGAGGACAACTTGAAAGAAAGGGTCTTCCAATCCTTTGCACTGCCTAGAATCTGTAAACCCTCCAGGTAATGTCCTTACTGAGCCTTTTACCTCATGTTCAGTCCATTTCACCTTTGAGTTCTGAGTCCTCTAATTCTGAACCCAAGTCTGGTTCCAATCCTGAGTTCGATGATTCTGAACTTTCCATTGCTGTTCGGAAGAGTGTGAGGTCTTGCACCCAGCATTCATTGTCCAATTATGCGTCATATGAAAATCTCTCACCTATTTTTCGTTCTTTTACCTCACAATTGTCTTGTATGGAGATTCCTAATACTGTGCAGGATGCTCTGAAAGTTCTTGAGTGGAAGGATGCTGTCTTCGAGGAGATGAAAGCTCTTGAAAAAAATGGCACGTGGGAGTTAGTTGATCTACCAAGAGGAAAGACAACTGTAGGGTGCAAATGGGTGTTCACAGTCAAGTATAAATCTGATGGTTCTCTAGAACGGCATAAAGCTCGATTGGTTGCTAAGGGATTCACTCAGACCTATGGCATTGATTACTTGGAGACATTTGCCCAAGTTGCAAAGCTAAACTCTGTAAGAGTTCTTTTGTCACTTGCAGCTAATCGTGACTGGCCTCTGCAACAGTTGGACGTAAAAAATGTATTTCTCAATGGTGACCTGGAGGAAGAAGTGTACGTGGATGCACCTCCAGGATTTGGTGAAAAGTTTGGCACAAAGGTGTGTAAACTGAAGAAGTTCTTATATGGGTTAAAACAGTCACCAAGAGTCTGGTTTGAGAAATTCACTTAGTTTGTTAAAAGTCAGGGGTATACTCAAGGGCAAGGTGATCATACGATGTTTATAAGACATTCACAGGATGGGAAGATAGCGATACTAATTGAATATGTAGACGATATAATTCTCACTGGAGATGACGTACTTGAGATGAATTGATTGAAGACTTCCCTCTCATCAACATTTGAGATGAAGGACTTAGGATCTCTGAGGTATTTCCTTGGAATGGAGGTTGCTTGGTCGAAGAAAGGGATTGTTGTTTCCCAACGAAAGTATGTTCTTGACCTCCTTAAGGAGACTGGGATGGGTGGTTGTAGGCCAGTAGACACTCCAATAGATCCCAATCAGAAACTTGGAGATGACAAGGAAGATGATCTAGTGAATACAATTCGGTATCAAAAATTGGTGGGAAAGTTAATTTACTTATCACATACACAGTCTGATATTGCTTTTGCTGTGAGTTTGGTAAGCCAGTTTATGCACTCACCCTACGAGAAACATCTTGAAGCAGTTCACCAGATTCTCAGATACTTGAAAAGTACACCAGGCAAGGGTTTACTCTTCTAGAAGACCACACAGCAGAACATAGAGGCATACACTGATGCTGATTGGGCAGGCTCAGTTATTGACAGGGGAACTACGTCAGGATACTGTACTTATCTTTGGGGAAATATGGTCATATGGCAAAGCAAAAAACAGAATGTGGTTGCAAGGAGCAGTACCGAGGCAGAATATAGGGTTATGGTTAATGGAGTTTGTGAGATACTATGGCTGAAGAGAATTCTTGAAGAGCTACGGATGCTCGTGAACCTGCCAATGAAGTTGTATTGTGACAACAAAACTGCCATAAGTATTGCTCAAAATCCAGTACAACATGATCGCACGAAGCATGCAGAGATTGACACACTTCATAAAAGAGAAGATTGATAGTGGAGATGTTTGCATGCTTTTTGTTCCTATTACTCAACAAATAGCCGATATCTTCACCAAAGGACTTTTCAGACCTAGTTTTGAGCTCTTTGTAAGCAAGTTGGGCATGATAGATATCTACGCTCCAACTTGAGGGGGGGGGGGGGTGTCAGATTTCTAGGGAATAAATTAGGAAATTTTATTTTTTGCAAATAAAATCTGAAATTACTATTTCAGATTTTAGTAGTTTTTATTTTCTAGCCTAGAGATCTGTTGATCTGCTGGTTTGGTGGTCTTCCTCTCCTATTTATCTTGTATTCGTCTCTCTTGAAATTCAATAAGAATGATTATTCTTCTTCTCAAAAAAACCTTTATCCTTATTTAGGATTTTAAGTGATTTAGTATTAGATTGATCATTGGTCGTAAGTTCTTACTATTTAAAATGATCAACTAAAAATAAATCCTAAAATGATTTTTCAAAACAACACATTGCCACACTTTAAGTTTTAAAAGATCAAAATATTTTGATAAAAGTACACTGTGAAAAATAACTAAAAAGATACCTTCTATCAAAATCAATCAACCAGTTCAAGGAACTAATCGACTAATTCTTAAAGCTTATTTTTACACTTATCAAACCAGTCGAATGAGTGACCTTTTTCATAAATAGCCTGAACCTATTGTCCAATACAGTCGACTTCATAGAAGATTCGGTCAACTATTTTTTGAAGGCTAAAACAATGTACATAAGAACCAGTCGACTGATCCTAAAGACCAGTCGATTGATTGTTCTTGAACAATTGAATCTCAAATCCTCTAGACAATTTAGTTGATCTGACCAGTCGATCAGATTTTGATCTAGTCGACTGGTTGATGATTCAGTCGACTGAATTTCTCGATCTGACACTTCTAAATTCAAATTTTGAACATACAAAAAAAGGGGGAACGTGTCTATTTTGAAATACAACGTCCATATTTTTTTGAGGGCTATAAATAGAGGTTTACTAAAACATTTATTGCTATCTCTTTACAAGCTTACATTTTTACATCTTTATTCGTAACTTTAGATCTGATCATTAAAAACTTAGATCTAAAAGTTCTACTCATTTTAAATACTCTGAGCTTACACCAAATCTATCTGTAGAGAGTGAGCATATATTGCATCAGTCTAGTATTGAAGTGAGTGCTTGTTGGTAAATAAACTTTGTATCTTTTCATTGCGATGAGATTTGTGTGTAAGTGCTACTTTTGTGAGGCAAAGAGGGGATATCTTGTTGACAAAAGAGTGAGAAGCTCTTGTTGTAAAGGTTTAATCTCCACCTGCAAGGAGATCAAGATAGTGGAAAAATTCAAGTGAGAATGTTTGAGTTGAAGATGTAGGAATTTTTTCGAACCTCGTAAAAATTGCCGGTATTTGCCCTCTCTCTTTCTCGCTCTACTTTTTTTCATTTGCATTTTCAGCATATATTTTTAAAGTTTGTAAAAGTTGTCAATAAATATCTAGGCAACAATCTCAATCCAAGATCTCTTTGATGAAATGAATACATTGTCAAGGATCTATACTGCTTTTCATAATTCATCCAATGGGGAACTATTCAACACTATCGTTTGCACTTAGCAAACGACTTTTAGCAATTCTATAATTTCAATCTTTAATTGCATAACGAATATCAGCTGGTCCAGAAATAGTGAAATGGCAATGCCATCATGGTCGTTAATAATGACCCAATTCATCAAGTAGCCTGGATTTCTGAGGGAGCAAGCACGAAAGTTAAGGTTCAATCTTGTCCTAGGGGAAGGAGACCAAGATGGACTAGGTCTTGATGAATGAGTGTTAGAAGAGCAAGGCGAAGGCAGTCTGACAAGATTAGGCTCAGAGGAAGTCCTTAGCAACTGACTTATCAGAAAAGATAAAAAAAAAAAAAGGAAAAAGAAAAAAGGGAAGTTCTTAGTAACTGAGATCCTGTGAGAGTTGAAAAAGAATATCTTGTCCAGCTTAGCTTCCTCTTTTAAATGCTTCTCATGTAAGATTCTAGGATACCACAATACCATATCACCACTAAACATCTTAGCGAGCAGTAGACCATACAGATTTGCCATTACCCCCTCTATCAAGTCCACATTAAGAGATCCCCTGGCAGGTTGATAGGCAATTAGGTGCGAACCAAGAAATGCATAACAAAAAAAGGAAAAAAAAAGAAAAGAAAAAAACCCTTGCCACTTAAAAAAAAGAGGAGAGAAAAAAACTTGGGCAATGACTAAACAAGAGTACATAGCGGTGCTACAGTGTGGCATAAAGCAAGCATGTCAGAACATAACATCTTTCGGTCCTCCATACTTGTATTGTTCTGTTGGTGTCGACTTTAAACCTTGAAGGGAAAGTGAAGAGGTTCCAAGTTTTTACTCTCTGCCATTCTTGCTCAGTGCTTGCAGAATCTCATTTCACTATTTTGGGGTCCCAGAAATATGATCTCGTACTAAAATAAGATACTGAGAGTGAGAGGTATTGCTAATGATCTGGACAATTATGGTGGTGATTAACCTCGTGGTTTTCTCTGACTTCTGATGAATGCAAGAAGGGCTCATCTATGTGGTCATAAGTATAAATGAGCCGAGTCAACATTAAGATGCTCAGGCTCTGTTTGGCTGGTATGGTTGCAATGTTTGAGCTTGGCTCAAGCTGGGATAAAAGGGACAAAGTATTATTCTGGTTTGGCTCTGTTATTAGATTCGAGCTACTCGGTTAGTTCTCTTTGTTGTAGGAGTTCTCTGGCAGAGCAGTTGTCAAGCAAGTACAAAGGTGGTTTCAAAAAACAAGTAGTTTTTGGGTTTGTTCTCATCATTAGGTTGGTCTAACATTAAAAAGCTATTTTCTGTTCCCATAAATATTAGTATTTTATTGTTTCGATATGAAAGAAAACAATAAATGGTTGTATGTCGGTGACACTCCAAATTAATGAAGCTTTTGTCTCTTTGTCATCTGTCTAAAATAAAGTCAAAATCCATGGAGTTTAAAATGCCAATGATAATGATGCTTCGGTTGCAGACAATTTTTCGGACTAGTACAGGTCCCGTGTGGCAGCCTTCTTTTCGGTGGGAATTCTATGATTGGGAGTTTGATGATGTGATTGCTAGCTGGTTGTGTTTTTCATTCGGGTGAGGAGGATTCAGTTCATTGGAGGCACTCTTCTACTGGTATTTTTTTAGTGATATCATTTTATGAGGTACTCTCTTGTAGGGAGGGTGATTGTTTTCCTTGGAAGACTAAGGTACCTTTGAAAGAGTTTTTTTTCCATGGACAGCAGCTCTTGATGTTATTTTGACGATTGATGTTAATTTGAAGAGGGGGGGATTTTATATGGTTAATAGGTGTTGTATGTGTCGTTCTCATGGGGAGACTGTTAGTCATTTATTTTTGCATTGCAAGGTGGCTGGTGAGTTGTGGCATGTGCTGTTTGCATTATTTGGTATTCAGTGGGTGTTACCTCATTTAGTTATGGCTCTCTTGATGTAGTGGCATGATTGGTGGAGGCTTGGGATGGATAAGCAGGTGTGGTTTACAGTTCCCCTTTGTCTCATGTGGTGCGTGTGGAAAGACAGAAATTGATGGACATTCGATAGGGTGGAACAGTCTTTGGGTGTGCTTAAAAGTTCTTTGTTACACATTTTATATTTTTGGGTTACATGGAGTCCTCTATTTCAGTTGACTCTTCAGTAGATTTTCTTTCGGCTATGGGACTTAGTTGTGTTTTAGGGGGTGCATTGCATTGAGTTTTGTTTCATTTTTATATATACATCTTTCATTTTTTTTTTTTATATCAGTAAAGGTAAATAATATAAACAAGACACCTAAGGGGGACAATCCCGTATATAAAAGAAAGGGAAATGCCATTAAATTTTAGCCTTAGATCCCCCAAAAAAGAAACAAAGCTATCTAAGTACACAGGGAATTCTTCTTTTAACCAAAAGTGTAACAACTTTAAAAGAGAATCTTTGAAATTCCCTATTGGCATCTCAACACCATAAAAAACTCTCATGTTTTACTCCCTCCAAATACATCACAAGAGACAAAGAGCTCTTCCATACTGGCTTTTAAGTATCACCCATCTCTAAGACTGAAGATAGAAAACACCAAACTCCACACATCTCTAGCCACTTGCAATGCATAAGAAGATGATCCACCGACTCCTATGCCTCCTTGCACATATAACACCTACTTGGAAAATGATAGCCCCTCCTTTTTAGATTATCCGTTGTAAGGATAGAACCCCAAGCAGCCAACCAACAAAAAAAGGCAACTTTTTTTTATTGGAATCTTCGACTTCCAGCTGCTATGGAAAAGAGATATCCCTTTTACCTACTCTCCAAGTGTCTATAAAAAGAGTGCACTGTAAATTTCTTACTATTCTATTGTCCTTTCATCACAAGACTTCCTCCTATCAACACCTTTAAGAATTCTTCCACTTCCATCAATTCCCAGTCCAAAAATTTTCTTCTTAAATAATGACTCTATACCCGTTGACTTCCTTCCAACACACTAAGATCCGTCACCAAAGCTGCCTTATTAGAGGTGATACTATAAAAGGAAGGGAACAAAGCTTTAAGAGGAGCATCACAACTCCATGGGTCATTCCAAAAGCTCACTCTCGCACTCCTCCCAATATCAAAATGAACTGCTCTGCTGAACTCACCCCTTCCTTGTAGAATAGCCCTCCAAACACCACACCTGTAACCCTCCCTCGTTTCTTTCACATACCAACTCAGCTGCTCACACCCATATTTGGTGGATACTACATTCGTCCACAAGGAGGGGCCCTCCACCGCAAACCTCCAAAATCACTTTCCGAGCAAAGCTTTATTGAATACTTTCAAATTCTTAAAACCCAAACCCCCTTCCTCCTTTGGTCTTTTAGCGTTCTTCCAACTAACAAGATGCATATTCCTCTCACCATCCTTCCCATCCCACAAAAAGTCACACTAAATCTTCTCCAACTTCTTTTCCACTCTAGTTGGCATAGAGAATAAAGACATGTAATAAGTAGGAAGGTTCTCCAGAGTATCCTTGATGAGAGTAATCCTCTCCCCCTTAGATAAATATTGTCTTTTCCACCCAGCCAACCTCCTCTGAAATCTCTCTATGACTGCATCCCAAATAGCTACAAAAATCGATGAAGCCCCTAGCGGAAGTCCCAAATACATAGATGGGAGAGACCCAACTCTACAGCCAATAATGGCTAATGATTGCTATGTAGTATAGTATTACATAATGAGCCGAGCCTGTTCAAGCCAAGCCCATAGCTGGTCAAGCTTTGCTCGTTAGAGACCAATTGAGCTTCTTTTTTTTTTTTTAAGTCAAACTTGGCTCTAGTGGCTTAGGCAACAAGCTTGATCAATGTTTTAGGGAGCCGAGCATGAGCTGACTTTGAGCAGCTTGATTCAGTGTTTATAGCTAGTCATAGAACTGTCATAGCATTGAAAGTTCCAAACTGAACGTGTTCCTTCTATTAATTTTGCATCATGAAATCTCTCATTTTAGTTGCCTCGTCTTCATTGTTTAATGTATGCATGTTGGAGATGTGTTCATCAGATGCATCGTTAATTCACGCAATCTGTTTGCGGTTGGTAACATCAGTAAGTGAAGGATATTGGTGGCAATTGACTAGCTTGAAACTTCCCATCTGGTGCTTCAATTAGTAAACCTGTAGTCAGTTCATCCTAAGATAAGGCATCCCATTCTAGAACATGTTCTAATTCGAGACTTCTTTGTAGGTAGCCTAAGCATAAATTTATCTCTGTGGGTGTCACTTGTGGAGTGTCTCTGTGTCATGCTTGTAAGCCAATTGCAAAAGATAATTTACCAATCACTGAAGAAAAGTGAAACTTATGATGCATAATGTAGTTCTATAGATGTGACATATAGAATATATCTGGAGATGCAATTGGTACATAACAGTTGCTTCCTGTGGACTGTTAGTGCTACCATTTAGACTTTAAACCAGGGGCAGTTGAATAATTTAAACTTGGGGCTTGGTTGGTCTGCTCATAGCAGTATCACATGGGTGATGTATCAATATTCGAGTAATTTGGTGACTACAAGGAGTAGAATTTAAGGTCAAGGAATATTGCATCTCAAACACAAGAGGTTGAAACCAGGCTTCTAGCAACTAGTGCCAAGTAATGCCTTAATGTGGAAGTTATTTAGGTTTTCTGGCATGGGAAATTGGATCAATGGCCTATGGAGGTCAGTGTTGTCAAAGGCAACTGGGCACTCGCCCAGGCAAGGATGAGGTATGTCTCCTCGGCACACTTCAGGTGAGGCAACGACTTTAATGAAGTGTTGCCTAGGCAATTGCCTTGGTTATGGTGAAAGGAATTGAGGTTGAAACTTATTTTACTTAAATATCCTCATGTATCTTGTCTTGTTGTTTTAGGATTAAGTGTATTTTTGTTTGAAAAATATTTGCCCAATATTAAAGAAGCAGAAAGGGAAGAAAACGTTTAGAATGGTTTCATTGCTTAAAATTTTAATATGTCATATTTTATTCTCTAGATTAAAATTTTTAGTCTTACATGAAAAATATTACATACGATATTGTTTAACTGAGAAAAAATTAACGATTATGTCAAATATGTTTATGGGATTATATTTATAACTTATAAGTTAGCGTTTTGCTTCATTCAGGTTAACACTTTTTTGTAAGCTCGTTTTTTTGGCAATGTAAAACTTTAGCGCCTTAAGGGCTCCATTCACCTTTAGCTACACTAATGGAGGTTTCATTGAAACATGTTTAGCGGGTTATTACAAAGAGGTAACAGTCAGAGTGCAGTCAATGCAACAGTCTTGAATATATCCTTTAATCCTCTCTAATTGTTTTCTTAGGGCATGAGACCCGGAAATGGAAATGTACATGCTTCTTCCATCTATTTTTAATTATATATGTTGTGTTGGTACTAGTTATTTCCTCTACTGTAACTGTAAGCATGCTTAACTCTTATTGCATATAAAACTGCTATTTTTTTTTAATTTTGATTTTCTTAAATGTTTGTGTGAATAGATTTACGTGCACTTTCCCCAAATTCATTTCAACTGTGTTGTTTGGCACTGGAAATGCACTCTAATTGTATTCTTTTGTTCTTAGGTGGTCTGCAGAATTTGGGGCTCCTAGGAATGGATCGCCTGAACTACATGAAATGCTAGCTGAATACATATTTTCTGAATCTCCAGAGGTGGTAAGTCTGATAGCAGAAGTTTTTGGCTCAAAGTATTGGGACAACTTTGTCCCTTCTTACTTTGTGAGCTTTACATTTTGTTACTAGTCTATTTCCTTCTCCCAATTTTAAAAGTGAATAGAAATACTAAGGCTATGCTTGGTACGCAAGAATAGAATGCTCATTCCATGGAATGAAGTAGGGAATTTAACGGAAATGACATGGAAATGAAATGATCATTCTTTATCCATTGTTTGGTAGCAAATAATAAAATAGTGCAGGAATGGAATGATCATTCCTTAATTTATAATTATACAGTGTAAATCAACCTAGTAATACGTATAGCATAAGCATATTTAATATATATATATATATATATGTATATATATAATACCTGAAACACATATAAACATATGTAGTACATACATACATATGTGTATATATAATACCTGAAGCACATATATATGTAATAGTTTAGGTTAGATTTGAAAAATAGAATAATAATTTATGGTGGTCTATTGAAAAAGAATCTTCTGCAAAAGTTGAGAGTAATTTTACTATACATTATTTTTCCCTATGTATATATATATATATATGGGGGAACGGGTAAATATATGATATATATTTTTGTGTGTGTATGTATATGTGTATATGATATATATATGTGTGTGTGTGTGTGTGTGTGTGTGTGTGTATACATAAATACATATATGTATGTGCGTGTGTGATAAAATGAGATTTTTGTGAGCAAAATGATGTTTTGTTTTAATTTTAGGCAAGAGTGGAATAAGAATTACTCACTTGGATCAAAGGAATACTTCGAATGATTTTTAATAAAATGTCCATTCCAAATTTAATTTATCATACCAAACAAGAATAAGGAATCCGAAGGTTGGAATAGACATTCCTGGAATGCCCATTCCACTATACCAAACATGGCCTTAGTTGCTAAACAAGTCCTTGAGTTGACTCACCTAAAATAAATAACTATATATTATACAAGGTTCACCCTATTGGCTATTACTAGAGTAGATTTGGCTGCTCCAGAGCAAAATACAACCTTTTAATGCTTAGAACAATTGTACATTGCTCTAGACTTAGATAAAACTGCTTTGGCAATAAAAAGATCCTCCATAAAATTGAAACATCTACCAAAACAATGCTTAGGCCATAGTGATGTATAATGGAAATTAAAGTATTTTAATCTGACAGGAAAAAATGTCCATATCTTTGTTCTTTATATTTGATAAGTTTCTTTTTTGATCCTCTGTAGGACCATGAGAAATAACATCATATTAATTTGAAAAAAAACTGTATTCAAAATTGTGTGCTGATTACTAGGGTTCAAATCCTATGAACTATTACGTTTCAAGAAATTGACAAACTAAGAAGCATGAACATGTACACGTACACGGACACGGACATGACATGGACACACAAACATGTCATTTCTTAAAAAAATAGGATACGGACACGGACATGGACACGTTGAATATGTATAAATTTTTTATATGATCGTATAATAAAAACCTAACGTTATTTCAATTAAAATTGACATAAAAATACAAAAATTACAAAAATATTATTAAGATATTAAAATAACAAAACTATTAAATAAAAAATCAAGAACTTCTTTATTTAATTATCAACATTCATGATTCAAGTTCCAAAATAAATTTACTAACTATTACATAAAACATATATGTGTGTGTGCGTGCATATATATATATATATATATATATATAACACCAAAAAAAGAACTCCCAAATGTATCCAAAACATGTCCAGAATTTAAAAAAAGAAAAAAAGATTGGACACTCTCTTTTTTGCGTGTCCGGAAAGTGTCTGAGAGTGTCGGTTTCCAACACGGACATATGAGCCAAAATAGAGTGTCCATGCTTCATAATTGACAAAGTACTCTTGAATAATTACCTAACTAGGTCAAATGGTATTCATGGGTTGGAGTGCCTTCTCTGACCTACTCTTGATATTGTGATAGCTTGATATACATTATTGGGTCATTCTCCAAAAGCTTTAGGTTCTGAAGCAATTGGTGTTCTAAATGGTATTAGAACTTTGGTTTACCCTTTCCACAATCTCCCCGCTATCTTCGTATTGTTAGTACTTCTATTTTGTTTGTGTTTCGTAGTACCTTTGTTCGGTTTGTTAGTCTGTTTGCCTCTCCACATATGTGAGGGTATGATAGCTTGAAATATATTGTTGGACTCGTTCTCTAATAGTTCAAGCTTTTGGAGCAATTGGTTCCCTAATAAATACATCTATTTTTTTTTTAATTTTCATTTAATATCATTTGTAGCGACATATTCCTTTTTAATTAGGCCTTCATTCGAGGTGATAGATTTGTGCTTTTAAATGCTATGGAAAATAGCTGCAATGATCTTGTTTCCATTGGCCTTCCAAGCGTGCAAATAAAATTATATGGATTTTTTTTTGGTTGGCAAAATTATTTGGATTTGGTTCATTGCAACGTACTTTGATCTATAAAATAGTTGTTTAGTGTGGAATCTTGGGCTTCATTTTTGTTTTCTTGATAAATAAACCCTTTACTCCATTTTTTTTCTTGCATTTTGCTGGCTCTCATGGTTTAGCGGCACTATTAATATCAATATACTGCTGCTTTTTCAGGACATGACTAGAGTATCTTATCATTTTATTCGAGGTCAAAACCCAAAGAAGTTTGCTTCAACACTAGTTAATTTTATGGGCAAGGTTAGGCATATTCTTCTATCTTTTTATTGAATTCAACCATGAAGATGCTACGAGGTTCAGAAACTTTGCTTGTCAAAACTTTCCCTATGGGAACAAAGTGCAACTATCTGTAAGTTTTAAAGGATACATTTAGCTGGTATTACTCTAGGAGGAAAAATCCTGAAATCTAAAGCTAATGTTGAAATCATGTACTATTTCTGGGGTTTTATTCTTTTTATTCTAAAAAATCATGCATTCTGCAACCTATTTAAAATTCCAGATGCCCATCATACCATAACTTACATTGACTAACTGGATTGTTATACTGAGTTTCATGTCATCAGTGCAACACAAGAATTACTTTTTCTTATATAGTTGTGGACTCATATTCTTTTCTATCATGCAGTGTTATCCAGGTGAAGATGATTTGGCCATTGCACGGGCTATTTTGATGTAAGTACAACTGGAAACTGGATTGCTAGAGTTGTGTACAATTGGAAACTGGATACTTGCCTCTAGATTTATGATTACCATAGTTGTTAACACTATCCTGATCATATAATCCCCTGGTTCTCAACCCTTGCACCGGTCATTCCAATCTAGCTCCCATCTAAAACTCCCCAATCAGTAAGATTCCGACAATATGGTTATTGAATTTGGTACTTAACCTCTACAACTATAATGATCACAATTATTTCCATTTTATGTTGTTCTTGGTGATGTGTTTTTTTTTTTTTTTATGCAAGTCATGATCAACATAGACCTATGCAGACATGTGGAAGGAAACAGTTACATTGATATGAATTATGGGGCTACCATTACCGGTTAAAGCATCTGATGTAGCACAATTCTAGAGAAATCAGAAGCATGCTGCCTACTATTGAGCATATGATGGGTTTAGATTATGGAAAACTTGTTTAGTGCTTAGACAGATAATATAAGATGTAGGCTGGATAGATTGGAAAGGGTTAGAAAGTTGGAATATGCTTGGTAATAAGTTGTTAGAATTGCAGAAAATATGTTACTGAAAATTCTGAACAGAGACTATACGTGGATTTGGAGGATTAAATTAAATACCATAAAGGCAGTGAAAAGACTCGGGTTATGGGATTAGGAATTTTGGGTGAAAATAACGATAACAGGGGTTGGTTACCCGTTACCATTACAACAAAAAACCGTAATCTTAGAGAAATAAACAAAAGGAAAATAATATTCTACAGGTTTCACTAAAAGTACCTACAGTCAATCCTCTTATAATTAATACACGTGGGAGATTGAAAATTTATTAATTATTAGAATTATAAATTATTAAGTTTTCTCATACTTTCATTACCCAATAAATATTTCTTGCATGTAAAAAATTTTTGGTATAAAAATAATTCCTTACATGAAACTGATTAACTACATTTTGATTTTTAAAAAATGTATATAATATTCAACTTAAGGTATAAAAAAACTCATAATATCCTTTTGATGCCATAATTTTTTTAAATTTACAATACTTTTAACTTCAATTAAGTTGAATTAATAAATATAAGTACCAAGACATTTCATAAATGGGTTATATATAATTACATATATAACTATTTTATCTCTCTAATAATTAATATTATAAAGACTTTATTTGAAAAAAGTATTAATTATTAGTTAATAAAATTATTAGTTATCTACCATAAAACCTTGTTGGTTTCTTAAAAGTTTATTTATTATTCGAGATTATTAACTTATTGAATATTAATTATAAGAGGGTTAACTGTAATCTGTCTCCCTAGGGTTTGAGTTACTTTGCAGTTTTTTTTTCATTTTTGTTCGTTAACCGAGTCTTGCTTAAAAGGTATTGGAAAATTCTCTAATTTGAACTCTGATCTAATTGATATATATACGGACAGGGATTCCAGAATTAAAAACTTCAAACATCAACTAATAGGATGAATCAAAACCTACTTAAGGCTACACAAAAAGCTGAATAACATGACTAAGATCAATTGGTAACAAAATAAAATTCGTGGGCGACTATTACAGCTCAGGACATTAAACACAAAGTAATATCTTCACATCGACATAATAAAACATATGTATAAAATTGGACCAACAATATATATTGATAAGTAAGATACACACACACACTATGTCCAAATTGGGACTTGAACCCTCGACCTCCTATTTGAGAGGTTGAGGTGATTCCATTCAAAAGCTAATACTTGATGGTACTAAACCTACAATATGTTAAATCCAAAATGAACATAAACTCAGGCTAAAACTTAATTCTATAAAACCAAGTTGTTCCTACATGCCCTTCTTTGCTATAACACGCTCGGCATCATGTTGTCTCTTTCAATAAAATTTTGAGACGTTAGCTTTTTTTCAAGGCAAAATGTGACTTCTTTTTCATTCTTTTCTTTCACTTAATCTCAGCAATGTTCAAAGAAATAAAATTTTGGTGTATCCCGTACCATACAAGGAAATCTAACTTGCCCGTTGGTTCGCCAAGGAGGCCGACCTTGAATAGTAAGGGGATCTCCTTTGTCGTAAAGCTCCTTCATTTCCCGATAGGTATACTGCTTCTTCTTAGACTTGGATCTCTGTTTCTTTTCTGGACACTTTTCTCTAGGCTTAGGTTCGCACTCTCTTTCGGGATCAATTCCATATTCCGCTTCTTGCTGACTCTGAAAGCAATCGTCACAATCGCATACGTCCCACCATATATGCCCTTCTTCGTCCCTTCCTTGCTGAATGGGCGATCCATCTGGATAGTATGCGATAACTGGGAATGCTCGTTCCACTGCTGGTAGAAGAACCCCCCTTTCGATCAAGGGCGCCAGAGCTGCTGGCGTAAAAACGGAATGGTAGATAGGCGAGCCGTCCAGACGATAGGCAATAAGGGGAAAATCTTGGTCTTTTCCGCAGCTGGTAAGAGTAATCCTTTCTCTATCTGTGGTGCGACATTAGCAACAGTGGGCCGTGATTCCAATGCTTCAGCATTTAGGGCCTGAAGAGAATACTTGGATTTGGCACTTGAACTGATCATGTTTATCTGTAGGCAACTTCTTCTTGAAATAGCAAGCGCACCCGTGTTCCGGGAAGCGTAATCAACTGAGACGGGTCAAACACTCTGTTCCTGCTTGGTTACTGGAAGGTCCCACACTGGGTTAGAAACTCTGAACGCGAAATAGACTTTTGGATTTGGAGTAGACCCTCACCATTCTCACAAGTCATGATTTCTTTTTTCTTTTCCTTTTAATGTAAATACTAGGTCCAATATAAATAGGGCCAGGTCCTATAAAATTCAAGTTCACCCCCGTGGAACTAATGTATCTATAGGGATTATCATTTCCACTAGACACAGTTTACATGAGAATTGGTGTGTGAATCTGAATGGATTTTTTCTTCTATGCTTTAATATTCCCTACCTTACTAAATTCAGCAATATTGGATGAAATAAAAATTGTGGTGGATGTTGTTGTATAGTTGTATTAGAATTGCATGGTATGGGTTTCAGCTTTTCCATGGTTTCTTGCGACTCCAACTTCACGTGTAAATGGGTTCCTTGCTCATCTTTCTCTCTGGCAGGTATTTGTCTGTAGGCAATCTGAGAGATGCTAACTATCTTATGGATGAGGTTAAAAAGCAAACAGAATCTAAACAGCTTGACTTCCTGAAATCAGATTTGATCCGGTTCATCAATTATCTTTTGCAGACGTAAGTTATATTTACCTCTTTTATTTTATCTTTCAGTATAGTTGAATTCCTTCTGTTGAGAAAAAATATGTTGTGCTGCTGCAAACTAGAGGAGCCAGAGTGGATGGTAGGCTCTCAATGCATTTTGGAGTTTGCTGATCACACTGTTCTATATTCTAAAAGAGACCGGCATCTTGATCAAGTATGTTATGGGTGATCCTCGAAGCTTCAATTGGCCTCAGCCTCTCCAAAAACAAACAAAATTGATAAATGAAGATATTCACTCCTTTCCTTTGTTTCCGTTAGTGTAGGTTTGCTTTATTAAAAATTAGAAATAACAGAAAAAGAGGATGCTATTGCTACAAAATTTTTACCAGCTCGTTACTGATCAACAATGTATTGAATGGTCATATTTGTTATTTTTCTCACAACCACTATCCTTTGCTTAACCACAAGACATTTATGCTTAAAGCTTCACCTCGTTGTCCCATTTTTGCTTTCAACTCATGCTGCTTTTTAGAGCATTCTTTACTTTCCTTAATCCTTATTAAATTGTCAAAGTATTTATTGCCACATAACTAGCCATCTATAGTTTTCATTTTTGCCAACTCTTGCATATTTTGGCATTCTAAGTTTTGAGTAGAACAACAATTGCTTACTTTCAACCATTTAATTTTCTATTCTTATATTATTATTTGAAAAGGCAGAATGGCTTATTAATGAAATCACTATGAATTTGGATTATAAATTATATTGAATTATTCAGTTTTTTATTTTTATGTTTTTTATATGCAGGTTGCTGAGAGATGCTTTTCCTCTCTTTAATATGTTGAGAAAGAGTTATAAATCTTGTATAGACAGAGAGCCTGTATTCAATGAGGTGTGTGGTTTTTGTTCTGAAATCAAATATATTACAACATATACTAATTGTTAAAGAAAGCATCTCCCATTTAGCTGTCCTTTTCTCTTTACTCTTGATTCATACACGTGCATACATATCATTTAAGTTGTAAGCAATGTGTTTGCTTGTTAGCCTTGAGCTATTATTGGTTTGCTGATCTTTTCAGTTTTTGGTTGCTCTTGCATTTTCAAAGTTGTAACACAAATATTATTGTTTAGTTGCTAGATGAAATTGCAGAAAAGTTCTATGGAGTACGGCGTAGAAGCCCCCTGCAAGGGATGTTCGGAGATTTCTTTAAGGTAGATATTATTTTAAATATTACTATTTTTGCAGTCTTGTGAATAATAATGATACAAAATATGATTCCTGTTGTGCCAATACTATTGTTCTTGCTTCCCCCTTCAGACACTGGTGTCACTGTATTGTTTTCCTTTATATCTTCTAAAACTAATATGCATATTCAAAAAAATTTCCCTTCTGTTCTCCCTCCCCCCTTTTTTTTTTCAAAAAAATCCTCAACGACTAAAATAAATAAATGAATAAATGAAAGGAGAATTGGAAAAGAAATACTTCTTACTAGTTGAATTCTTACTTTTGCACTATTCTATATTGCAGATGATGGGAGGTGATAATATGTGACCGGCCATTTCAATCTTTTGCTACTCTGAAAGATCTCAAAACATTAGTCTCTATTATGCTGTTACACCGATCATGCGTGTTGACACTACAGAAGCGAGTAATGAAGTTTTCTGAAATCAGTTAGGTGGACTTTCTCAATACCTAAGCGAACTTTCAATACAAAATCTTTGATCTGGGCTTGTGCAATTGGGGCGTTTGTTCTCTTTAAATGAATTTTGACATCCACAATGTTTAATGTCCTAGCCAGCGTGTTGTATGTCTGCTTAACTGTTGCAGGAAGGACTTCCATATTTCTGTGATTAAATTACTTCGATGAGATCAAAGTTCTTAACAATTCCATTACTGGGTTTAGAAATTAGAATGATGACAATGTTGCTCATTTGGCTCTTACGTGATTTGTATGTTCGGGGGAAAACATTGGAATAGTTTTTGAATAATAGCAATGAGAAACAAACATTTAATCCCTCGGCTTCCCCTTTAGATATCATTCCTGCACTTTTTTACCACTATGATGATACAACAGGCTTGGCAACGAGATTGGAATAGTTTGGCCATCCATGCCTTCCTCCAAAGGGGAGGTCATGGGTTCAAGTCTTCCTCTTTCGTTAGGAGAATATGAGCATTTATTTTCATCTAGTCATGGGTTGGGTTGAGCTGGGTTGTTTGTCAAGGGTCTGTATTCAAAAGGGTCCTCCCGCCGTTAAGTTGTGTAGTCCTTAATTGATTTGTAATGTTGCAATTGTATTGTTGAATTGATAAAAAAAAAGACGCAATTGTATTGTTGAATTGATAAAAAAAAAGACAAGAAAGGAATGTTAATATTTCAGTTCTTTTTTGGACTATGTAGTGTTTTTGCACATTTATTCTTTTTTTAGTAAATGAATAATACTTAGTTCCAAATTAGGTAGAATGAACCTCAGTTCTACCTACCCAGAGAAAATTGTCTTAGCTACAATTTGTCACATATGTATTTTTTAATTAAAACTAAATAGTTACGTAATATTTACGTGATCGTATATATGATAAATTAAGATTGTGACATGTACTTGGATTGGAGGATGTTTTTCTTTCTTAATTTGGAGCCAAGTAGTGTTCTTACTAAATTTCATGGAGGATATGAGTCTGATGTATCTATAGTTATAGTTTATGCTTCGCGTGTACATGAATGCTTGGGCAATAGTCATCACCAAGACATCACCATTTCTGTATTTTTTTTTTAAATAATTGTTTTTCAACATTTACGAGAATGCCAAAGAGTAATGTTACATGTTCTAAATTTTTGTACTAAATTTTACATTTCAAATACTGTTTGGTAAAAAAAATTGAGACATTGAACATTATTGTTTGTCAACACAGAGAGTCAGCTGAACTTGGAAATTGGAATCAAATATGGTGCTTGATAATTAGGTAAAAATTAGATGGAAGCTCGGGAATTTTGAAGATTAACCTTAAAATATGCAAGAATTGGAAAAACAAAATTCAACTAATAAACTCAACAACAGCAGCTCGGTCTTGAGAATTAGATTGCACAAATATGAGTAAGACGACCTACCATTTAGCTCTTTCTTGCCCCCAATCAAATGCTGGAATCTTGTGCAATCGGTATGACCTTGCACTGTAGAGATACCTAATACAACTCAAATCATTGGGGTTCTTACCTTGTTTAATAGGTCACACAACTGAGAATTGATGGAATACATGAAATTAAGAGTCATTTAATTATTTAGAATCGAAACAAATGATTATGTTTCTGAGTCAACATTTATGGTAGTTTACTCTATTAATACCTTGGCTTGATAACGATCTATTTTATTTTGGCGACTTCTTTTATCTATCGGTATTCAATGACTTGACAATATGTTTATACATAATATCACAACATTTTAATCTACCTTCTAGGTCGTTCCTTTTGTGACTCGAATGTCATAAACTTGTAGCATGATACCGAATACGGTATTCAAATATGAAAATTTCGTTTCGTAATATTGTTTTGATCATTCAAAAAGTGAAATATTTCAAATTTTTTTTTTTGAAAACATTGTGAAAACAATGAAAAAAATTAAAATGTGTAGAAGTACTTGGAAACATAAAGGAAAATATATTAATGTATAAAAATAAATATTATAATTAATTAAGTAAAAATGTTTTAAGATATATATCCATCCATATAAGAAGATATTAGGATAAAATTGAAAAAAAAGATAAATATAAATTAGTAATTAATATCAAATACCTTTTTACTAATTAAAAAAATATATATATATATATATTATATAATATCTACGAATTAAATACAACACCATAACATAATAGATATAGATTAGATATGAATTAAAAAATTTAAAATAAGTTACATATAAAATAAATAAAAATTTAAATCTATTATAATTAAGAACCAAGTGTTAAAATAAAATATTTATCTCTATTTATTTCTCCTACTTTTATTCTTTTTTTTTATTTACTATTTTTTTTAAAAAATAGAAATATCTTCTAATTTTGACCCTTAGTCTTTCAATCTCCTTGTTCATTTAACGAATATTAATTTTATCAATTTTTATTAATAATACAAAAGAAATATTTTTAATATTTTATTATATTTATATAAAAATATTTTTATTTCTATAAAAATAAAAAAATAAAATTTTGATCGTTCGTGATACCAAAAGACATATCAATACGCCAAACAAAACCAAAACCAAAACCAAAACCAAAGTAAGCCAAAGACTAACAAATACAAACTCAAATCTGATTTGATGGAACACAAGTATGTGAAAGGTTGTGGATTACTATATATAGCGTGTATATACTGGATTGAGATTAGCGATTTCCCACATCTCTGCTCTGATCAAAAGCCATAGGAGAGAGTGAAATTGCAGAAGAGTACTTTTCAAGAGAGAGAAAAAACGAAGACCTTGGCGTCGGCTGATGTATAATTGGGCGTCTCGACGTCCGAATTCTTCGCCTTCTGTTCACTGGCCGAACTTTTTGAAGGTTTCCCGAATTGCTTCGGTTCGTTTTATCTTCACCACTGCCGGCGGTGATGTCGACTCCCGGAGAATTCCATCTGTGATGAGAGAGAATACGCACAAATCACTATTTAGGGCATTATATATAACGAACTCGTTTCCTCCCGCGCAATCCCTTTCTTTTTTTTCAGGTTGCGACCGTTGGGGGACTGGTGGAGGATCACTCTTGAAACGACGACGTTTTCAGAAGTTTAACTCGTCAGCTCTCTCTTCATCAATACTGTCTCAACACTGCTTCGAAAACCCTAGAACCAAAGAATGAATTCACCACCAACAGAGTCCCCAAAACCTCCATTAAAGCCCCCTCAAATCATTCAAGCTATTACCACCATTCTCACCTCCGAGAAAACCCATCCCCATTCGCTTACCCCATTCATCCCCCACCTCACTCCACCCCTCATCCTCTCCGTCCTCTCCTCCAAAAGCCTAGCCTCTCGCCCCACCACTCTCCTCTCTTTCTTCAGATGGGCCCAGGACCACGTCCCTACTTTCTCCCTCGAAAACCCCACTCAAACCATTCCTTCTCTCCTCAGACTTCTTGCTTCTCTCTTCAGCCACAACAAGTTCGCCGACGCCAAATCACTTCTTGTCAAGTTCATTGCGATCGATCGTCGCCACGATCTCCACCGCTCGCTACTCCAACCGGCGCGCTCCCTTCCCCCACCCTCGAAAGCCCTGCTCGACACTGCAATCGGGGCATATGTCCAATTGGGTCGGCCCCATCTTGCGGTCCAGATTTTCAAGAAGATGAAGCGGCTTCGACTTCGCCCGAATCTGCTTACATGCAATACGCTTCTCAATTCGTTGGTCAGATACCCTTCTTCACACTCAGTTCAATTTTGTAGAGAAATCTTTGATGACTCAATTAAACTCAGGGTTGCCCCTGCTACCAATACTTTTAATATATTGATTAATGGGTATTGTTCTCAAAACAAATTTAAGGATGCTATGGAGTTGTTGAACCAAATGGGCGAATTTGATTGTCAGGCCGATAATGTAACTTATAATACTATTTTGGATGCTTTGTGTAAAAAGGGTCAATTGAACGAGGTCCGGGATTTGTTAATGGACATGAAGAATAGAGGGTTGTTGCCGAATAGGAACACATACAATATTTTGGTTTATGGGTATTGCAAAATGGGGTGGTTGAAGGAAGCTGCTAAGGTTATTGAGTTGATGGTGCAAAACAATTTGTTACCTGATATTTGGACTTATAACATGCTGATTAATGGGTTCTGTAATGAGGGAAGGATTGAAGAGTCTTTTAGGCTTCGAAATGAGATGGAAATTTTGAAATTGCTGCCTGATGTGGTTACTTATAATACATTGATTAATGGGTGTCTTGAGTGGAAGAGCAGTTCAGAAGCATTCAAATTGCTCGAGGAAATGAGGGAGAAAGGAGTGAAGCCGAACGAGTTCACTCACAATATAATGATTAAGTGGTATTGTAAGGAAGGAAAGATGGATGAAGCCAGTAATACTGTTCAGAAGATGGAAGAAAGTGGGCTTTTGCCAGATCGTGTTACTTACAATACTTTGATAAATGGGTATTGTAAAGTAGGAAATTTGGCGGAAGCCTTAAAGACAATGAATGAAATGGGTATGAAACGCTTGAAGATGGATACTGTAACCCTCAATACTGTTCTTCACAATCTCTGTGGGGAGAGGAAGCTTAATGAGGCTTACAAGTTACTGACTAGTGCAAATAAGCGAGGTTATATTGTTGATGAAGTAAGCTATGGCACTTTGATTGTGGGGTACTTCAAAGATGAAAATGTGGACAAAGCTATGATACTTTGGGATGAAATGAAGGAGAAAGATATCATTCCTAGTATTGTCACATATAACTCTGTTATTGGAGGGTTCTGCAAGTCAGGAAAAACTGAGCAAGCGATAACTAAATTGAATGAACTTTTGGAGAATGGGTTGGTCCCAGATGAAACCACATACAACACAATTATTCATGGATACTGCTGGGAGGGAAATGTTGAGACAGCATTTCAGTTTCACAACAAAATGGTCGAGAATTCATTTAAGCCTGATGTCTTTACATGTAATATTCTTCTTCGTGGGCTTTGCAGAGAAGGGATGCTAGAGAAAGCTCTTAAACTCTTCGACACATGGATCTCAAAGGGGAAAACCATTGATGCAGTAACCTACAACACATTGATAACAGCCTTATGCAAAGAAGGGAGACTCGAGGATGCTTTGGGCCTTGTTGAAGAAATGGAAGTGAAGAAACTAGGGCCTGACAATTATACATATAATGCTGTTCTTGGTGCACTTACTGATGCAGGGAAGATCAAGGAAGCTGAGGATTTAATGTCAAAAATGGTTGAGACAGGAAAATGTTCTGAAAAGCTACAAATGGACGAAAGGCAGGATGTGGTTACTGGTGAAACTTTGGATGAATCAGATTCAAGTTCTATAGCTTATTCAGAACAGATTAATGAGCTTTGTGCTGAGGGGAAGTACAAGGATGCAATGCATATTTTTGGAGAATTGACACAGAAGGGTATTGCTGTAAATAAATCCATCTATATAACTTTGATGAATGGACTCATCAAGAGGAGAAAAAGTACATCGAAGGGAGCCTGATTATGGTATCGTTGAGTGGGCTGGCTTCATAGCACGTCACATGAATTTGGCAGCAACTCAACCAGGCAAGGAATCCAGGTAATCTTTTCTCTGGTCTTGGAAATGGAAGATCAATAGCATATGGCCATTTTATGCTTTTTGTTGGTTTTGAGTAAAATAATAGAGGCAGATGCAAAGCATAAAATGCAACAATGGATATAATAAACACATACTTGCCTTCATAGCATGTGTATTGTTTATATTTGAAAAATCAGTGAAATGGGTTTTCTGATATTCAGAAAGATGTCAGATATGATAGGTGTACATGTATATTGAAAGAATACTTATAATAATAATAATAATAATAATAATATGTATACTCAAAGAATGGCAATACAAGATTTATGTAGCTGATCCCAGATAGTTGAGAAAAGGCTTTGTTGAATCAAGTTGAGTTGAGTATACATATACAACAATCATATCTGACATCCAGAAGGTAGAGAGAGAAGGGGGGGGGGGGTTATAATACACTATCAGGGATACCACTAGATGATTGACATGGCTGTTTTGCATGTTTCTGCTATCCTCATTGTATGTTGTAATGTTATAGATATGGAGAATATTAGAGAACTTCACGTCAACTCAAATAGGAACTATGGATTTTATGCTTCAGAAGTAATGGATGGGGTCTTTGCATTATTTATAATCTTTGTGGTATACATCAGTTAAGGAAGCTATTTTAAAATGAAAAGGAGATCTAACCAAGTTTTTTGCATCATATATCTAAATTAATAAAATGGATTTCAAGCTTCATAATATTTTAATCAAGTGTTGTATTTGATCTTATATGTTTACTATTTGATATGTGGCACCATTGTTACTAGAAAAAAATTATTATCACCAAGCGTTAGCTCAAGTGGTATCTCCTCCACCTCCCAAAGAGGAGGTTGAGGGGTTCAAGTCCCAATTGGGACAAATGGGTGTGTGTGTCTTATCAATAAAAAAAAAGTTACTAGAAAACATTAATATCATAGCGATTCCCGTTTTAGTATGCGTGTTTCAAAAACAACAAACACTTCTATTCCAAAACACTAAATTTAGTGATCCAACTCCATGGTTGCTAGAATACACTAATATCCTTGTTTTGGTATGCGTGTTTCAAAACAGGGAATACTTTCATTCTAGAATATTAAATCTAGCATTTCGAGCAATTTATTCATACTTTTTTTCCCCTTAATTTTCCTTTTATTAAAAAAATAATAGGATATGAGAAATGCAAATCAATATATCAACATAAATAGGTATACTTAGTTCAACACTTTTACATGCTCAATTCCAATATAATAAATTTTCATAATTATATGGACAACTTGTACACTTTTAATTCTCATTACTCATTTTTGGAGAAAACAGTCTTACCATTAGACTTATCCCATCTTATTTCACCTATTTTATCTATATAAGCTTACCTCCTGTCTTGCCACATTTAGAATATTTAGCATACAATCTTCACGTTCGCATATCATGAAAATCTGTGTTTTAGTTAACATTCTCATCGACCCGCTTGACATTAAATTAATTTTTTTGGACAAAGGACCATAGAAGCTTGCTACTTGTGTTCTCATGTGTGGCCTTGGCAGTGCACTACCGCCCTAGCCTGGTGCATCTTACGCATGAAATTTCAAAGAAAAGGAAAAGAAAAGGGTTCTTTATGTTTATATTACTAGCGGACCTTTTTTCTGCATATGTAAATATGACTGTTCAAATTATTTTTATTTATTTATTTTCTCTGTCAAATCTTAGCAAATTATTTAGTTCATTTAAGTGGGATGTGTACACGAGGATGAGAATGAAATGGTGGACAGGGTAGGGTGGTAGTTTTGCATACTGATGACCTGTAACATTTCTCGGAAACGATGACCCTTTTGGGGACTTGTTGGACTTATCGTCAATATATTGTTATGTTATTGTTTTTGAACGTTGTAGGCGATATTTCAGGAAGGATATACGAGCTTCCATTTTTATCAAATTTATTTGATTATTTGATGGATAGTAGACTTAAATGGTTAATGTGGATGTCATTTGCTGGAATCTGGTAGAAGTACAAAGTTAGAAGAATAAGAAGCTTGAAGATGCACTTTGGGTCACCAGTGATCATGTGCAATTAATTATTTGAGATACAACATAAAATGGACCTTATGGTTTTTCTTTTTCTTTTTTCTTTTTTTCAATTTTGGGATTTTTTGTATATCATTTTGTTTGGTTGAAGTAGGCATCAAGTCTTTAGGAGTTCCTCGTCCGAAGATATCCTTTTATATTAGGGGTGCCATGCCATTTAGAATTAGCATGCTTTCTAATTTGATTATTTTTGGAGAATTTATTTTAAACTCTTAATGTCTTTCCTTTTAAAGAAGAATGGCAAGACATGATTCATGTAGCCGACCCTAAATAATTGTGATATAAAGCTTTGTTGAGTTGAGTAGAATGACTTTCCTTTTCAAAATAAAACTCTTCAATTACATTAAAATAATAGAAGGCTTCCAGATCTTTTAGTACAAGTTAAAAAAGAGACTGAATTATTGTCAAATGCAATTGCAATTCTGGAATCTGGATACACAAAAACAAGAGGAAGAAATGCTTGTGCAACCATGAAGTTTTGGGTCAAAATGTACCTGACTTTCTATCCTCTCCATCGTCAGAGCGTAGTTGTGTTAAAGAATCTGGCTCTCCCACCCAACTCGCCCCGAAGATTTTGACAAATTGATCCGCTTTCATTCTTCTGAACTGATTAAACCAACTCCTCCTTCTATAGTTTTAACCAAACTTAAGCTTCCTCTTCCAACTACTCAAAATTAATCCCAAAAATTATTACCTGATTCTGGCCAATAAAGAATCACAAAATTCTCTATTCTGAAGTTTTTTTTTTGACAAGTATTCTCTATTCTTTTTTATCAGGAATAAGTATTCTCTATTCTGAAAATTGAAAATATTCTATACTCTGATTGTAACTTGTTCCTTTCCCAAGGCCTTGGGTTGAGAATGCCTTCGAATGCACTCCACAGCCCACTTATTCCTAGCTCTTGGATTCATATTTCAACATACCAAGTGGGTCAAATATGTCGTAGGAATTTCTGACTTCATTTCCATGGGCCTCATCCAATTTCATCCACATCTGCAACTTTGCAAGCCAGCCTATTTGTTAGCTCTTATGGAAAATCTCTTTTCTTTACCCTTCTGATTTCTTTGGGTAATTGCCTGTCACCCTTGAGCCATTGTCATTGATTTCTGTCAAGTGGCTCATTATGTGCCAGCAAATAGTTCTGGGCAGCTGCTGCTTTATCCTTCATCCTATCCCACTAGTTAGGCCTATGACACTTGACATTATTAAATTCTGATCCTACAGCATCCCGTAGCTCCACTTTCTGGGCCCAACCTTATGCCCATCTCTTAGCCCCTTCTCTTCAATTAGAAAACTTGGAAAGTTTACTTGGACAACAGTGATGTTCAGCAATTTTTTTTTTTTTTTCAATTTTTTTGGATAAGTAATCGTTAATCTATTATAAACAAAACTGCCAAAGGGAGTGAACCCATTTACAAATTATAGTCTCGATCTTTCCAAGAACTTCACAAAGGAATTTACACCAAAGAAATGATTCTTGAACCCAAAAGTATAACATTTTAAGAAATTTGTCTTTAATCTACTAGGTGGCATCTACTTCCCCTCTAAAATTTCCTATTCCTTTCTTTCCATAAACTCCACAGCTAACATAAAGGAATAAGCGTTCATACTTTCCTCATATTCCTTCCAACTCGATCGCCATGCTATCCACTCAAAGAAATCCTCTGTCAAAGCAGGAATTAACCAGGAACATCTAAAAAGAGAAATGAGACAACACTATATCCCCCTTGCAAAATGGCAGGAGGTGGTTATCTATCCCTTTCCCTCCTTTACACACACTACATCTATTTGCTATGCTATAGCCTCTTCTTTGCAAATTACCAACATTTAACACCTAAGAAGCATGGATACGACATGGTATTTCTAAAAAATGTAGGACACGGATACTTCAAGGACACATTGAATATATATAATATTTTTATATTTTTTATATGACCATATAATAGAAACTTAACATTATTTTAATAAAAATTGGTATAAAAACACACAAATCATAACAATATTATTAAGATATCAAAATTAGAAAGCCATTGAATAAAAATTCAAGAACTTCTTCATTTAATCATCAACATCCATTATCCAAATTCTAAAACAAATTTACTAACTATTACAAAAAACACACACACACATATAACCAAAAAAAAAGTAGAGAAAGAGCGAAAAAAAGGACAAATCCAAATGAAAAAATAAAGGGATAATTACACTTACCTCCCCTGAGGTTTCTGACAATTATAGAAATCTCCCCTATGGTTTCGAAAATAATACTGTCCCCCCTATCAGAAATTATCCCCAAACGGCGTTAACGAAGTTGGTCCATTTACCAAATTACCTTTATATTTTAATAATATTTTTTTATTTTTTCTTCTTTATTTTTCCTCTCTCAACTCTCTCTCTCCCCACTCCCATTCCATCTCACTTCCCTCTCTTTCTTATTTTCTCTACCCAGAACAACACCGGCCAAAATTGCTGCTGTCACCGCCACCCATGGCCGCTCCACCACCACCGTTGATCTGGGCCACTCGGTGGTGTATTTGTAATTAAGGAGGCAGTGAGAGAACGACACGCAGGCAGGGTCACGGAACCGGGCGGCGCGGAGGTCGGCAACAGTGGCAGAGAGGAGGGTGGGGTCGGAGGAAAAGGTGTCAAGGAAGAGGTTGTAGGGGAGAGTGGATAGAAGAGTCGAAGAGCAGAGCTTGTTGCCGAGGTGAAACGAGAGGAACCGCTTGAGCAAGGAGTGAGAGAGGATGGTTGAGTAGAGGTAGCTGGCAAGCGCCGGTTCAGCATCGGCGTCCCAACGAGCCTCCATCTAGATCTGTGACCACACACCCACGCCTCCTCGTCGTTCGACCCCTGTGCCCGCGTTGGCGATGCTAATCGGAAATCGCCTTGGGGAGGAGAACCTGGTGTTCTCTGGTAAGGGTTAGACGGTCCCACACAAGAAAGGAGACACAAATGAATGCTATAGATACAAAAGCTAGGCGTCTAGGGCGTTTCAAGTAATACGATGGACGAATATATCTCCATCTCCATCTGCTCGACGACGAAGATGACGATATGCTCTTCCCCATTTCTATAATCTTTCACCACTCTCTCTCTAATGTTGATAAATTTGGATTTTGAAATAGAAATCTTTGATTTAAAGTTAATTAAAACGGAAATGAGGAGTTATGTTCAGTCCCATGGCGTCCGACAAGTGTAAAAAATTTCCTTCTTTCCTGCTGGTGCTAATTTTGGCAAGATCAGTGGGATGCTTCAAGCGTAGGATAATGGATGGATGTTGAATTAGGTTTAGGGTTGAGGATTTAGACCAGAGGCTAAAGGAGAAAATTGTGCAGGTAAAGGAGGAGGTGGGGTTGGAATTTGCTGATGTTCTTAAGTCTTTGGGTTTGCACATAGAGCCACCATCATTCTCAGATGTTAAGGGTAAGGTGGAGGAATTTAATGAAGGAGAAGTCTAGAGAGATTTAAGAAATAGAGTTGCAGAGGGCAGTGGAGCCACCATCTTTGGGTTTGCACATTGTATCGCCGGAGCTTCTGCTACTTAGACAGATTCACCGAAGCTCCATCCTCCAGTAATGGAGCATGGTTAGGCCAGAGAAATTGAGAGAGAGATGAGAGAGGAAGAAAGAGGTTAGGGCAGAGAAATTGAGAGAGATTATTAATTAAAAAAATTATTAAAAGTGAGGGTAGTTTTGTTATTTAACCATGACTTGTAAGGGGTAAAATTGGCATTTAGACAAAAAAATTGCTTACATCATCAAACTATGTTAGGTCAACTAACGACAGGGGGGAATCTGTTATAGACATTGAAACAAGAAGGGGGACAGTGTTATTTCAGAAACTATAGGAGAGGTTTCTGCAATTATCAGAAACCTCAAAGGAGGTAGGTGTAATTTACCCAAAAATAAAAGAAAAAGCGTGACCAAAACATGTCCTAACATGTGCAGGATGTGTCAATAACATGTTCAGAAAGTGTCTGAGTATTAGAAAAAGAAAAAAAATTGGACACTTATTTTTCTTATGTCCGACACTTAGCCAGGATGTGTTTGTGTCTGACAGGGATACACGATGTCAAATAGTGTCCTTGCTTCATAGGTTAACACTACGTTCCAAGCTACAGACCATACAAAAAAATTCCACCTTTACTGGAGCTTTCAAACAGAGTCTTTTTTATACAGATTATACATTTAGAAGCCTCTTATCTAGCTAGTCTGTCGTACCATTCCTAGATTTTATTTTGTTTGCAGTAACAAAAAACTGAAAGGCAACTTTCAGTTTTAAAATGCAAGTAGAGAGAGGTGTACAATAACAGACCATCTTCTGACCCATCGATAATAATAATAATAATAATATACTATCTTCTATTTCTGGTACTTTTAAACTAATGTCAAATGGCTAATATTGGAAATATGGGCAATGCAGCTCCTATACCATCTTCTGGTTCTGGTACTTTTCAACTAATGTCAAATGGCTAATATGAGAAATATGGGCGATACAGCTCCCTTACTAAGATTAAATAATTTTTATGTGAATTCTGGGATTTTTTGAATGGTGACCTACTGCTCAAAGATAAAAGAACATACCTAGTGTATAAGGCTCCTGCACTCAGCAGGATTTGAGAGAAGTGGATTTAGGCAGTCTCATCCATTTTACAAAGGCTGATTCCCAGGACTCGTACTTGCGCCACTGCGCTGGGTGGAGGAGACCTTGCCATCGCGCCATGCGACAACCTACTACTCAAAGATAATATCACTTAATCACCATGTTTGATTACACACTAGCAAATGCAACAAAGCCCTTTAGAAATCTGAAAGAAAGGTTTTAGTATTGAGAACATGTGGGAAATATGAATTCCGAAGTAATAAAAATTGATTGTGTGCCCCTAGTTTGGATGAAGGATGATGCTTTTGAGGAATTGGATTGATGAGCTCCCTTCAGCTAGAGTGCTTGCTTCTACTTCGAAGCAATAGTGGCCAAATTGGTTAACATTGTTTTGGTTTCCCAATTTACTGGTTATCTAGACCAACTCTTAGTTTGTGATCGTTCTAAGTGGAAGCCAAGAATGAGTTATAAAAAAAAAAAAGAGAAAAAATAAAAAAGGGAAGCCAAGAAGGGGTCCAGCTTAACAATGAGTGGAAGCCTGTGGGGAATGCCACCAGAGGGAAAATCAGCAAGCTTTATACATAATCAAGTGCCTTTAAATCAGGCCTGCATCATGAAACACTATTAAAGTGAAACACTTAACAGTATTACTGCATTAGTTGAGAATATAGGTGATAAGCTTCTGGATCAATATCCTTAATACCATTTTCTTGATACCAGTCTTAGTAGTCTATATATTACAAATTCTACATACCATGAGGCTAGAAACACTTCTTGAATGAAGGAATTTGGCGTCACTTGAGGCTCCCTAATTAAATATTTATTAGTGAGGGTAGAAGTTATATAGATGTCCTGTTATATTAGATTATGGTCTACAGAACTGTCTGGAGGTCAATATGGTAATTAATTTTTTGGTTAATTGTTCGACTGGGATATTGTTTTTCCGAAATGTGTGATTGCTTCTTCTCTTCTCTTTCCTTCATCAGTGACTGCTTAACCACTCAAAAAAAAGTAAAAAAAGAGGAAGATAAAGATTGCCTAAAGTAATCTATGAAGTTGTACATGAGAAAGATCAGGAACTCACATTCCAAGACTTGAAATATTTGCTATACTCTTATGTGAATGTCAATAAGTTATGGCAAAAGAGAGCACTTGTTTTGGACCCTTGTGTGAAGGCAGAGGTGCATGTTTAGTTGGCTTAGTTCAACTCAGGTCCGATTTTGGCCTGGGACTTTTAGTCTTTAATTAAAGCTCAGTTCATCAAGTGAAATAGACATCAGGTGAGTTAGTGCTAGCCTGAATTATCAGCTCATTGGATCATCAAGTGAGTCAATACACGAGATTGTTTTATAAATGTAGGACTTGAACCCAACACCTTTAAGTTGACAATAACTCTTACCAGTTGAGCTTCTGGTTGAGATGGGGCCAAGCAGTGCTCAGCATGAACACACCCTTGGGCATAAAACATGAGCAAATCTTAGCCTCACCTGAAAGGCATGGTGTGGTCTGCAATTGTTTGGGACTTTGGGGCAAAAAGGCCAAAACCTGGTTATCCAATTCAATTTGTAGCTCTATCAGTAGCACATTTTTGTAGTCCTAATGTTAGTGGCTAAGAAGCACGGATACGGACATGGATACGACACGACACGGACACTCAGACACATTATTTCTCAAAACAATAGGACACGGACACGTCAGGGACACGTTGAATATATATAATTTTTTTATATTTTTTATATGACAATATAATAAAAATTTAATGTTATTTTAATTAAAATTAGCATAAAACAAACAAATTTAAAAAATATTATTAAGATATATTAAAATAACAAAGTCATTAAATAAAAATTGAAGAACTTCTTCATTTAATCATCAACATCCATGATTCAAGTGTCCGGACACGTGTCCGGGAAGTGTCCGAGAGTGTCGGTGTCCGACACGTGTCCGACACAGACATGTGAGTCAAAATAGAGTGTCCGTGCTTCATAGGTTAGTGGATACACAAATATGTAAATCATTAGGACAGGAGCAATTGTCATCTTTATGTATAGCATGTGATTACATGTGAAAAGTGATTAGATGGAACTTGTGTTTCCCTGAGCATAAAATCCATCATGACCTTTCTGACACGATGAGCATTGTTTGACGAAACAAATAAAAGGCTCATTTGTTGTGCCTGCAAACTGGACTAACTGGCCTTTGCCGGTTAAGATGGAAGTGCAGCAACATACTATTCTTCTCACATCTTGGATGACCCATCACCAATTTTTTTTATAAAAGTTGAACAACCTTTGTCTTCTGTACTAAAACTAGTGGATGAAGATGAGAAGGCTCCAGTGGGATATGATAGTGATGCTCGGATCTATATCTGACACTCCCAATTATTTAACTTTAGAGATTGGGACCACAGTTCTGTAGTAGATATAACTGAAAGTCTGAAAGATGCATCCGACATGTTTCATTGCCTTTTAATTTTCACCCTTCAACTGACTTACAAAGCTTCTAATTGAGATAAGATCTGTGGCTTAAATATAAGGGATTTATTCATGTCCTGAAGGGGATGATCCTGCTATCAGACTCTGGAAATCTTTTATGTGCAACTAAATTACAATAGGAAGGTGATGGAAAGGTGAGGCTTTGCTAGAAGACAATGAGATTTAATACACAAGTGAGCTCCTTTTTATGTTTTCCTTTTTTTTTTTGGTGGTAGTTTGTGTGTGTATTAGATACCACTTAAGAAGGATCTCCGCATTCTCACCATGCATTGTATTATATTCAATCTCAACCCTCCACGTATTTCTTGGCCACTGAGATAGGATTCATAACACGGAGCCAGATTTATTTATGCCGTAGATGGTTGATACTAATGTCGGGTTGCTGGAAAGAATTTCTATTCATATACGACCTGAGTCATGATAGGATAGTGTTGACTTTTTTCATTGAAAAATAATTATGAACTTTGAAAATGTTGGTTTCTGAATTTTAACATTGTCGCAATCCAATTTCAGTTGTACAAGTGGTGGAAACTTTTGTAGGCTTGTAGCACTGATGGATAGAAGTGATTGGCCACTTAATGTATCCTCTTCCAGATTGTGAGTGATGCTGGAGTTCATAAAAAATTGTCAAATAATAGCCATGTTGAACTGTCTTACCTTATGAATGATAAATTACTAAAGTTTTGACATCTTTTAAATTTGACAGATCCACTGGGAAAAAGTTGACCAAGCTCCAGACAAAGAAGCTGGATGAGTTGGTGTTTGATTAATTCATCCAAAGGCTGTGAGGTTAAAGATGAGATTGGAAAAGTCAGGTCTACATTTTTATCTGCTTTGATGAGCGGGAAAATGATGATTACTGGCTATCTTAGAAATGTGCTAATTTCCTGAGGTTGAAAATTCTCATGGTTAGATGTGCGGGTAATAGAGACTTTTACTTGAGGACCAAAGTAGCATCTTTGGAATGGCTTTAAGGTGAAAATAGAGAAGAAACTTGCACATGAGGATGAAGGTGGCAACCTTTGGCACAACTTCAAGGAGAAAATGAATTTCTTTTCAGAAATTGTGTAAAAGCACCTGGGAGATAGTTTGAGGAAGAGAAAGAGGGTGAAGTGCCAGTATAAGATCAGGAACAAGAGGAGGTTGACCCTGAAGAGTCAGAATATGATCAAGAAGTACAAATAAATCAAGATCTATAATGATGATACTGATGGCTGGTGTTGGTGTAGATGTAGCCCTAGGCTCTCAGCATTGGTTTCTGGAGATATCGATCTGCACGTTATATGGTGTTTGTAATTGGTGGCTTTGTAATTTTACATTCATGTATTGTAATGTTATAGTGAATTCAATTAAAATGTTGTAATTTCCCCAATATAGATCCTAATTCAACAAATCAGCTACTTGTATTACTTATTTTTCATCTTTTCTTTCTTTCTTTTTTTTGTGTTCTTGAAACCATTGGTAAATTGGGAGTCAAAATTTCCCAGTTATTGTTTCTTTATATTTGAAGAGTTCCCTTTACTTCTATGTGTAGAGGATGAAGTTTATAAAATGTGAATGCAAGATGGGTCTTTAATTCTATTAGTCATATTTAATCTCTTTTGACAGAGTTTGGTCTCTTAATTTAGTAATAATTCATGAGATTTGTTATGCTATTTCTATGAAACTGAATGGAATTTTTTTGGAGAAAATAGGGGCAGTTTATTTATTTTCTTATAAAGTTTAGTGTGTTTATTAACTTGTGTTCTGTTACCAAGCAATGTTATTGCAGGAGGAGCTGTCAAATTGGCTGGACAAACTTCCCATATTAATTTTGTGAAGGAAATGATTTCCCAGAACAACTGTTGCTTGATCTAATAGGGGTGACTTCTTTTACTCATTTTGGAAGGTTCTTCCAGGTATGGAGTTTTGATTACTTGATTCTTTAATAAGTGATTGTAATGCTAATATTTTTTACAAATATTTCTTCTTCTGTTAAAGGAACACAACCCAACAAAGATGTGAGACAGAAGATCAAATCAAAATTTTACTCTTGGACAAGTTGAAAGAAACATAATTTTTGTCGGAACTGCTAGACCTAGGCTGTTGTTTATTCTTAAGAACTGTTACAAGAAGCGTTCTACCTGTCTCTGTATATTATTTCCAATACTAACGGCTTGTTTAGACGGGATGATTTGGAGAGAGAAGAAAATATTTAAATGGAGTGATACCACTTTCTCTTGTTTGGATGTTTATGATGGAGAGGAAATAGAAGATTATGAGAGACTCAGAGAGTTCAAGTGATTAGGCTTGTTTCTCCAAATCTCTCCAAAAGTGGAGAGACTTGGAGAGGAAAGAAAATTAATTTAATGAAAAATTTTAAAAAACCAAAAATGCCCTTAAATGCATGAATTAAAAATTAAGAAACTTGTCAAATAAAAAGAATATAATTGTCAATTAATTATATTTACTTTTTTTTTTCTTTTCTACTCACTATTCAAATATGAGATAATAATTTTCTTATTCTTTTTTCTCTTTAACATTAAAATAAGATGAAGATGAATACTTTCTTTTATATTTTAAAATATCATTTCATTTCTTTTCTTTTCAAAACAACGAACTATAAATCTCTTCTTTGTATTAATATACAATAACTTAACGTTTGAGCCTAACAACTTAGAGTTTTAGGGTGCACTTTGGAAGCAACTACTGGCTAAAATGATTTTTGAGTAAACTTTATCATGAACTTTTTAAGATTTTTATCTCTTTTCTTTGCATGTAATGTAAACTTTGAAATAATAACAAAGTATAGCTGTTAATAGCAAAGTATAAAAAATGAAGGACAAATCCTAAAAAATTCAAACCAAACTTGGGTGGGTCAATCCAAGTTGCATCCCTAGTTTTGATTGGGAAAAAAATTAATGTCTACTAAAGAATGAAGAAAAAGGACTTGTTGATAGAACTTCTAGACTTTGGACCGGATTCGGGTGGGTCAATCCAAGTTGCATAACTAGTTTTGATTGGGGAAAAAATTAATGTCTACTAAAGAATAAGAAAAAGGACTTGTTGATAGAACTTCTAGACTTTGGACTGGATTCGGGTGGGTCAATCCAAGTTGCATCCCTAGTTTTGATTGGGGAAAAAATTAATGTCTACTAAAGAATGAAGAAAAGGACTTGTTGATAGAACTTCTAGACTTCGGACCAGATTCGGGTGGGTCAATCCAGTTGCATCCCTAGTTTTGACTGGGGAAAAAATTGATGTCTGCTAAAGAATGAAGAAAAAGGGCTTGTTGATAGAACTCTCTTCTAGACTAAATTAGCCTCATGGAGTTTTACTTGAGATTAGGTCTCAAGACTCTGTGGAAACAAATGGAAGTCTATTTCAGGCAAGAGAGGATTAAATCATTTTCCATATTTTATTATGACTTTCTAATCATAAGACTAATGGTTAGAAAATAAATGGGATTGGGCCCACATGAAGATGCTTGAGCTCATGCCTTTCTAGAATTGTCCAACAATTCATTTTACAATGTTTTGAATTCTAGTGATCTTCATTTGTTATAACTCAGTTGGCTGCTCTTTCTAAATCATGCCCATACAATAGATGACTCCAAAGACTATTGAAAGTCATTACCCTTGGGCCTCGTTTCGACGGTGAAATAAAATGGTTAGATTAAATAACTCTTATGCTATTTCACTCACATAGAATATAATTTATAATATCAAATTCTACCTTATTATTCAATCGTCCAAACAAAGCTTTATTGGTCCCGCTTATGTAAGATGTTAAAAGAAACATACTAGAAGCAAACTTAATTTTTAATATTATTTTTATGCAAAAGTAGTTGTTTTTAGTCTCAAACTTACATTTTCATGTTCCATAGCATGAGCATTTAAATTAGAAGGGTTGAAAGGTAAAAGAAAATATATAGCACTATCTCAACTAGGCAAATCTACACTTGTCAAGATCAGTGACACCAGCTTTCTTGTCTTAGTTGCTAAAGTCACCACTTTAAAATTCACCTTTTCTTTAAAGAATTCTTTTACTGGAGCAAAGATCTTTGTCTTCAATATGCTGTACAATTGTGACCTTTCTTTTTTCCTTTTTTAATTACCCCACATCTCATCTTCCTTTTTATTTTTATTGTGATAAGGTGACTTGGAAGTGTATTGATTTTCTGTGCCATGAGGCTAATCAGAAGTGGAAAATGATGTGTATTTGTTTATATAGTAATGTTAATGTAAGTTCAAGCTTATACAAGGAAGAGTGTTTTAATCTGAAAGTAGAAATAAAATGGTTAAAATAAATGAAAATTTAATCAGTAAATCATCCAATGATTAAAACACCTTTGAACAGCTCCAATAATGGAATCGTTGGAGCTTGTTATAGTTATATTTTAATAGTTCAACTTCAAAGTAGTGCTTCAATGGTTGATTATTCATGATGTTTTCAAAATTCGACCAGTCAAATGTTCTTTTAAATATGACTTTTATTTTAGTAGCTATCATTCATCTCAATGAATTAGATTGTTCCAAATGCACAATTTAGATTTGACCAAATTTTTTATTTTGTTTCAATGTTCAAACTATAATAATAATTACGAAAAAGACTGGTATTTTTGTCAAAAAAATAATATTTTATCATTAAAACAAAATTATTAAAAAATAATTTTTTAATATTATAACACTGCTAAAATTTCATTGTAACATCATTAAAATAACTTTTATAATTAAATTGCTCTAATCTCGTATAGGTTCGAACTTACAGTAAAATTGTCATTATTTATATGTGTAAATTCATTTCTCTCTCTCTCTCTAATATAATAGGACATTGACCCTTGTGAATGCTATGTTCATTACAATTGGTAGCTTTATAAAGCCCCTTAATCATGAATGTCTTTTGTCTTTATCAAAAGTAGGGTGGTCATATCAATGGCCTTCTTTTGAGTTTTTAATGCTAACAAACACAGAAGCCTATTGTATGAAAACCATTAAGAATAAAGAAAGGCATTTTAAGTTGGGGTAGAAGAAGTGGCATCCAACCATTCCATTGTTGACGCGGAGTGCAGCTCCAAGCACTCACATTTCTATTCTCTAGCAGAGACTTGGAATACCATAAAAATATCATATTCACACACACACACACGCACATGCATGCACGCTCACACACAACCAGAATTCTCTTGGTAACTGATTTTATTGCTTTTTCAGAAATTTGCAACCAGATACATGTATCTTCATGCAAACCAAGGTTACTTCATGAATTTCTAGGGTAGTTCCACTACAGAAAATCTTTGCTTGAATTCTTGTAAATTTGGTCATATTTTATTGAATTTCTTCAATTTTTTGCATCAAGCTATATTCATTGTAGAGATTAAAGGGCACACCCTCCCTCCCCTCTCTCTCTCTCTCTCTCTCTCTCTTAGTAGTTTTTCTTTTTTGGGGTATCTCAGCTGATTAGTCACAACTTCATACTATGTATTATGTATTCCTAACATAAATAAGGATTGCTCAATAATTGATTCTAACAAGTGGGGTCATACATATGAAATTTGTCGCGTAAAACACACACACACACACACCAGAAAACGGTGGTTGAAGAATTAATGATACTATACATGATAGATTTTCTCAGCTTTGAAAAAATCTGTTGTTTATATAACATTTTCTATTTTCCGAAAAAAGGGGTCATATTCAATGGTTACTCAGAAGTCATATTGAGGATTGAAATTAAGTGAAAGGGAAAATAGAATAAGGAATGTAAGAAAGCATGTGAGAAACACTGAAAATGAAGTCCAACCAAGCAAATGACCTTATTATTGGAAGCCAGGCTGCGAAAGCAATGTCTAATAAGACAATTAAATACTTTTTTTCTCCGTTTTCATAGTTCATACATATATATATATATATGTGTGTGTGTGTGTGTGTGTGTTTATCATATCGATTAGAGGGTAATCAGTCCCACAAGCTGCGCCCATTAATTAGGTCATCTGTGCTATCTGTTTCCATTAACGATATGTTTTGGAGACATTGGGGAAGACCGTCTACGCGTCTAATTAGGAATTGCTGACTCTCATTACTCCAAAAGTCGTACACGTGCCTCTACACATCCTATTATGGTTCAAGACCGGTGTCTAAATTCTAACTAAGCTGACTAAATCACCTCTCTTCTTTATTCTTATTGACACGCGCACGCACACATGCACACGTATACATATACGAAAATCTCCTCCCTACCAACCAGCATGGGCTTCACTTATTAGCTCGAGTCGTTTGACACCTCTAACTGTCCAATTAAAAAGTTTAACAAACTTAAAAGTATCTCATTATATGTGCCATCTTTGTTGTATTATGATCTTCTTTTAATTCTCTATGCTAATTAATGATGAATCTAGAAAAGACGAGAACTAGTACGTAAAACGTAAATGAACCAGTTTTAATTTTTTTAATATTTGACAAGTATTGGTTTAGATAATATCAAAGTTTACATTTATTCTTAAAAGATGCATAAAATCTAAATAAAATCAAATGATTGAAGGCTTGATTTTTGAACAAAGTAGATAATGAAAGTAAACCCAACTTATATCATTTTAAAGAATCTTCAAACATATCTCTAAGAAACAAATGTATTTCTAATTACCCACTAAATCTAGTGCTTTTATCATTTTGTGCTTCTTAATTGTCTTAAATATGATGAAAAAGGCTTTATGATTATTTGAGAAGGGCTCATATCCTCTGTAGAGTGGCTTTTTTGGTTTGGCTTTTATACTTGATTGTGTATGCATGTTTTTGGTACATTTGTTATTGAAGATCTTGTATGATATAAGAATAATATAATGTTGATGGGCATGTTTCTTTGAAAATTGGCTTAAAAATAAAAAATTTTCATCATCATTGAGAATTATGGAAATTTTTATAAGGAAAGAAATCAGTTGACTGGTGTCATTCAAACATCCATTTATTCAAACATGTTTCTATAATTTTCTCCCCCTTTTTTGTTTCTAGAATTTTGAATTTTTTTTTTGAATTTGATTTTGTCAAAAGACCAAATGGAGCTTAGTGTTGTTTGGTAAACGTATGCTCTTTCCTAAGTTAAATCTTATATGCCATCTTTACAATCTTTGCCAATTTTGATAAAAAGGGAGAGATATAAATTTTCAAAATTTGCATAGTTTGCATATTTTAGGGGGGCTTGGTCATAAGTCCTTTTTTTTAATTATAAAATGGAAGAATCCCATATTATTTTAATAAATTAGCAAATTTATTGTTTTTTTTGTTTTTGTTTTTGTCACTTAGTTCACAATATGATATTTTATTGTTTTTTCAACACATACGTTTAATGTTTTTGTTTGAGTTGTGGGGTGCGGATATCTCTATAGGTGATTTAAGATACAAGGCTTTTTGTACTTTTAGATTGACAAAATATAATAGGTTTACAAATTGTAATTTTCTCTTTCATGTTTGGTCAAAAATTCCCAAAGATGGGAGATTATTGTAAATTAGACAATTTATGTTAGTAATTATTTTTCAAAAGGCTGTAATTTTTTAGACATATAATTGTTGAGTCATGGTTAAGTCGCATGATTTATTACTAGTTATGAAATGAAGACTTCAGAAGTCTTGCATCTACATCAATGTCTAAAGAAGTGTACAATTCACAGTATGTATTCATACATATCATTAGATACTGCCTTTGAATTGTGTTTAAGTTTAGATTTTACCTTTACCATGATTAAAATAATATTAAGTATAAGTTAGTTTTGACTATATATTAAGTCTATTTATGAGAATTTCTAATTGGAATATTTCTAAATTTATTTTAATTTTTAAAAGAGTTTTTCGTCGTCTTTGCGGTATTCGTATATTTATTCTTTTATTTTTATTTTGATGTGATATTTGATATATTTAAATTCATTATTTTAGTAATTTAATAAGAGAATATCTAAAATTATAATTAAACTCACAATTTAAATTTTAGTAAATAAATAACACGGCATAATAATTAATTAATTTTACTTTGTTAAGTGTTGATTAAATAAATTGATAAAATTTCACACAAGTTTATCGCAGTATGAAATGATGTAAAGTTGGCAGCTGTCACAAGATTAGAAAGTTAATCAATATTAATTAATGAAGAATGATCGTTTGAAATATGGAAAAGAATAGGTCCCACACTTCATTGACCCTTTTTAACTTTTTACCTTGTTGCGGTGATTTTACTTGTTTTAACTTTAGTCTTTAGGTCCACGCGCAAACGACTCTCTCTCACATGTTTCACTTTCACTACCCTTAGTCTCTCTCCCTCTCTCTCACTCATATATATATATATATATATCAAATCCCTTTCAACCGTTTAGTCGTTTCTTTGTTGTTGTTGTGTGTGTGTGTGTGTGTGTGTGTGAGAGAGAGAGAGAGAGAGAGGAGTTTTTAAATGAATTAGATGTTGAATTGTGGAAGGGGCCAAATATTGGTACATAAATTCAACCGCACCATTTGGTTTTAATATGGAATTCAAAGCTAGAAAAATTATAGTTGTAGGGGAGAGAGAAAATAAAGGAAAACAAGAAATGATCCATCTACCTCCACCACAAACTGTGTGCATAGAAACAACAAAACAGTTGCCCCTTTTGAGGGTCACAATCCTTTGTGTGTGAAAATTTCTTTCTCCTTCTACACGAGCTCAACGCTCCTTTACCCAACTAATACGCATATTTTACATTTTCAACTCTTCTTTTATATATATATATATATATATATATATATATATGTGTGTGTGTGTGTGTGTGTGTGTGTGTGTGCGCGCGCGCCAAGCAAGCAAGGTAATTAAACAATTAAAATTTGACTAATTTATTAAAATTTTTTTCTTTAACGTAAAGTCATCGCTTCATAAGATCGTTAAATGTTCGGACTATTAATTCTAATTGGCCTTAAAAAGGTAGATGGTGAGAGTCGAATCTGCGAATTGAAAAAATAAACTCCTTACAAGCGATCCTTATTCTACTCAGTCACTTCCTGTAGGATTAACTCTCCTTGTATAAACTCATATATATATATATATTGAGTTTTTAATTAAAGTTATGGAATTCTCGTTCAATTTCTTCACACTCCCTCTATTGTTTTTAGAAAAGTATTATGAAAAAATGTTCATTTGTTTGGATTTATTTTTTTAATTTATAGACATTTGTTAAAGATATATTTATTATTCAAACTTTTGTTAAGAGACGTTAATACTTATTATTGTTATTATTTTGAAAAAAGCAATGTAGTGTTATAATTTATGTATCACAATCAAACTCAATCAACTTATTTAAAATATTAATTTGATAAATAAGTTAAAAATTATATAAAATGGTCAAAAACTTGTCAAATTTATATCCTTTACAGTTAATCGTCACCTCACTTAGGTCATGTTTGGTAGGGCATTACCTCCCCCACCATTATCACGTTTTGGAGTGTAGAGTCACTTCTACCCCCATAGATTGAGGTGTTTGGCAACGACTTCTTAGAATCACTTCTTTAGTGAGGCCCCTATAACAAAAAGCTAGTTATAAGTTTCAATACAAAGCACTCCAAAGGTGCTTTTTGACTTCACTCCTTTTACTTTGTATACTCTTACCAATGCCATTGTACTAATCTTATCCATTTTCTACTAAGGTTCTCTTGGCATGTATTACCTCTATGTTAATATATATTTATTTGTAATATATTATACATGTTCAATATATAAAAATATTTATTAAATAAATGACAAAAAAAATATAATTGAGAAACAATAGAATTTTTATCAAATATTAATACAACACGAAAATGTAAAATGAAAATGAACACATCAAATTCCAAAAAAATAAAGTAACATTGAACTATTTATTTAGAGAATAAATTCTTTAAAATTCAAAATTAAATATTATTAATGAAAAAAACTTAACCACAACAATCTATTGTATCATATTTATAGAGTTCTAATATTACTATTTTGATTAGAAAATCATAATTCTTATTTTTATTTTAATTCTAGTAGAATAAATAGTACTATTTATAATAGAAAATAATAAATATTTATCTAAAATAATTATTTTAAAATAAGTTTAAATTTTAAAATTAAAGAGTTTTACAATAAAATACATATATTTTTTTTTTGACAAGTACCATTTATGTCCTATGTTAAATATTTAATTAATAAATTATGTTATTTAATTGTTTGCAAGAAAGTGAACTTATGTAATTGTGCTAGAAAGAGAAACATTACTAATGTTTTTAACTACAAAATTAATCATTAGATGTAGAAAATAAATTATTTTTTTATATACTTAATGGGATTTCAAATAGAATATTTATTTTATTATAATAATTCTTTAAGTTATCATTAAGAATATTGATTTTAAATAGATGATGTATGGCTGAGGTCATCTCATGTACCCAATTTCCAGGCTCCCCCTCTATATATATCCTCTGCTTTTATGCTCGCCTAAAGCACCTCAAAACAACTTATCATCTTCCTCATTGCACCCTACTTTCTCGCTCATCAGCATCATATCTCTCCCTCTCTCTCTCTCTAAAAAGATGGGATGCAGTGACAGGAATACCACTCCACCTATCACTGTTTCCATTCCCTATTCATACTCTCCGTCATCAAGTTCTTGCTGTCCTAGCCAGTTATCTCCCCCAAGTGATCCTCCATCTCCTCCACCAGTCATTCTGAGCCCTTGTGCTGCCTGCAAAATTCTCCGTCGCCGGTGCGTTGAGAAATGCGTTTTGGCACCCTACTTTCCGCCTACTGAGCCACTCAAGTTCACCATAGCCCATCGAGTCTTTGGAGCTAGCAACATCATCAAGTTCTTGCAGGTAATCCCCGTTGAGCTTTCGAGCTTGGGTTCACATTTGGGTTTCCACGTGACCACACAACAATATATATATATGTGTGTGTGTGTGTGTGTGTGTGTGTGTGTGAGATAGAGAGAGAGATAACCCAAAAACTGACCCAGCAATAGAATCCGTAGGACGTGTCCTAAAGTCCCCCACAAAGCCTTTGCTAGGAGCAATCATTCCATGGTACTTGGAATCATACTTCCAACAAGTTGTTGATCCATTTCTTTTCTTTTTATGAGACGATTAGTTATGTAAACTTATAATTTTAGATAAATTATACTAATATTCTATTAAATTTATGATAATTACTCTTTGCTTTTTAAATTTTTTAAATTATACTAATTTTTTCTATTTTTATTAATAAATTATAAATATTTTATTTAGTTAATTTTTTTTAAAATGACAAAATTGTTCATTTTATATATTTTTTCAAATTTGACTAATTTTTTTTAATTTTTTATTTTGTATAAAAAAATTTAAGGTAAATAATTTATTTTTATTTTATATAAAAATAAATTTAACAGTTTAATTAAGATTTAATTGAAAATAAAAAAATTAAGAAAATTGGCCAAAATTGTAAAAATATAAAAAAATGAAATGGGTTGTTTTATAATTTTTTTTTTAAAAAAATTATCTAAAAAATAGTTTGTATGATAAAATAAGAGAAATTAGTATAATTTCAAAAATCTTAAAAAAGATTAGTTTAATTGTCAAAAATTTTATGAAAAATAAGTGAAATTTTCCTATAATTTATAATGTTTTAACCATTTTCAGCATTAGAACCCTTCAAATTGTCACAAATAAAAGTGTTTAGTGACATATAGCAAAAACATTGAGAATTGTACCAATTTTATGACGCTTCTTATTTAGCACATTCAACCTTAAATTTTATAAAACTTAGTCAGTGAAACTTAAAACACTTGTGCTTGGATAGTGATTCAGATATAATCTTTTAAAAAATATATTTGAAAATCTTGTAATTAATTTTTTAAAAACTATGAAAATACATTTGAATGTTATAATCTAAATTTTAAAAAATTAAAATAAATTAAAATAAATAACTTGTTAAATACGTATCACGCGTTTTAAAATTAAAAATCTTATTTTAAAAACGTAAACAAACGTTTGGAAGTCATTTTTAGGAAGAATGACTTTAAAGGTTTAGTTGGATTCATTGACTTCAACTATTCTAACAGTCTTTTGCCCCGCAGAGGGGGAGAGACAAGGTTACAATTCAAGTGGGTTCTCTTTCCCAAACTCCAAATGGTTTTTTATTTTATTTTATTTTATTTTTTTAATCACTTTAAATAAACCATGATCTACTTTAATTATTTCAAATATATAAGCTTGGTGAAAATGGGCTCCACCTATGGCTTCAAAAGTTGACATTTCTCTTTTCTCACCAAGAAAATTATTTACACTAGAAGGTCAAGATTAGTAGGTGGTCCATGTCCAGATGAGTCCTAAAATTTAATATGGAGAATTTAATGCCATTTCTCTAGAAGTACAATTATAAATTGTTGTTTCTCAAAGAAAAAAATCTTAATAGGACAGTTTTACGGTGAAATTATCGTTCAAATTTAAATATTTAAGTGAAATTTACGTGAATTCTACATAATTCTTAATTCTGAGTCTTACTTAGAATTTTTTCTTATAACCCAATTTGGTTAAGTTTGTTTTCAATCTATCTCTTTTAACACTGACATTAATGAAAAAACACGGGATACAATGGCGGATCTACACAGTGTTGGGGCCCTGTCTCCCCGGGGTTTTGAAAATTAGGTTTTTTCCTTTAGTTTCTACAGTATTTAATAAAAAAAATAGAAATTGCCACCCAAATATAAAAACACTTCTTAAATTTTAACTTTTATGTCCCTCGCAAAATTTTATAGTCTAGATTCGTCATTGACTAGGCATTGACTTTTAATGTGGGTCACCAGTGGTGGAGAGAGGGGGACTAAGGGGAGTTTGAAATTGTATTTTTTATCCCTTTGTTTGTAAATTTTTTTTTTTAAATTAAGACTTTTGCTCTCCAATTTTTTTATAAATCCTTCATAAATTTTAACACCTATATTTTTGCCCTCGAACTCTAATTTCTGAATTTATGTTTGTTTTCTCCTCATGAACTTAGAAGATGGTAACTTTGCTATTGTTTTTGAACTCTGAAGATTAACTTTTGCAAATTGTTAACAAACACACAAATTTTCAGGAACTTCCTGAGTCTCAGAGAGCAGATGCAGTGAGCAGCATGGTTTATGAAGCCAATGCCAGAATTAGAGACCCAGTTTATGGCAGTGCAGGCACCATTTGTCACCTTCAAAAGCAAGTCAGTGAGCTTCAAGCAGAACTCGCCAAGGCAAAAGCAGAGGTTATGAGCATGCAATGCCAGCAATCTGATTTAGTGGCCTTGATTTGCATGAAAATGTCAGAGTCTCAAGAACCCATCTCCTACCAACTTCCCTATGAAAATGCAAACTTTTTTTCTGAAGAGTTGGAGCCTCTTTGGACATGAACAAAAAATGGAGAAGTTAAGCTTCAAGTTTTAGATTTCCATGGGCGAATAAGAAAACGAGAAGAGATACACAAAATTAAGCAAATTTAGTTTATGGGTTCTTATCTTCTACTTGTAAGTTTGCAAAGGAAAGTAACTAATTAATGAAAAAGAATAAATACATTTAGAGAGGAAGAAAAAAAAAAATAGAGCTGTCTTTCTACTGATTTTTGTACCAATTCTTGCATTAATACAACTTCTGGGTGACCTAATTTCATCTTTGGAAGTGTTGTTTCACAGTTTCCTTGTCAAACATGGCCTTGACCAATATCTTATGTCCAGGTTCACCTTTTTTTTCCCCACTCCTTTAGATTTTATACTTGGGAAGATAAGGATGGAGGATTTTTGTGGTGGATGCTTTTCTTTTTTCAAACATAAGGCAGCTTGTTGAAAAAAAGTATTCTATAAGATAGTATATTAAATTTCATGGAAATCATATTAAATTTTGACATGTGACATACATAAAATATTGTCATGATACGTCAATATCAAATAAATGTCTAATAATGAAACTTTTTTTTAATTTATTTAAAAGAAAAATATTTATTAGTTTCAGTACAATGTATCTAGGCCTACTACGGATCCAAGGAGAGATAGGCATGAATCATCCTAAATTTTAATACTTACAATTTCACACTCCTAAATCCACTACTGTCTAGACAATAAATACTTGACATATGAGCAAAATGTGCAAATTAAATTACATTTTTGCTCATGTGACAATTATTCATTAACCCAAGTACATTAGACCGAGATCAATAAATATTTTTTTCTTATTAAAAAACAGGTAGTATTATTGAGACGAGTAATGTTAGGTACACCGGATGACATCATCTATTATAACTCTTTTTTAAAGCTTAAATAAAAAGACAAAATATGTTTATTAATTACAAAAATATCATTAACACATTATCAACCAAACCAATCCGTTAAATCAAGCAAATACATATCACTTTTATCTCACTTTTTCACATAAATAAGACTCATCATTCATTTTTATTTTAATTCATGTGAATCCCATTTATGTAAAAGATGTGGGTTAAAAATTGTACAAAAAAGTGGAATCCACTTATGTAAAAAATGTGGGATAAAAATAGTATAAAAAAGTAGAATCTGTGTCATTATTGAGCAAATATACTAAGCAAGTTCCTATTGCTAATTAATTAGGAGGTTAATGGGCCAATGCTATGGGTGGCAGATGGGCTGATTTGATATTTTAATTCAACAACCAGAGGCAAAAGACAGATTATTAGTAAAATATACAAAAACGAAAAATGGAATTTCTGCAATGTTGAATTGAAATGGGAGAACGTATTAGAAGTTTTGGGACAACTGATTAAGTCAATGGTCTTAATTAATCATAACTTGATATGTTAATAAAAATTATTTTATTATTATTTTCAAATCTTAACACATTAAACACATGACAACTTATGATTGATTGAAACTATTAGTTTCGAATCATATAATAAATTTTCATGAAGATGGTTCACCTTTAATGAAATTTTTTGGAATGGGTTCAGTATAGTAACGTGACAATGTATTTTTTAATAATATTTTATCATGTATAATATTACTCATATTTTTTAATAAAACATAATATATATATATATATTTATATGATAGAGTATGATTAGAAGATGATATTGTGTCTTTATATATGGAACCGATGCAAAAATATCTCCACCGTTAGCATGATGCATGCATAACCAAAATGTGAGAAAAGACGCTTACTTTTATTGACAAGATAGTCCATTACCAACCCTTTAATTAATAACAAGAATCAACTAATCTGAAAGTTACATACATTATATATATATATATATATAGTCACTAACTTTGCCTAAGATTCCTCTCTATCTTTGCCTAAAATTCGTCTTTGACAATTCAATTGTTAGATTAAATATTATTATTTTTACTAGACATCCACTTCAAAAATTAATTGTATATATTTTTACTCATATTTGATTTGCTTGATATTTGATACATATGACAAATATAATAAAGGTGTATACATGATCCCATTGACAAAAAATCAACTACTGCATACATAAATTCTTGAGAGGTGTAAAAATAAAGGCTAGTTTTATACCAGCTGGTATAAGTTGATTATGTCTCATATATACATGTGTATATATAGAGAGAGAAATTAATTAATTTTTGAACTACAATTAAAAAACCTTTTCAATAAAATGGATAAATAAAGATATAAAATAACAAGAACATAAAAAAGAAATATTAGAATTAGAATTAGACATAATATCAAAGAAAGCATACTATCAAACAGGCATATCCATAGATGGAAATCTATCTATCTCATTTTTATATGTTTAAACAAGTTTAGAAAGATTTTTTTTGCAAAACGGAATTAGAGAAGGGGTCTTCCATCCCAAACCCACTCTGCTACCATCCTTCTCATGTCGTTCGAAGATTTGAAAATTTATTTTATTATTGTTATTTTGTTATAAAAACTAGAAATTAGCTTCCTTTTTATGAATTTTTATAAAAAAATAATATTTTAATGCATATATTTTTGCTCACTCAACCCAATTCTTGGATTCCCAATGTTGCTTCTTATTTCAATCATTCAAGCGTTTTTAGGTGTGCAGCATGTTTTACATCTTATGTGGGTGTAATATATATAGTTTATAAAATATATTTTCATAGTCAATTGAAGACACCTAACTTAGAATAAGGTAAGAATTATTTTTTTCTACTCTCTTATCCTAATCATCGTCCGTACAAACAATATCTTAGAATTTAGGCTGAGACAATGGATGATGTACGCTGGCCCCATTATCATCCTCAAAAAGTGTTTTGTCCCAAAATTCTCATTTTCCTCATTTTCGAAATTACAAAAATAAAAAACAATTTTTTTTTTTTGTTATTAGAAAGCAATGCATGGGACTTGGAAGTGGTTCCTTGGGACTATAGTTCCAAAATTTAGATGAATAATTATATTAATAAATTATTATTGTACATATATATGTGACTTATTTATCTGACTATTATGACCATTATGTTAGGATCCAAAATAATTCTGATATCAATTATTAAACCCAAAATGCTCTAAATCAAATTACAGATTTAAAATCGCTCCGATACTAATTGTAAAACTAAAAAGAAACAAAGTAAGAAAAATAAAAAAAGACAAGAAGATGGAATTGTTTCTTTCTTCAACCGCAAAGTAAACTTCTATTATTTTATTTAAGTAATATAAAACTTCACACTTACAAATATGTTAGCATAACCTCTCATGACTCTCGGATCTATAGGCACACACAATTTTGGCAGCCACAATTCGGCTTGCTACATAAACACACACACACTCTCACGTTGCAGGGTCTCGACACTCGGCATCTTTTTTCGGCCACCACTTATTATTTTTGTAACTTATAACTTAATGTGACAGAGACTCACATATATATAACATTGACTCTAAGTCCTATATTGATTAAGACATCTAATCTGATATAAATTAGTATATCTTATTTAACTATAATCAGAAAACTAACTCTTATTAAAATATTAATCTAAATACAATTAGGACTACCCATAAAAACTCTAAATATTATCAAGACTTAATAAATCAAATTAAAAAACTTTTTAAAATTTATGAACTTAGTTTAATCGACCGACACAATAAAACGAGACCATCCAATATTATTTCTAAAACCTAATTCTGGCAATTCTTAGATGGAGATTACGCGTGGCGAAAATGAAACGTGTTTTGAGCTTAGCCGTCATTAGTTTTGCCAGCATGTGTAACACCATGTCATGTGCAATTACCCTTTAAAAAAAAAAAAAAAACAGCATGACATGTGCAGCCCACAGATAATTAACATTTGTTGCTTTAGTGCAAAAAACATGTTTTTTCCACCCAAAAAGAAAAACAAAACATGTTTTAGTTGTTAAGCAAAGAACATATTGTTTATCTCATTCAACAATTGGTCTCCAATCTGTGTGGAAAATATGAAGTCCAAGTCAGACTCACATGGAACCCATGAATGGTTCCTTAAGATGGACCCAACAATTAGGTCTCCTTAATATGGAATAAATTAAGTACTAATAATACTTAAATTTCTGCCATAAAAAATTATAAATTAACAAAATCATGATAACTTATGTACTAATAATACTCATATTACAAGTGTTGAATATTGGGTCTAGTAAGACCCGAACCCATGTTTACTGGGGCATCAACTAGATGAGTGGAGAGTTGCAATAAAAATAATAATCTTATCAAGATACGTGTTACGTTGAATTTTGAATTCAATCAATACTGATATAATATATCCTATACGTACTTGATTACAGGATGTGTGTAACAATAATAACTCTTTCGTAAATTCTCCAGTTCCGGTTTCAAAGTTCTTTTTGAGATTCGTTTCACGGTAACTATGGACAAACCTCAAGACTTGAGTTATGGAAACACAAAAATGACTCGAGTATGTAGTTGTTCTATAGATGAAGAAATCTTTGTGATACTTTGTTCGTGATCGAGAAGTTTGTAACACAAACAAATTCCTTCCTTTTTTGTAAGTCCCAATTTCAAGAGATAATTCAGATTCATATCCAATTATTATATGTTTTTTTCATTAACACGTAATACTTTCCTCCACATATTAGATATATAATGATGCGCGCATTGAGAGAATTGAGAAGATTTAGTACTACCGAGAAATTTCAATGTGAAGACTTATTTGCAAAGTCTTTTTTTTTTTCCCTCGATTCTCACTTAGTCAAGCTTGCTCTCATTTCACTCCCAAGCCCTGTGGAAGGTGCAAAGTAACTGTTCTCAAACTCAATCCTATATTCTCATGCTCGAGGAAACTACTTGGTTGAAATAACAAGATTTTGTAAGCAATGTCTTGATTCACTATCAGTCGTTTTAGGTTAGAAATTTCCTTCAAAACTAGACTGACCAAATGAGATTTCTATACATATAGAAATTTATTTCTTGCTTGATGACAAATTCAGAGACTTATAAAAGGAAGAGACCTCCATTTTACAAGTTTCCACACATGACCAATGCTTAAGCTTCCACAAAATTAGAGAAAATGTTCACATCTAAAATCATTTCTAAGACAAATATACTTATATAACTGTGTCTATATGTGTGTGTGTGTGTGTGTACATGTATATATATATATTTCAAGTCATGATTTTATTTTATTTTTCCAAAGTAGGAATGACATGCACATTGCTTCCAAGATATAAGAATTTAGTCTCATTTGTTGTATTCCTCTTTGATTTTCACAATTGGAGAAGATGGAAATTTCATCCAATACCTTTCATTGCCCAAAAATTAATAAAATTATAGTATAAAAATAATATTAAAGAAGAAGGATGTAGTTAAAAACTTGATTGTTGTTGTAAAGGGGGACCAAAAGCCAATATTTATAAGTTCTGAAATATGACTCTTACAAAATGATTACAAAGCAAATTAATATCTAATTAAATATTATATTTTATATATTTTCGTTGATAGAGTAAGTTATGGACCTAATGAACCGACCCACTAAATAGGATAAAAAAAGGATTTGTAACATCCCAATTAAAATTTATTAATCTATCATAATATTCACTGATGGGTTTGTAACTCATGGACCCAATAATACCGTAATTATAATGGTCCAACAAATTTAACTAATGCCCTCCAAATTAAAAGCATATATATATATATATATATATATATATACTAGTCGAATGTTCGCGTCTTGTACATGCTTAATCTGTTATTCATGTCATGAAAAATTATATAAATAAATGATAAATTTGTAAATAAGTAATAAAAAATGGATAGAATGGTTCATCAAAAAATAAATAACAAGTTCAATATAAGTAATTAAAGATGGATAAAATGTTCATAAAAAAATATGACCAATTGATAATCTCATAAATAAAAATAAATTAATAAATGAAAGATAAAAGTATAAAATAAGCATGATCTAGAGCAAAAATTAAAAATTTGACATGAAAAGAAGATAAACGAAATAAATAATAATATATTGTCTGAAAGGTAAAATCTTCATTTTATAATAGATAATAGATATTATGGGGCCAATATTTGAAGCATGACTTGGAATACTTCCAATTAACTTCTTTGGTATTGGTTGCACTCCTACCACATGACTTTGGTCTTGTAGATTCTTTGAAAGACTTTCAGCATTTAATTCCATGACAATGAAAAAGGAAGATTGTTTCAGAAAGAAGCTTTAGTATGAAAACCCGTGAATTGAATGTGGGAGTGGTTGTTGTAGCTTTCAAATGACAGTGCAGAAAGAAAATATAGAATTATAAATTGGTATGTCACACAAAAAAACCAAACATTCTAGAAATAGTGATATATATATATATATGTGTGTGTGTGTGTGTGTGTGTACGCTTCTCGCATAGGCTTGTTAATTCCAAAAATACATTGGATTATGCCATGTGTTCTTTATCTTTAACAAGCAAAAAAAAATTATTTTTGTCTCCATGGTATAAGATAATTGGCCAGGTCTATCAATTTTGTCAATAAATTCGATCGATCCACCTAAAAATTTCTCCTAGTGGAGATGAACATACTAACATCACAATGATTAGAAAACCTACTACGGATCAGAGCATGAGAAATCCTACTTACCCAAATATTTATATGACTCCTCAAATCTATTCTTCTCTTGCAAGTATGCAGAGGCAGAGGCATGATATTTTACAATTGAAAAAACAAGTGGTAAAAAAAAAACATTAAAATGCTAATGCTTGTTTGAATATATACATACATACATACATACATATATATATAAATATATAGTGGCCCCCCGGCGGCCACCCATCCATCTTACCCCTCCAAGTATGGCAAGCCCCCATGTTAGACTTTGTGTAGTATAAACAAATTAATCTTACACTCATTGGATAATCATACATGCATATACATATTGATCATTATTTTAGCTAGTCATTGACCATTGCAGAAGCAAAATGTCAATCCAGTCTAAGCTGCTCATCATTGTTTTATGAGCTCAAATGATGAAATTTTGTAGAGCATAACTATAAAATAGAGCAGGGAGCTAGATAGCCATTATTGAGTTAAAATAAAAAAAAAAAAAAAAACTAAAAGTAGAATATAATGTAGTGTACATATAATATAATTAATAACAATCAAACAGTTTGCAGTGGGAACAAAGATAATTATGTTTGAAAATGCTCCCATGCAAACCCCCAAAAAAATGAATAGGACCCCACAAGGAAACTTATATATATATATATATATATATATATATATATATATATATATTTATGAATTGTCCGGTGAAAGAATTTATATATATATATATATGTGTGTGTGTGTGTGTGTGTGTGTGTGTGTGTGTGTGTGTTGACTCTGAGCCTCCCAGACCCAGTGCATGCTTTCATCAACTTCAACTTCAAGTTGAGTCATTCGAAAAAAGAATTTTGAGATTTATTTTTATATATGAAAGCTAAAGAGTGGGTATTTGTCAAGATTCGCGTGATCAACCAAATGATTCCAATTCAGTCTCAGGCTTTAATGGCGGTTTCTTTCTTTCCCATTGCGGCTGTCTATATATATAATGGCCACCAGTTCAATTAATTTCTGTGACCCGTTTGATGGGTCCTATGATTTTACCTTTCACGAGAGGCACAAGGAAGTAATTAATTTCCAAGCAAGTTGCATGCGAGCTCAAATCCTCGTATTACGCTATTGTTTGACGGTATTTTATAAATTTTTAAATTTTATAAGAAACTTAGCTTGCTTGCATTATTCAAAGAAAATTTAAAACAAAATTTTGAAATATTCTAATTTTATGAAAAAGTTAGTTCACATAATTCTTGAAAATTTTAAAAATTACGTAGTATAAGGGTCTTATCGAGTAATTTCATGCTATATATATTGACATATTTTCCTATGAATCTCCTCTAACAATAATCTTCAAGTAACCAAAAAACCATATAAAATAATATATTCTTAATGACATAAAGCAAACTACGTAAAGAGGTCATTTTTCTTTGAAGAATTCCTACACATCACTTGACCTAAAATCAAAAATAGAAAGAAAAAAAAAAACATATAGAGAGAGAGAGAGAGAGAAAATTTACCCCATGATTTTCTACTACCTAATAAATTTGAAAGGGAATCTTAACACTTTACAGTGTTGCAATGTGTTCTTTCAATAGAATTTTATCAAATATATTATGATTTATTTGACAATATATTCTTTTAATAAGATTTATCATGTGTTATGACTTTTTTTTTCAATAGATCATAACATGCATATATGATATAATAATATTGAAAATGTGCATTATTATAGTAGTATGTCAGTCTTATTTAAAAAAACTCCATATATATCAAGCTAAGAGAAAAAGATTTTTTAAAATAGGTTATACATATACATATATATATAATTTCCCCAAACGATTTATGCATGTTAGTTTTTGAATTTTTGTCCCTACTTTTGTAGTTACTTAACTGTGTGTTTTCATGCAAAAGAGAATCAAGTGCTAAAATTAATATATATAAACCAAGTCAATATTGTTTAAATTAAAATTAAAATATGTGATTAGGGGAAGTTGATCTAGTTCAGTTTGTGTTTTACGTTGATTATTGATGTTGCACCTTTTGGCCGAAGAGAATTACGAGCTCTGCAACCTGAAGAACACTCGCAAGGAAGGTCGGAATACCGCCGGATTGGCTCTCGGCGGTAGCCGCTCTGATGCTTAAGTTAGTCAAGAGAATTGGAAAATTGAATTGGAAGCCAAAAAGAGTGAGCATCATACCTCTCCTCCAAACCTCCTGGGGTTTTTATGCATCGACCGACTATGTGAATGGGTAGGTGGGGTTGGTACTGCCAAGGTATGGGTTCACTGCCGCCTGACGGTGGCAATCATGACCATCTGCCATACTGTCGCCACCTGCTTCCCTCTAACCTGCTGGGCAATCTGTTTTGCCGTTTGATACACGCTACCAGCTGTCCCATGATGGTGATGGCCTGTTTGGCAAGGTGCCTAGGCGGCGACGAGCTTTGAACCATAGGAATGCTCTGTAGGGATGACGCTCAGGCTTGAGGGTTCTAGAGGACAAGCACTCAAGTCTGCTCTGTATAGCCGAGCTTGAGTCACATGCTCTGGATGCCGAACTTAGTGGCTACACGTGTCACATGAGGATTGGTTTGTCGCTTTGTGGTATATCAGCTACTCCCCCTCCCAGCCTTAGTTCGAGCTCAAAGCGTAACTAAGGCTACAGGCTCACGAAAAGCCACGCACTCTGTCTTCTCATTCTCCAAGACGACTGTTGGGGCGTCATCTATTGCGCAGTCGATGGTTGAGTTTTCGAGGCCATCATTGCTTGTAACCGTCACAGCGATTTGGCTTGTGGGGCCCTAATTTTTGAATTGCACGTATAAGGAAGGAAAAAGGGCTTCGCGCACCTTCCCTTTCGCCATTTCCATTGAGCAAGAGGTTCCGTCATTGCCGGGTGAGAACGACCATTGAATTTGAAGATTTCGTTGCTCGAAACTTTCTTCATTGTCTTTCAGGTTAGATTTTAGTCCTTGTTTCTCCCCTTTTTACTGTTCCTTTTCCCTTTCCTTTTCTGTTTACTGTCATTTTTCTAACATGACGGTCTCCTCCGAATCCCCATCATCATTCCACACCCATACCGAGGGTAGAGGTGCCTTTAAAAGTAGGTCGGAAGGCTCTCATTCTAAGGGTGAGGTTAAGATCGTAGATGCATTTTCGAAGTCTATGATTAAAATAAAGGAAGTTTCCTACAGACCTTCTCGGAGAGAGGAAGGTCGGAGCACAATAACCCCATCCATGCTAGATAGTATAAAGGAGGTGTTTAATTTTCCCAAGGACGTTTCCCTTAGGGCTCTTGACGCCATAGACACCCCATATGCTATTAGGGAAGGGGAAATTTGTGTTTACGTTACCTGGTTTGAAATGGGGTTGTAGCTTCCCTTTCCCAACCTGATTAGGAAATTCTTTAGTTGGTTCAATCTTGTCCTGCCAACCTAAATTTAAACAGTTGGAGACATCTGTTAGCATTTGTAGAGTTAGGTCATCTGAATAATGTTGAAGTTTCCTTAGACTTGATCCGAAGCAAAATGGATCTCAAGTACATGAGGTCGAAGAGCCTCTACTATATGTTTTTCGACAAGGGGTTCAGACCTCTTTTCGTTGTTCTGACTTCCAATAAGACTTGGAAGAAACAGTTTTTCTTCGTAAGTGGGGGGTTTGAGATGGAAGACCCTGATGATCAGATCTTTTCATTACCTCAGAGCACGGGGTTTATGGGTGAGGATCCTTTCTTCAGTAAACTTTGCACTCGTTCATCCCTATCCCCATAATGGACCAACTGACCATTGTTGTTGTTTCCTTTGTGCAGAAAAGGTGCTAAAAGGAGACTGTACTTCACAAAGGTTTTCAAGGATCAATATCGCCGGCTCTTCCAGACCAAGGACAGGGACTTCAAGGTCATCCTTAAGGAGAAGAGCTTCATGGCTCCAAAAAACAAGGTCAGAGCTGAAGCTACAAAGAAGAACACAATTAGCAGTTGGGCTCCCGTAACCAGGAAGAGGACGGCAGACCCTCTTTCCGAGCATGAGGCAGAGGCAATTTCCTTTCCAACGACAGTCTCCTCTCAAGGGAAGAAGAGGAAGGCTTCAGCTGAACCTCCTGCTCCTTCCAAGCTTCAAAAGGGTGTCAAAATTTTTGAGTCGTCCCCCGCATCTTCACCTATCCCAGAGGTCCCCAAAAAGGGAAAAAAGATTGTGGCAGCTGACCTGTCTTTGCTACCGGACGGATACAAGTTCGTAAATAAAGTTGTCGGTGATTTTTGGGAGGAAGCCCCTAAGAAACACTGCCCTTCTACTAGTACCGGGTCGGGCACTCAAAAATTAATCACAGAAACGATGAGTGCTAACATGAAGGTAACAAACGTTTGTGATTTTTGGTGTTTCGTTTTAGATTCCCGTTTTGACCACACTTTTAATGTCCCGCAGCTTATGCACAACCTGGCTGCTCTGATGAGGTCTGCCTTGGACCCCTTGGCCGTAGAGGGGCTTCCGGACTAGTTGGATGAAGCAAGGCTCCAGCTCGGCACTGCTCGATCTCAGGTGTCCATAGCCGAGGTAGAGCTCAAAGAGATAAGGAATTCCCTCTCTATTATGGAATCTGAGAGGGATTCCCTTCTGTCTGAAAAAGATTCCTTGCGGTCTGAAAGAGAGTCTCTTCTCCGAGAGTAGGAGGAGTTAAAGAAAAAGAATGTCGCTCTTGAGGTCACCATGGCTATGAGGATCGATGAGGCCAAAGTTGAGACTGAAGTCGAGATGAAAAAGGAGGTGGACGAGCTGGCTAAAGATCTCATACAACATGGATATGATCACTACAAGTCTAAACTTCTTGCCAAATTCCCGGCCTTCGACCTGTCTGCCATTGAGGGTGACGAAGACCCAGATAGCCCTCCATCTTAGGAGATAAATTTTTGTAATTGAATTTAGGAATCAGATTTTTTTTTGAAATTTCGAGTGTCCTTGAATTGTAACACTTGTAAATCTTGAATGAACGATAAATTGATCTAGCATCTCAACAAATTGTTGTTGTTCTATAGATTATGGCTAGACACCAGTCCTTGAGATTCTCAATTGCTGCGAACTAAATTGCTTTCGACTAAAATCACTTGTTATAACCTAAGCAAATCTTTATCGAGCAATTTGAACTGTAAATTAAGTAAGCCACCTGGGGTTTGACTTAAGTTTACGGATTAAGATGGACCAGACCTTAAGTCTGTGCATTAAGATGGACCAGACCTTGAGTCTGTGCATTAAGTAAGAATAACCTGTGGTAATATTTTAAGAAAACATATGGTCTTCATTGGTAATACTTTCGCAAGTGTTCTGTATTCCATGGCCTGGGTACAGGTTTCCCAGCCATATCTTCTAACCAACAAGTTGTAGGTCTAACAACTTTAGCCACTCTATAAGGGCCTTCCCAGTTGGGTGATAACTTTTCCATAGCAGGATCTTTAATGTTTGGAAATACCCTTCTCAAGATGAGATCCCCGACCTGAAAATTGAGAGGTTTTAGCCCCAACTTAGAATTGTTTGCCATCCTGCACTGGTAGGCTTCCATCCTAATCCTGGCTTGATCCCTCTTTTCCTCGAGTAAGTCCAGGTTTTCTGCGAGCTGTTGATCATTGGCCTCTTGACTGTAGGTTTCAGTTCTCAGGGTTGGCATACCAATCTCGACTGGGATGACTGTCTCAGTGCAGTAAGCGAGTGAAAAGGAAGTTTCAGAGGTTGGAGTCCTCCTAGTTGTTCTGTAAGCCCAGAGCACACCAGGAAGTTCTTCAACCCATCTTTCCTTGACGGCTTCTAATTTGTTCTTGAGAGCATCAAGGATTGTCCTGTTAGTGACTTCTGCTTGCCCATTGGCTTGGGGGTGGCTTGGTGAAGAGAAGTGTTGCTTGATGTGCAGGTCCTGGCAGAACTTCTTGAAAACTTTGCCCGTGAATTGCGTTCCTTTATTCGAGATAATAACACGTTATATGCCGAACCTGCAGACAATACTCTTCCAAGTGAAGCTCTTGATCTCCCTCTCTGTAATGTTGATCAGGGGTTCTGCCTCCGCCCATTTGGAGAAGTAATCAATGGCCACCAAGAGGTACCTTCTGTTCGGCGTAGCTTTGGACAGCGGGCCTATAATGTCCATTCCCCATTGGACAAATGGCCACGGGCTGATAATTGGGATGAGCTCATGGTGGGATTGATGCTGGTAGGGGGCAAACCTTTGACATTTGTCACACTTCTAAGCATACTCCTTGGCCTGAGTCTGCATCCCGAGCCAGTAGTGGCCTTGGGTTAGTGCTCGGTGGGCGATAGTTTTGCCACCGTTGTGATTACTGCAGATCCCCTCATGTATTTCTGCCAAGACATATTGGGACTCCTTCGGGGATAGGCATCTTAATAGAGGTTGAGAATAGGACCTACGGTAAAGCTTCCCATTCAAGATTAGATACCAAGTTGCTCTGATCCTTATTCTTCTAGCCTTATTTGGTTTATCCAGAAGGGCCGCCCTTTCCAAATACTGGTAGATGGGGGTCATCCAGTCCTGGGCATGCTCAGTAGTATGTGTCACGACCCGGAACCCACCCTGTGCGGATCTCGGATCGCGACCGCCGCCTTCAGGCCCGGGAGCCTGAGGGCAAGGCAAAACATGGGCGACGGTATCGAATAGCGGTGCGGCCTTGATTTGCGGAAGCGTGAAAAACCCTTTTCTTTTTTTTTTTTTGTTTATAAAAATCCTTTAAAAACTTTCGCACAGCCGTCCGGTACTGTCGCTCTTCATAGCGGTACACATGAATAATCACATCAGAGCATACTAAAAATTAAAGTCTTATACATGATACATATTCGAATGCCTCGAGGGCTTAAGTACATATGTGGTTGCCTCTTGGGCTTAAATACATAATTGTCCAAAAGTACGGCATCAAAATTCAACCAACCATAGGCCCTAAATACTTCTCAAAAATATCTCCAGAATCCTAATGGAGCTGCCTATCATTTCTCCCCAAATTGGGCAAGGGTCCACCCATCGTCATCACCTGAAAAATGTTAGGGAATGGGGTGAGCTTCGAAAAGCCCAGTGAGTAATTCTAACATCTGTCATGGGTTTCAATTGGTAGTGGTTTCGCACGTGAGAATTTTGTAAAATACTCACTACCAATTGCACGTATACTTAGAACATAGAGTACATGCATTCTTTAATCAATGGCTTTGAAACATTAAAGTATTCAAGCTAACTTGTACTTTCGGAATAAAGTATGTGAATTTCAAATCGTGTAGATATGCATGGTGAAAATGAGGGAAAAAGCCTGCTTCCATTTTCAACACACACCTTATCACTTTCATTAACAGAATCCGTTTCGAACCAGATTCCCATTTTACTTTTCGTGGAGATATCTCATATGCCTGGGGGATTAGATCCTGCTACCTGGCATTTATTCGTATCGTAGTTGGGTTCCTAAGAAACCCGATAGAAATCCGTGGTGCTTATGCACAATTTATCTTGCATTTAAAAGCATTTAACCCATAATTCCTTCGTGTGGATGCATTTAAAAGCATTCAAAACATATAGTTCATAATCTCATGATAGGGTATCGAAATACGTGAAACATGTAAATTCAGGATATATAATAACATTTGAAATCGAAAATTTAGACATGCAGAAGTATATCTCAGAGAACAGTAGTAAATTATTCAGGAAGCATGTCATAACAGAATATTTAAAACGGAATTGTGTAAAGACAGAATTTGATATTTAAAACATCATTCAAATCCGTGGAATTAAATCTCCACTTCAAATGTGAGGTTACTCACCTTGATTCCCCGGGTTTGCACTACTGGTGGGCTTTTCCCTTTCCTTTGTATTTCCTAAGAAAATTATAAAGAACTTGTTAACTTCACATTTACCTTAAATCGTTACCTATTCATGCTCTTTCATTTAATTTTAGGCCTGACGTATCCTAACTTCCTAGGATTGGTCTTACTAGTCAACTCGTGGTGACTTGATGAGTTTTATTTTTCACGTGACTAAATTTTTCAGTACCTATTTTGGTGTTATAGACTTCACCGTTGGGTTTGGAATGTCCGATATAGTCAAAATAGACTATCTGTTAGTTCCATTTGGGCTTCGGGTACCTTAGGGGTAGTTTGGTCATTTCGCGCGTCATATTTTTCGGAGTCCCGTCTCGTGAATCGGACCTCACTGTTGATCTCAGAAGGCCCAAGAAAATAAGATTACACTAATAACTTGTCTTATTTGGGCATCGACTACATTAGGGGCAATTTGGTAATTTGTACTTTAACGTATCGTAATTTTTGAAGCCTCGTCTCGTAAAACGGACCACACCATTTAGTCCGGAACGTCCAAAATAGTCAAAAACCACTATTCGTTTACTTTATTCGGACTCCGTTTGACTTATTTATGACCTAGGGGTAATTTGGTCATTTTTATTTAATAAATAAATTAATTAAATAATTTAATTTATTATTTATTATTTTATCAGGGGTATAAATGGAATAAAATTCCAAAATCTGGGCCAGAATGGGATTTTCCCAAAACTGTTGGGTCATTTCGTAATTTCCAAAAAATTGTAACTGAACCAAACGGTTCAGTCAGCATGCGACTGAACCAGACCGGTCCAGTCCGGTTCAAGGTAATGTGCTGACGTCAGGCTGACGTCAGCCCCACAATTTAAAAATTTGAAATAACAGCATCAAAACGACGCAGTACAGTTTATGGGTTTTATCCGTTTCTCGGTCGGGTCGGGGCCCGACCCGAACCCGGTCCATGCCCGACCCGTACTGTTCATCATCTTCCCCACCGTTCTACACACTGTAGCCCTAGAAAATTTCAGAATTTTCTCTTTCTATTTCGTGACTTTTTAAGCTGATTCGATCTCTGTTTTTAGGTGATATGGGCTACCGAATGTTTAAGAGACATTTTGGCATTACTTTGATACTCTAAAACCAACCCAATCGTTCGGTCTAAGCTTGAATACCCGAACCTGCAACTTGTTCTAGCTCCTTCATTTTAGGTCCGTTTCCTAGGAAATCTGCTGTGTCGTGACCTACAGAGCATGGGGTTCAAGTCCCCATTCTCATATTTTAGTTTGGTCGCTTTTCTTGAAGAATTGGGTTTTAAACCCGTGGCTAGAGTTTGAAATTTGAGGGCCTTAAACTAGGTTCTGGGGTCGCGGGTGGTAGTTTTCTAGGTCCTACCATGGTCTATTTCATGTATTGACCACTAAAAGTCCATGTGGTTGAGGTCGGATCAGACCTTCAACTTCAAGCTCCATTAATGGCGGTTTAGCTACGGGTTCATGGTTTGGGCAGTTTCGTAGGTCCATTTCAATCACAAGCAACCCAGTTTTTCAAGTTAAACTGTTACACATGCAATGACAGATCCTAAAGCTATAAAACAGTAGCTAAAATTCAAGGAGAAAATTTCCAAAAAAATTTGAACACCAACCTTGAACAGTGGTCTCTCCCTCACGGCTGTGCTCAAATGGAAGCTTCAAGAGCTGGATTGGATCCTCCCCCGTGCAGTTCCTTGGCCTCCTCAAGCTCCTTCAATGGCTCACCAAGGTATACAACTTGCATGCACAACTTGTCTACTCTCTCTCTAGAATTCCTCTCTCTCTCTCAGCACTTTCTCTCTCTATAAAGTAGTATCTCAACACTCTCTAATTTCAGATCTGCACATATGGAGAATGCATATATGGAGATATACATATCTTACATTTCTCTTGCCCTTTTCATCTCCCCAAATGCATGATTATTTTGCATGCAATTTGGTTGGGAGAGAGGTTTCATCATGAGACTATAGGCATGATGGCTATAGCATGATGTAATGCTGAGGTGTTGCATGTTTGGTGATTGGTCACTTGGGAGGTGGCCAAATCAGATTTATACTTATATACATATCTTTGCACATATGTTCACAAAGAGGTTCCTAGCCTAGTTGGTAATTTTTTGGGTAACAATAATCATGCCCACTTGGTCAAGGGTTCAAGTCCCCCTTGGCCACACTTTTGGCTATTTTTCCCTATTTTAGGCTTAGGCCCTGTTTGGCTGTGCATTAATGCAGCTTCACTATTTCCTACTTAACTTTTATTCTGTGACTTATTTTTTCGACGCCGTTTCTTCTGGTCAACTCCTAATTAGGTTAGCTTCTTAATTATTCTTTATGTTTGGTTCAGATAAATGATTAGTAACTAATCATTACTTAATCAGGGTCGGGGTGTTACAGTATGGGCAATTTGGATTCCTTCTATGCTTGGCCTTTCTTGACAAGAGATTTTTACGATAGACTCTACTCCAACTTTGAGATGGGAAGCCATGTTCGCCAAAGCGTCAGCTTTGCAGTTCTGGCTTCTTTCTGTTTTTTGAATAGAGAATGTCCGGAAGGAATGTTTCAGTGAATTGACCAGTTCCGAATACCGAAGCATCCTGAGATCTTTAATGGAGAATTCACCAAGAACTTGACTGACCACTAACTGGGAATCGCAGAAGACTTCTAGATTCTGAGCTTCACACTCCAGTGCTAGCTTCATTCCCAAAACGAGAGCTTCAAATTCCGCTTCATTATTTGAAGCCCTAAATCCCAAGCTTCGCCTTCTCTGCCAAGAGACCATCGGGAGATCGTAATACCAAGCCCACACTAGAGCTGTGGTCGGTTGATGACCCATCAGTATGGAGGTGCCATACTCCCGCATCTTCGAAGAACTGTGCTTTATCTTGTATTGCTAGCGTAAACTCGGAAACAAAGTCTGCCGAGGCTTGTCCTTTGATAGAGACCCATGGAACATAGGATATGTTGAACTCTCCCAATTCCACTTACCACTTAACTATCCGCCCTGAGACTTTAGGCTTCCTCAGTATTGGTTTCAAAGGATAAGCAGTTGAAATTTCAATAGGATAGGCTTGAAAGTAGCGTCTGAGCTTCCATGCTGACGTTATTAGAACGAAGGCCAGCTTTTCAATCTTAGGATATCTCTTTTCTGTGTCAAGCAGTGCTTTGCTGACATAAAATATGGGCTTCTGGACCCCTCCGTCCTGTCTGGTCAGAGCAGAACTGACAGCGTTTTCAGAGACTGCAAGATAAAGCAACAACTTTTCTTCTTGGATTGGCTTCGACAACAGCTCTGGGGAAGCGAGGTAACCCTTCAATTCTTAGAAAGATTTTTTACAATCTTCAGTCCAACGTAGGGCTTTGTTTCCCTTCAGAGCTTTAAAGAACGGTAGATAGCGATCAGTTGATTTGGAGATAAATCGGCTTACTGCTGCAATTCTACCATTTAAATCATGGATTTCCTTCTTAGTTTTGGGAGATTCGAGCTCAATCAATGCTTTGATCTGAGTAGGGTTTGCTTCAATTCCCCTCTGAGAGACGATGTGCCCTAGAAACTTCCCTTCTACCACACCAAAGGTACATTTCATGGGGTTGAGCTTCATCCCATGTCGCTTTAAGATATCAAATGTCTGAGATAGATGCTGGAAGTGAGTACCCCTCCGTAGGATTTTTACTAGCATGTCGTCAATATAGACCTCTATGATGTTTCTGAACAGAGAGCCGGACATCCTGTTAACCAAATGTTGATATGACGCCCCAGCGTTTTTTAATCCGAACGACATCACCTTGTAACAGTAGAGGCCTCGCTCGGTTATGAATGCCATATTTTCCTGATCTGGAGGGTACATTTGAATTTAGTTATAACTTGAGTAGGCATCCATAAAACTCATGAGTTCGTGCCCTGCAATGGCGTCGACAAGTTGATCTATCCTTGGAAGAGGAAAACTGTCTTTGGAACAGGCTTCGTTGAGGTCTGTATAGTCGACGCAGACTCTTCACTTGCCGTTTTTCTTCTTAACCAGGACAATATTGGCTAACCAATCAGGATAGAACACTTCTCGAATCATTTTGGCTTCGAGCAACCTTTGAACCTCCTCGTTGATCACCTGATGCTGCTCTGGAGCGAGTGGCCTTCTCTTCTGTCTCACTAGTGGGTGGTCAGGATCTACCATTAGCTTGTGGGTGATGAGACTCAGATTTATACCTTCCATATCTTTCGTTTCCCAAGCAAAGACAAAGAGGTTACTTTTCAGGAATTTTACCATCTCGTTCTGCTCGGCAGGTGTTAGGTCTGGACCTATCTACAAGTAACGCCCTTCTGATTTCGAGCCGACCATTACTTTAATAGGCTCCCCAACTGGCTTAGCTCTGTTGTCCCTCCTTCTAGGGCTCAACGGCTCATCAATATTGGAAGGATAGTCTTTCTTCTCGTGATGGTGGGAGAAAATTGGATCCACACATTCACGACGATACTGTAATTGCTATTTGGGAGCCTTCTCCTTAAGAGCGAGAGCATGGCATTCTCTAGCGGTCGGCTGGCACCCTCTGACAGAGTAGACAGTCTGATCGTGGACATACTTCAAGCATTAATGGAGGGTCGAGGTGACCGCTCTCATTTGGTGTAACCAAGGTCTCTCAATTATGACGTTATAGGGAAACCTTGCATTGATGACCATATATTCTGAAATTGTGGTTTTCTGTCCCACGCCTTCCCCTACTGTAGTAGGCAGATTGATTCTCCCCAGTGGGTTACTGAAATTGCCATCAAACCTCGCCATTATGGCCGTAGTAGGCTTGACATCGTTGGAGTTAATTTTCATCTGCTTGAGTGGTTCGTAGAACAATATATTAGTAGAACTGCCGGTATCTACCAGGACTCTTCTGATCTCAAAGTTAGCAATTTTTAGAGTAATGACGAGAGCATCGCTATGAGGGTAGTGTACTTCGGCCAAATCCCGCTCTGTGAATTGAATTTTCGGTACTGACTTGAGTCTTTTCTCGATGTTGACGATGTGCAGAGTGTCAGGGGCGGCTCTAGTCTTTCGAGCATACTTTTTCCTTGCTCTGTTTGACATCCCTGTGGCTGGCGTGTCAACATAGAGGACGTAAATGACATGGTTGTTCTGCCCCTGAGGCTCATTCCGTCCTTCCCTCTGTTTCTGTTTCTGCTCAGGCTTCTGGTCCGGCTTCTGATCTGACCTTCTCTGCTGAGGTCTATCGTCCTGTTTGACAAATTCCTTCAGTCGTCCCCTTCTGATCAGCTGTTCAATTTCATGCTTTAGTGCCTTGCATGTATTAGTGGAATGTCCCCGATCCTTGTGGAAGTCACAGTACTTGCTCTGATCCTTGAAGCTAGGGTCACCTTTTAGAGGTTCTGGCCACCTTAGATCTTCCTGGGATCGGACCTGCCGAAGTATCTGTAACACACCGACCCTGTTTAATTAATAATTAAATTAATTAATTATTAATTAGCATAGACTTAAGAAATGATTAAGGAAATTAATCATAATCTCTCGGCGATCACGATAGACCAACAGAATAATTAAACATGTTTGGAGAAGAGGGTGTAATGCCCGAACCTAATTACTGATTAATTAGGTGAAATAATGTCGTTTTAACACTAACGAAACTCGGATTAGCTAACTACGGAAATCCCGAGTAAATAATAACTGACGCGAGACCCTTGACACTGAAGCAAACTAAAATATGAGACCCTCGGAAGAAGCCGCGTTGAAAAAGGAGCAACGGAAATAAAATTACAAGGGAAACAATGAAAACAGAATTTTTGCGCAGCCAAACAAGGCCTAAGCCCAAAAATGTGAAAAATGGCCAAAAGAGTGGCCAAGGGGAATTGAACCCTTGACCAAGTGAACTAGATTCTAAATGCCTAAAAAGATTAACCAAGTGGGTTGTTAATATTTTGTGTTTGAATTTTCAAAGAAATGTATATAACCCAAAATCTGGTTGGGCCACCTCCCAAATTGGCCAATTGCCAAGCATACAACACATCATCTCTACATCACCCTACACACCTAGGCCATCATGCCTATTCATGCATATGATGGCATCTTCTTCCAACCAAAATTCATGCAAGCTCATCATGAAATTGGGAGATGAGACAACAAGGAAGAAAACTGATTTCATATATATCCATGTATGCATGGTGGGAGAGGGGCGTGCATGTTAGAAAGAGAAATCTAGATAGAGAGGGGTGCTAGTGAGAGAAACCATGGTGTGTATATGCAAGTGTGTGACCACATGGAGGTGCACCATGAAGAAGGAAGGATTGTACAGGCACGACTAGAACTGAGGTCTGAGGTGCAAGAAAACTGAACCACCAAAGTATAGAAGATCACTGTTAAAAGGTATTAAGCCCAAACTACTCTGATTTTTATTTAGATTCTTGCTACTATTCTAATATTTTGAGCCTATAAACTGCTTATATGAACTACTGTGAAGCCTAGGAACTGTTATAGAATAACTAGGAGGGGCGAATAAGCTTGAGAACACCCAAACTGTAAAAAAATCTACCATGGATGACCTTTCCTGTAGCAGGTCTGAAACGACCTCCATAAAACATGTTTTTGACACTCAATACCCGATCTAGACTTTCCTAGAATCTCAAAAACATTGATCAGCGTCCCAAAATCACATAGGAAGACCCTCAAAACTGAAGTCGCAGGTCTCGGGTTTGAAACCCAGACTCTAAAATCGACTCTTAAACTGAATTTTGGTAATGGGGACTTGAAGCCCCTAACACATGGGACACAAGGAACCAAATCTCACAAGATGTGGTTGAGAGATGAGGGTACACGACTGAGTTACAGGTCCTACGATAATGGGACTGAACCGAGCCCTTGAGCTAGATTCGAAGCTCAAAACGAATGCCAAATTGTTGGCTTCACTTCTAGAAATAGATTGGAACCAAAATCAGTGAGAAATCGTGGCCAAAACTCCACGAAAATAAAGAAAACCGAAACTGAAATTAGGGCAACAGTGGGTTATTTGATGAAGAAGATGACAAGTCGACCGAGTCGACTCGCCCAAAGCTTCCAAACCCACCGAACTGACTCAAACACGTGTCAAGCTATGGGCAAGCCACCGCAATTCTGAAACTATGTCGTTTTGAGGGTTATATTTTAAAATTTAAACTGAAATCTGACCTGTTTGGTAACACGGATATAAAACCTGAAATCAGGAATTAGGGATAACTGAACCGTGGATAAGGGGGCAAATTGGGAATAGTAGGGATATCGTATCCCGATTTTCTAAGGGGACCTGAACCGGTTGGTTCAATAGATAAAGGACCCGTCTAAGGTTTAGGTTAATAAACCCTTTGGTTCACTGTTTTAAAATAAAAAAAAAAAAAAAAAAACCAGAACTATCCTAAATTACGGATTAACCCCAACTGTTCTGTAGAATTTTACTCTGGCCCAGCTTCTGAAAATATTAATTCCAATACACCCCTGAAAATAATTAAATAATAAAATAATTACTTTAATTATTTTAAAAATTACATTTGACCCTTAGAAATTCTAAAATTTATATATTTGAACACCAACTGTTCTGTATAATTATACTATGGCCCAGATTTTAAGAAAAATAGTTCAAATAAGCCTAGAAAAAATAATTAAATAATAAAATAATTATTTTATTAACGGGATAAAATTACTATTTTACCCTTGGACGTTAAAGAGATCAAACGAAGTCCAAAATAAATAAATAAATAGTGTATTCTTACTATTTCGAGCATTCAGGACTCAACGGTGGAGTCTGATTTGTGAAACCAAGTCCCGAGAAACACAGACCCGTAAGTGGTAAATGACTGTACTGCCCCTAATGACACTTAGGACCAAATTACACTGAAAGGTAGTCTATTCTGACTATGTTGGATACTCTGGACCCAATGGTGGGGTCCGTACTAGCAAACGGAGTACCGAAAGATATGACGCATAAAATTACCAAAGTACCCCTAACATTGTACAAAGTCCGAATGAAGTCCGATTGGGACGAAACTGATACCGATAGAAGCCTAGACACTTGTGAGACTGTACACAGGATTAAATGATGAATTAGGGACAGAATCTCATGAAACGTGAAATAACCAAAATACCCCTGAGCATGGTAAATGCAAAGTAGAGGCCGAATATAGGTCAATCTGATCTGATAAATTATCATAAACATAATTATGATAACCGAAGGGCTGAATAAGACTCTGAAACAGTTAGAACGTAAAACGAGAAATGACCAATGTGTCCCGATGATCTAAAGCAGATACCAAATGAAGTCCAAACGACTTAAGAAATTATATATGAGATATATGGGACATTCTGAGGACCACGATAGGGTCCAGGGCAAGAATGATAAAATTATCATTTTGCCCCTAAGGTTAAATAAGTACTTAACTGATAACGATTTAAGTTCAAAAGGCTTAGAACTTCATATATAAGCTATGTGGACTATTCCGAGGACCACGATAGGGTTTGGGACAAGAATGGTGAAATTACCATTTTGCACCTAAGGTTAAATGAGCACTTAACTGATAACGATTTAAGTCTAAATGACTTAGATTATGATCCTGATAAGTACTAAGCCTAATTATAGACGGAAATAGCCTCGGATGAAACCCAATGGAAGGGCAATAAGCTATTAGGTTATCTTAGGTAATCCGATAGACACCTAAGATGATGAATAAGACATGAATGGTTAGATTCTGATCTGTCTCTGATTGATGATGATTATTTAGGATATACAAGGATGTGCCTGAGACATATCTAGAGGATATCAGATTAGCTATACAAGGAGATAAGCGAACAGTTTCTGAGTAACTTCGAACTTCAGACTTGGTGTATAAGTTACACTATCTAGATACTGTATTTTGATTTACTGTACCATTTTATCTGTTATACTATTTAAATGCATATTTCTAAATGCATACTCTTTTATAATGCATTACACGTGACATGATTCTGTATTGTCCTGCTCTCCTGTTCAGTTTGGGTTTGTCCTGTTTCATTATATGATCTGTCTTGGTTTTGTTCTGTATTGTTGCGTCTTGTGAGTAACTTGGAACTTCCGACTTGGTGTATAAGTTACACCGTCTAGATACTGTATTTTTTATTCACTGTACCGTTTTATCTATTATACTGTTTAAACGCATATTTTTAAAATGCATACTCTTTTATAATGCACTACACGTGACGTGATTTTGTACTGTCTTGCTCTTCTGTTCAGTTCGGGTCTGTCATGTTCCATTGTATGATCTGTCCTGATTTTGTTCTGTACTGTTGCGTCTTGTGAGTAACTTGGAACTTCTGACTTGGTGTATAAGTTACACCGTCTAGATACTGTATTTTTTGTTCACTGTACCGTTTTATCTGCTATACTGTTTAAACGCATATTTTTAAAATGCATACTCTTTTATAATGCACAACACGTGACGTGATTTTGTATTGTCCTGCTGTCCTGTTCAGTTCGGGTCTGTCCTGTTCCGTTGTATGATCTGTCCTGGTTTTGTTCTGTACTGTTGCGTCTTGTGAGTAACTTGGAACTTCTGACTTAGTGTATAAGTTACACAGTCTAGATACTGTATTTTGCTTACTGTGCTGTTTTATACGCAATACTGTTTAAACGCATGTTTTAAATGCATACTCTTTTATAGTGCATTATACGTGACGTGATTTTGTACTGTCCTGTTCTCCTGTTCAGTTCGGGTCTGTCTTGTTCTGTTGTATGGTCTGTCCTGGTTTTGTTTTGTACTGTTGCGTCTTATTCTTGGTACCATTCCAGTCTTGAGCGGCATGGCATAAGTTTATTGTACTACTTAACTGGCATTATTCTGTTTTACTCAATACTGATCTGTTATGTCCTCTGATTGATATACTGGCATCTTTATTGTTCTGTCTGTTTTGATTTGTTTGTTCCGTTTAGTTCAGTCCTACTTTATTCTACTTAAACTGCATTTAAAGTAGATTTGTAAAACTGCTACTTCAGAAACAACTGAACTACCCTTGTGCTTTGTAAACAAGAAATGGTTTTGAAACCCTTGACAAGGAACCTGTGTTACTCACTGGGCTTATTTAAGCTCACCCTATTCCCTAACATTTTTCAGGAATAATCTCTACTGGATTAGAAGGCATTATGATATGACATGGATAGGCCGAATGGCATTACAAGTAAAGGATCTAACGGCACTGATCTGTGGAGACTTGGATTATCGTGGATTGAATCCGTTTATTCAGGTTAGTGATATGATACGACTGACTTGATTGATATGCACTAGATATAGAGACATGGCTCATGGAAATAAATGGTACTCTAGAGATACTAGATTTGCTCTGTTGTTATATGTCTGATTATGGATATGCTCTGAGGTTAGAGTTATTAGCTGTGTGATTTAGACTTGCTCTGTGGTACATATCCTTACGGTGGATAAATGAGTTGCATTCCCGTAATTAAAAGTCTTAAATTCTGCTGCATCTGACCCTACAGTTGGAATGCAATTCGTCGGTAAGTTCAGAATTTGCCTTTTGTTAGTCGCGTTGTCGGTCGGCAAACCGGCAAGGCGGCTGACTGGCATCACGTCCTCGACATCCGCGTAGGGTGGGGTTCGGGATGTGACAGTATCTGAGACAGTGAAGTGTTCAGAGGGGTAAAGTTAGGAGGTTCCCTTGGCCCGGGGTTGTATGAAGTTCTAGGTGCTGCTCTCTTTTCCGGGCTCTTTCCTCTTTTCTTAGGGGGATTGGAGTCCCTCCTCTGGTCATCCTTCTTCTGATCGTCCTTTTTTTGGCCATCCTTTTGGGATTGCTCTTTGAATTTTTGGGACGCGTTATTTGCCTCTTCCAAGTTGATGTACTTCCTAGCTCGATCCATCAGGGCCGCCATGTTGGCCGGGGGGCTCTTAGTCAAGGAACTCTTGAAGCCACCCTGGAAGAGGCCGGCAATCAGGGCAGCAACAAAGAAATTAGGACTGCAATCCGTGATCTCAGTGAGTTTGGCGTTGAAGCGCGCAATATATTCTCTGAGAGACTCCTCCTTGGATTGTTTGATATTCAGCAGAAATTTGGGCCCCTTTCTCAGCCTCCTGCTGGTCATGAATCTGTCCAGAAAGCTTATGCCGAGCTCGTAAAAGCTGGCAACCGAATTCGGTGGGAGGTGGTGAAACCACTTCAAAGTAGTCCCCCTCAAACTAGTAATGAAAGTACGGCACATGAAGGCATCAGAGGCTCCGTGCAGTGCCATAATGTGCTGATAATGTGAGAGGTGGTCTCCAAGGTCGCTTGTCCCATCATAAAGAGTGAACTTCGGGACAACGAACTTCTTAGGCCTCTCCTCTAACATGATTGCAAGGACGAACAGTGTGGCAAGCCTTCCGAGCAGCCTCGCCAGCTCATCTTGCTCTGGGAGGATTTGTGCACCCCTCATAACAACAGTTCGGTCCATAGACTCTGCGACTTCCTCCGTTTTTTGATTTTCCCTAGGCGGGACTTCTTGTAAGTCTTGCCTCGCATCTCCATCTCCTATGTGAACGGGACAGGCGCGTCCCATAGACAGTGGAGAATTTTGGTGTTCCCGAGCGGGAAGGGTCAGAGCCTCTTGAGGTTGGGGCTTTTGGTTCGCTCGGTTTGCTTCAGAAGCACCTGGAATCGGCACTCTAGTGGTGCCCCGATAATAAACGTCTGGAGTAAAGGTTGGCGCTCCTCTGTTGGATGGCTGAGGATATCCACCTATATAGGTAGCACCTTGGGGGTGCAAAGGCTGATCGTTAAGAACCTCCTCCGAGGGTACTTCATCCGTGGTAGAGACAGGGGTTTGAGTCGTCGGAGTAGCAACATTTCCGGGAGGATTCGGAGGGTTGGTTCCACAATTCTGAGTAAGCATTGCCAAAGTCCTAGACATGGTTATGAGTTGTTCTTGCACCAACTGGTTTTGCCACTTGATCAAGTCAAGTTCTTGCCGCATGGGATCAGTGGTTCGTCCCCTTCCTCGTCCGACAGACAATCGGGGCTGAGAACTTCAAGTATTCTTCCTTGATCGAAGGTTGGGAGCCATGGCCCTCCGTTGAACAGGACGACGAATTCGTTCCTAAATAAAACACTTGGTGGAAAAACAGTTGTCGTTTCCCACAAATGGCGCCAAACTGATGCTGCACCTTTTGGCCGACGAGAATTATGAGCTCTGCAACCTGAAGAACACCCGCAAGGAAGGTCGAAATACCACCGGATTGGCTCCCGGCGGTAGCTGCTCCGATGCTTAAGTTAGTCAAGAGAATTGGAAAATTGAATTGGAAGCTAAAAAAAGTGAGCATCAAACCTCTCCTCCAAACCTTTTGGGGTTTTTGTGCATCGACCGACTGTGTGAATGGGTAGGTGGGGTTGGTACTGCCAAGGTATGGGTTCACTGCTGCTTGACGGTGGCAATCATGACCATCTGCTATACTGTCGCCACCTGCTTCCCTCTAACCCGCCAGGCTATCTGTTTTGCTGTCTGATACACGCTACCAGCTGTCCCATAATGGTGATGGCCTGTTCGGCAAGGTGCCTAGGCGGCGACAAGCTCTGAACCATGGGAATGCTCTGGAAGGATGACGCTCAGGCCTAAGGGTTCTGGAGGACGAGCACTCAAGTCTACTCTGTATAGCCGAGCTTGAGTCACATGCTCTAGATGCCGAGCTTAGTGGCTACACGTGTCACATGAGGATTGGTCTGTCGCTTTGTGGTATATCAATTATCTAGAAGGTTTTGTCTGTCTGTCTTTTTCCTTTTTCTTTTTTTAATTTTATGTATCCTTCGATTTTATTTACAATTATAAAAATGGTAATTTGTCAGATTTTCTTTTAGTCTAACAAATGAAGTGAATGTGCTTCTTAATCGTGTTCGTTTTGTTTTCTAAAATAAATAAATGTGTTATATATGGAAGCTCATTTGTCACACTCAAGTCTTAATTTATATTATATACTTTGAATAAAAAATTCCATAATACATTTAAAATTTTTTATTTTAAAAAAATATAATGCTTTGGAGAGCATACGAGTTCTTTCAATAAAAACTTCATTTGATACGAAACTTTCCCATAATTACTTGAAGTCAGTCGGCCACCACTGTCGATCGAACGCCCTTATAGCTGGAATTAGTCACCACCTCTAATGGAAACAAGTTTCATGAATTTTTTTTTCTTCTCTCTTGAGGCCCCAACATACGAGAAGTTATTTAATGAAGCATATGGAGTAACGGTCTTTTACAAACTTCATCAAATTTTCAAAATCATGAAAAAGTTTCTGATCGAAAATTTAGGATTAGTGATTGAGTTTGTGACACTAAAAGGTAAATTTAAGAGGACCATGCTTAAAGGTGCAACTCGAGCAGGCCGAGCTTAGGTTGAGTCATGTCTAAGTCCAACTCAATCTCTAAATAGTCAACCCGAGTCAGGCTCGAACCCGACCTTAAACTCTAACAACCCAACCCGAATTAAAATTTATTGGTATTAGGTTCACTCCGAGCCCGGCCCGAACCCGATTTCTAATTCTAAATTTTAGATTTTATTCCTGATTTCTTTAGTAAATTATTGTTTTTTTCTTATTTTGATTATACACTAAGAACTTCAATAATTTTTCTAAATTTCTTCTTCCAAAAGAAACAAAATACCGTTAAAATAATTCCATCAACATAATTTAATTTTTGAAAATAATAATAAAGGTCAACAAGTTTTTAAAATTATAAAGATATAATAGTAATTATCGTAAAGAATTCTTATTTATCTAATGGTGAATAACTAAAATATATAAAATATTGAATTCGGGTTTGGGTTTGGGTTTGGGTTTGGGTTTTGGTTTTGGTTTTCAAAGTTTCAACCCAAGTTTGATCCTAATTTAAATCGGGTTTAAATTCTTTTACCCAAGCTCAATCCAAAATGTAAAAAATGAAACCCAAATGTTAAAAAATTCGAGCCAAGCTTGGGCTAGATTCGAGTTGGGTCCCCAAGTTGCACCCCTAACCAAGCTAAAACCTTAACAAGCTTCCAATGACTTGGGTCGGATTAAGCCCAATGACTCTACAATTCAAAGTAACCTCCGGGCTTGATAAAGAGGTTGTTCCATACACTTTTGAAATCAATGTTGTGAGAAAGTGATCAAACAAATAATAAATTGATCTCAAACAAGTAAAATAAACGAAATGTACAGAAAAGATACAAGATTTATGTAATTCAGCAAAATGTCTACGTAGTAATGATCAATTCACTATGTATTAAAGAAATTACAAGTACAAAAACTTTCAAAATCTGAAACTTCTCTTTTTTTTTAATGACGATTATTTTTTCATAAGTCAAAATCCTAAATGATAATATCATTATATAAGTGAATTGTGACATAAGAGACAAAAACCAATCATAAAAAATTCAGATGAATTCATGACAATTACCCAACAACGAAAATTATCAATTTTGAACCTCATTTCAAAATTAGCTCGTGGACGTCAGTGGGCACAAAGAAGTCTGGTTAAACAAAAAAAGTAATAAAAAATAAATAAAAATCAAAGAAAATATTTTACAAATGGAATCTTTATACAAAATTATCATAAAGAATGATGATGCAGCTATAATTTTGAAACAATAAGGCGGTTGATATTCTTTTATTTGAAGTAATAGGACCTGCTCATCATTTGGTGATACCAAGTGTTCATGCCCCCCGCTGGAACTACTACCATTTGATGAAACCTTGTTAGTGATAGGGTTTAAATTAGTGTAAAAAGTAAATTAGGTATATAGATATTATGTGTGGAGCGTAGTAAAACATATAATACTTATGCAGTTTAATCCTAGTTGTATTGCCTGAGACGAATAATAGGTTAAGGGGTGCGGGGGACTTGCCTCCTATGGTACGATAAAGATATATTAAAAAATTTTAATATATCTGATTAGAGTTATTTACAAGATAGTACATTACCATCCCTTTAATTAATAACAAGAATCAACTAATCTGAAAGTTACATACATACATTATATATATATATATATGTAACTGCCTAAGATTCCTCTTTATCTTTGCCTAAAATTCATCTTTGACAATTCAATTATTAGATTAAATATTATTATTTTTACTAGACATCCACTTCAAAAATTAATTCTATATATTTTTACTCATTTGATTTGCTTGATATTCGATACATATGACAAATATAATAAAGGTGTATATATGACCCCATTGACAAAAAATCAACTACTGTATACATATATTCTTGAGAGGTGTAAAAATAAAGGCTAGTTTTATAGAGGTATACGTTGATTATGTCTCATATATACATATATATATTAGATGAAAATATGTGTATCTCATTTTTAACGGAACAGATTTTAAACATTATATGTTTAAACAAATTTAGAGAGATTTTTTTTACAGAACAGAGATGGAGAAGGGGTCTCTCACCCCAAACGCACTCTGCTACCATCTCTCTCGTCTCGCTCAAAGATTTGAAAATTTATTTAATTATTATTTTTTGTTAAAAAAACTAGAAATTAGAAATTAGAAATTAGCTTCCTTTTTTTTTAGAATTTTTATAAAAAATAATATTTTAATGCATATATATTTGCTCACTCAACCCAATTCTTGGATTCCCAATGTAGCTACTTATTTCAATCATTCAAGCGCTTTTAGGTGTGCAGCATGTTTTACATCACTGGGTCTTTGCCCTGTTCCAGAAAAGGACCATCAGTACATTATTTTTCTCACATAAGGAGGATAAAAAGATAAAATTAAATAAAATAATCATATATCATAATTTTCTTAGTATAAATTATATTTTATGTGAGTGTAATATATATATAGTTTATAAAATATATTTTCATAGTCAATTGAAGACACCTAACTTAAAATAAGGTAAGAATGATTTTTTTCTACTCTCTTATCCTATCATCGTCCGTACAAACAATATCTTAGAATTTAGGCTGAGACAATGGATGATGTACGCTGGCCCCATTATCATCCTCAAAAAGTGTTGTGTCCCAAAATTCTCATTTTCCTCATTTTTGAAATTACTAAAATTAAACAATTTTTTTTGTCATTAGAAAGCAATGCATGGGACTTGGAGGTGGGTCCTTTGGGGCTATAGTTCCAAAATTTAGATGAATAATTATATTAATAAATTTTTATTGTATATATATATATATATATGACCTATTATCTGACTATTATGACCACTATGTTAGAATCTAAAATAATTTTGATAGCAATTATTAAACCCAAAACGCTCTTATAGCAATTGTAGGATTTAAAATCGCCCCAATACCAATTGTAAAACTAAAAAGAAACAAAGTAAGAAAAAAAAAAAAAGACAGAAAGATAGAATTGTTTCTTACTTCAACCACAAAGTAAACTTCTATTATTTTATTTAAGTAGTATAAAACTTCACACTCACAAATATATTACCAAAACCTCTCATGGCTCTCGGATCTATAAGCACACACAATTATGACAGTTACAATTCAGCTTGCTACATAAACATACACACTCTCACGGTGCAGGGTCTCGGCACGCGACCATCCAACATACACATATCCTATCGACGATCTATAGGCACACATAATTATTTTTGTGGCTTACAACTTAATGTGATAAAGACCCACATATATATAACATTGACTCTAAGTTCTATATTAATTAGGACATCTAATCTCATACAAATTAGTATATCTTATCTAATTATAATCAGAAAACTAACTTTCATTAGAATATTAATCCAATTACAATTAAAACTACCCAAAAAAAACTCTAAATATTATCAAGATTTAATAAACTAAATTAAAAAACTTCTTAAAATTTATCAACTTAGTTTAATAGACCAACACAAGACCATCCAATATTATTTCTAAAACCTGATTCTGGCAATTCTTAGATGGAGATTACGCGTGGCTAAAATGTAACGTGTTTTGAGCTTAGCCATCTTTAGTTTTGCCAGCATCTGAAACACCATGTCATGCGCAATTACCCTTTTAAAAAACAAAAAACAGCATGACATGTGCAGACCACAGATAATTAACATTTGTCGCTTTAGTGCAAAAAACATGTTTTTACCACCCAAAAAGAAAAACAAAACATGTTTTAGTTGTTAAGCAAAGAACATATTGTTTATCTCATTCAACAATTGGTTTCCAATCTGAGTGGAAAATATGAAGTCCAAGTCAGACTCACATGGAACCCATGACTGGTTCCTGAAGATGGACCCAACAATTAGTTCTCCTTAATATGTAATAAATTAAGTACTAATAATACTTAAATTTCTGCCATAAAGAACTCATAAATTAACAAAATCATAATAAATTAAGTATTATAATACTAATATTACACGTGTTGAATATTGGGTCGAGTAAGACCCGAACCCATGTCTACTAGGGCATCCACTAGATGAGAGTGGAGAGTTACAATAAGAACAATACTCTTATTAAGATACGTGTTAAGTTGAATTTTGAATTCAACCAACACTGATATAACATATCCTATACATATGTGGTTACGGGATTACGGGATTACGGGATGTATGTAACAACAATAATTCTTCCGTAAACTCTCCGATTCTGGTTTAAAAGCTCTCTATGAGATTAATTCCAAGGAAACTATGGAGAAACCTCAAGACTTGGGTTTTAGAAACACAAAAACGATTCGAGTACGTAGCCGTTCTATAGACAATGTGATCTTTGTGATACTATGTTCCTGATCGAAAAGTTCGTAATACAAACAGGTTCCTTTTTTTTTGTAAATCCAGACTCCAAGAGGTAATCCAGATTTATGTCCAATTATTATATGTTTTTTATATCAACACGTAATACTTTACTCCACATATTAGATATCTAATGATGCATTGAAAGAATTGAGGAGATTTAGTACTACCGAGAAATTTCAATGTGAAGACTTATTTGCAAAATGTCTTCTTTTTTTTTTATTTTTTCGATTCTCACTTAGTCAAGCTTGCTCTCATTTGATTCCCAAGCCCTGTGGAAGGTGCAAAGTAATTGTTCTCAAACTCAATCCTATATTCTCATGCTCGAGGAAACTACTTGGTTGAAACAACAAGATTTTGTAAGCAATGTCTTGATTCACTATCTTTCGTTTTAGGTTAGAAATTTCCTTCAAAACTAGACTGACCAACTGAGATTTCTATACATATAGAAATTTATTTCTTGCTTGATAACAAATTCAGAGACTTATAAAAGGAAGAGACCTCCATTTTACGAGTTTCCACACATGACCAATGCTTAAGCTTCCACAAAATTAGAGAAAATGTTCACATCTAAATCATTTCTAAAGACAAATATACTTATATAACTGTGTGTACATATGTGTGTGTGTACATGTATATGTTTCAAGTCATGATTTTTTTTTATTTTTCCAAAGTAGGAATGACATGCACATTGCATCCAAGATAAAAGAATTGAGTCTCATTTGTTGTATTCCTCCTTAATTTGCACAATAGGAGAAGATGGAAATTTCATCCAATACCTTTCATTGCCCAAAAATTAATAAAATTATAGTATAAAAATAATAATAAAGAAGAAGGATGTAATTAAAAACTTCATTGTTGTTGTAACGGGGAACCAAAAGCCAATATTTATAAGTTCTGAAATATGACTCTTGCAATATGATTACAAAGCAAATTAATATCTAATTAAATATTATATTTTATATATTTTCGTTGATAGAGTAAGTTATGGAACTATTGAACTGACCCACTAAATAGGATAAAATAGGATTTGTAACATCCCAAGTAAAATTTATTAATCTATCATAATATTCACTAATGGGTTTGTAACTCATGGACCCAATAATACCGTAATTATAATGGTCCAACAAAGTTAACTAATGCCCTCCAAATTAAAAAGCATATATATATATATATATATATATATATATATATATACACACACATACATACTAGTTGAATGCTTGCAGCTTGCAAATAAATGGTAAATTTGTAAATAAGTAATAAAAAATAGATAGAATGGTTCATCAAGAAATAAATGGCAAGTCCAATATAAGTAATAAAAGATGGATAAAATATTCATAAAAAAATATGACCAATCGATAATCTCATAAATAAAAATAGATTAATAAATGAAGGTCAAAAGTATAAATTAGGCATGATCCAGAGCAAAATTGAAAATTTGACATGAAAAGAGGATAAAACGAAATAAATAATAATATAGTAATGACTGAAGGGTAAAATTATCATTTTACCATGATAAACAATTCTCATCTTTATATAAATAATAAACAATAGGTATTATGGGGCCAATATTTGAAGCATGACTTGGAATACTTCCAATTAACTTCTTTGGTATTGGTTGCACTCCTACCACATGACTTTGGTCTTGTAGATTCTTTGAAAGACTTTCAGCATTTAATTCCATGACAAGGAAAAAGGAAGATGTTGCAGAAAGAAGCTTTAGTATGAAAACCTTGAATTGAATGTGGGAGTGATTGTTGTAGCTTTCAAATGACAGTGCAGAAAGAAAATATAGAATTATAAATTGGTATGTCACACAAAAAAACCAAACATTCTAGAAATAGTGATATATATATATATATGTGTGTGTGTGTGTGTGTGCGCGCTTCTCGCATAAGCTTGTTAATTCCAAAAATACATTGGATGGACCAATTAGATGGACCTGGCCAATAAAATTATATATAGTGGAGATGAACATACTAACATCACAAAGACTAGAAAACCTACTACGGATCAGAGCATGAGAAACCCTACTTACCCAAATAATTATATGACTCCTTAAGTCTATTATTCTCTTGCAAGTATGCAGAGGCGGGGGCAGGATATTTTACAATTGAAAAAACAAGTGGTAAAAAAAACATTAAAATGCTAATGCTTGCTTGAATATATATATATATATATATATATATATATATATATAGTGGCCCCCCGGCGGCCACCCAACCCTCTGCCCCTCCAAGTATGGCAAGCCCCATGTTAGACTTTGTGTAATATAAGCAAATTAATCTTACACTCATTGGATAATCAGACATGCATATACATATTGATCATTATTTTAGCTAGTCATTGACCATTGCAGAAGCAAAATGTCAATCCAGTCTAAGCTGCTCATCATTGTTTTATTAGGTATTTGAGCTTATTTTATGAGCTCAAATGATGAAATTTTGCAGAGCAAAACTATAAAATAGAGCAAGGATCTAGATAGCCATTATTGAGTTCAAATAAAAAAAAAACTAAAAGTAGAATGTAGTGTACATGTAATATAATTAATAACAATCAAACAGTTTGCAGTGGGAACAAAGATAATAATGTTTGAAAATGCTCCCATACAAACCCTCCAAAAAAATGAATAGGACCCCACAAGGAAACTTATATATATATATATATATATATATATTTATGAATTGTCCGGTGAAAGAATTTATATATATATATATATATATATATCTATATGTTGACTCTGAGCCTCCCAGTGCATGCTTTCATCAACTTCAACTTCAAGTTGGGTCATTCGAAAAAAGAATTTTGAGATTTACTTTTATATATGAAAGCTAAAGAGTGGGTATTTGTTAAGATTCGCATGATCAACCAAATGATTCCAATTCAGTCTCAGGCTTTAATGGCAGCTTTCTTGCTTTCTTTCTTTCCCATTGCATGCTGCTGTCTATATATATATAATGGCCACCAGTTCAATTAATCTCTGTGGCCCGTTTGACGGGTCCTATGATTTTACCTTTCACGAGAGACACAAGGAAGTAATTAATTTCCAAGCAAGTTGCATGCGAGGTGTGACCCTCGTATTACGTTATTATGTGATGATATCTTACAAGTATTTAAAATTTTCTAATCTTACAAGAAACTTAGCTTGCATGATTCACGAAAAATTTAAAACAAAATTTTGAAATATTCTAATTTTATGAGGAAGTTAGTTGGCATGATTCTTAAAAAATTTAAAAGTTAGGTAGTGTAAGGGTCTTATTGGGTAATTTCATGCTATATATATTGACATATTTTCCTATGAATCTCCTCTAATAATAATCTTCAAGTAACCAAAAAACCATTCATAATAATATATAATTAATGACATAAAGCAAACTACGTAAAGAAGTCATTTTTCTTTGAAAAATTGCTTCACATCACTTGACCTAAAATCAAAAATAGAAAAAAAAAACATAGAGAGAGAGAGAAAAAAAAAAAAAAATTTACGCCATCATTTTCTACTACCTAATAAATTTGAAAGGGAATCTTGACACTTTACAGTGTTGCAATGTGTTCTTTGAATAGAATTTTATCAAATATATTATGATTTATTTGATAATATATTCTTTTAATAAGATTTATCATGTGTTATGACACTTTATTTTCAATAGATCATAACATGCATATATGATATAATAATATTGAAAATGTGCATTATTGCAGTAGTATATCAGTCTTATTCAAAAAAATTCTATATATATATATATATATATATAATTAATATATAAACCAGTCAATATTGTATAAATTAAAATTAAAATATGTGATTAGGGGAAGTTGATCTAGTTCAGTTTGAGTTTTACGTTGATTATCTAGAAGGTTTGTCTGTCTGTCTTTTTTCTTTTTGTTTTTTTATTTACAATTATAAAAATGGTAATTTGTCAGATTTTCTTTTAGTCTAACAAATGAGGCGAATGTGCTTCTTAAACGTGTTCGTTTTGTTTTCTAAAATAAATAAATGTGTTATATATGGAAGCTTATTTGTCACACTCAAGTCTTAATTTATATCATATATTTTGAATAAAATATTCTATAATACATTTAAAATATGTTATTTCAAAAAAATATAATGCTTTGGAGAGGATACAGTCCTTTCAGTAAAATCTTCATTTGATACGAAACTCTCCCATAATTTCTTGAAGTTTGCCGGCTACCATTGTTGATCGAACGCCCCATAGCCAGAATTAGTCACCACCTCTAATGGAGACAAGTTTCATAAATTTTTTTTCTTTTTCCCTTAAGGCCCCAACATACGAGAAGTTATTTAATGAAGCATATGGAGTAACAGTTTTTTACAAACTTTATCAATTTTTCAAAATCATGAAAAAGTTTTTTATCGAAAATTTCAGATTAGTGATTGAGTTTGTGACACTAAAAGGTAAATTTAAGAGGACTATGCTTAGGGATGTAACTCGGGCAGGTCGAGTTTGGGTTGAGTGATGTCCAAACCCAATTCAATCTCTAAAATAGTCAACCTGAGCTGGGTTCGAACCCTATCTTAAACTCGAATAACTCAACCCGAATTAAAATTTATTAGTATTGGGTTCAATCTGAGCCTGGCCCAAACCCGATTTCTAATTCTAAATTTTAGATTTTATTCATGATTTTTTTAGTAAATTATTATTTTGATTATACACTAAAAATTTTAATAATTTTTCTAAATTTCTTCTTCCAAAGAAACAAAATATCGTTAAAATAATTCCATCAACATAATTCAATTTTTGAAAAAAATGATAGAGGGTCAACAAGTTTTTAAAATTATAAACATGTAAATAGTAATTATCATAAAGAATTCTTATTTATCTAATGGTAGCTAACTAAAATATATAAACATGTAAATAGTAATTATCATAAAGAATTCTTATTTATCTAATGGTAGCTAACTAAAATATATAAAATATTGAATTCAGGTTTGGGTTTAGATTTTTAAAGTCTCAACCCAAGTCCGGTCTTAATTTAGATAGGGTTTAAATTCTTTTACTTAAGTTCAATCCAAAATGTAAAAAATAAAACCCAAGTCTTAAAAATTTCAGGCCGAACTTGGGCTGGATTTGAGTTGGGTCCCTAAGTTGCATCCCTAACCACGCTAAAACCTTAACAAGCTTGCAATGACTTGGGTTGGGCTTTGGGTCGGATTAAGCCCAATGACTACAATTCAAAGTAACCTCTGGGCTTGATAAAGAGGTTGTCCCATACACTTTTGAAATTAATGTTGTGAGAAAGCAATCAAACAAATAATAAATTGATTTTAAAGAAGTAAAATAAATGAAATGTATAGAAAAGATACAAAAGTTATGTAGTTTGGCAAGTTAGTTACATCTACTAATAGTAATGATCAATTCACTATATATCAAAGAAATTACAAGTACAAAAACTTTAAAAATCTGAATCTTCTCTTTTTTTTCAATGACAACTATTTTTTTATAAGTCAAAACCTTAAATGATAATATCATTGTATAGGTTAATTATGACATAAGAGATAAAAAAAAAAAACAAATCATAAAAAATTCGGATGAATTCATAACAATTACCGAACAACCAAGATTATCAATTTTGAACCTCATTTCAGAATTAGCTCGTGGGCGTCAGTGGGCACAAAGAAGTCTGGTTAAACAAAAAAAAGTAATAAAAAATAAATAAAAATCAAAGGAAATATTTTACAAATGGAATCTTTATACAAAATTATCATAAAGAATGATGATGCGGCTATAATTTTGAAACAATAAGGCAATTGATATTCTTTTATTTGAAGTAATAGGACCAGCTCATCATTTGGTGAGACCAAGTGTTCATGCCCCCTACTGGAACTACTACCATTTGATGAAACCTCTTGTTAGTGATAAGGGTTTATATTAGTGTAACAAGTAAATTAGGTAGTATTATGTTTGGAGCGTAGTAAAACATATAATATTCATGTAGTTTAATCCTAGTTGTTTTACTTGAGACGAATAATAGGTTTGGGGGTGCAGTGGGCCTGCCTCCTACGGTACGGTAAGGGATATATTAGAAAATTTTAATGTGTCTAATTAAGGTTAGGATTTAACTGCGATGCAGTATAAATACCTTGTAATTCTATTGTCTAATTAGTGCAAAAAAGACAGTTGCACCCGTGAACGTAGATATATTACCAAATCACATAAATTCTTTATGTCGATTTCTATCTTTCTCTCTAATTCTTGTTTCATAGATCATTAAATTCACAACACCTCTAGCACCATTAAACCCCAACTTGCTTTGGGTTGACGCCCCCCTTTTGTGTAATCAAACAAAAGACAATGAGTTCAACTCTAAGAACAGTCACTCTACAAGAAAAATAATGTCAATAGTTAAGTTTGTTTTCAATCTATCTGTAAAGTGACAAATCTACGTAGGGACCAAGGAGTTATGGTCTCCCAAAATTTTGAAATTTTGATTCTTTTTTTATCGCAATTTTTTTTATTTCTTTAAAAAAAATGAATTTCTCCCTCAAAAACTTTCATATTTCTATAAACAAGGGACCTTCTTAAATTTTATTTGTACAGCTCCTAAATGTATGATTTAGCCCTTAGAGGAAATGGTAGTACAGATATTATAACCATAAATATTGATTGACCCAACATTTACTTTCATGCTATCATCTTAAGAAGCCAAACTTGTTTTACTTTCAACCGCATTGTTTTGAAATTAAGCATGAAGATTGAAGCATATACTTTCTCATATAGTGCATGCCCATGGCCCTTGACTGTATGAATCATGGCTTGCACACAGTGTTGGAAGGATGTCATATTTGTCATATGGCTTAACACAAATCAACCATAGAATAACCCTTGGGTTAATTGACAGAAAAAAAAAATCAGGATTGGATGAAATGGGAAAAGGCTCGAGTAATATGCTGAAGGACAAAACGGGCATCTTCTCCTTGATGATTGCTATCTTTTTCTTAATCAAAACCTTAAAAGATAATACCCTATATAAGTAGATTACAATAAGAGACAAAACGGGCCCAAAATAAAAGCAGGTCAAACATTGTCGATTTTTCGAATCGTTTCAAGTCGCAAACAGCTCATTAAGAATTCAAGTGAATTCATGACAACTACCTAACACGTCTTATCAATTGATGTTGTTAGTAGGATGTTTCCTAAGCCTAGTGTCACGAGTCCCTTTTGGGGTCGATGAGTTGAGAAGAGGGTTGGGTGATAGTGGCAAGATCTCAGGTTTTACTTTCATACCAAAGGTCATCCACCTGTAATGTAAGTCTCAGGTCTTATCAACTGATGTGGCTAAGAGAGTGTTGCGTAGACGTAAATGTTATGAGTTCATCTTTCTATGGAGAAAAGAAAAACACCATAGAAGATGGGCTTTGTGAATCACAATCCATACTAGTGAAATGACGGGCCGGAAGCTTGAACATGAGACAAAAGCCCAATCTAATAGAATAGGTTTTTAATATTTAAAATGCACACTTTGTCACAAGCTGGAATAGCTCAGTTGGTTAGAGCGTGTGGCTGTTAACCACAAGGTCGGAGGTTCAAGCCCTCCTTCTAGCGGAAGCACTTTTGTAATATTTTATTCCTTTTCCTGGAAAGATGGCTTGTTTGTTTCATCGGAAAATAGAGAACAAAAAATAAATTCTAAGAAATTAATATATTTATTTGTTTAATTAGTTTGAAACTCTAGGGATTTTAAATAAAAAAAAAAAGAAACTCAAAATATAAAAGACTGAAAAAAAAATTTCTGAATTTTGATTTGAATGTTGTTTTCATGTTAGAAAAAGAAAATCATAAAAGGCATATATCACAATAATAACCAACAATTACGAGAAGATAATTGTCAAAATAAAAAGAAAATAATAACACATAAATATTTTATCAATTACCAAAAATAGTCACCAAATGACATTATTTTCAAATACTCTAAATAGCCAAAAGAGGAGTTGTTAGTGATATGACTTATATTATTATAACACATAAATTAGGTATGTAGGTATTATGTGTGGAGCGTAACGAAGCACATAATATCGAAGCGGCTTAACCCTAATTGTGTTGTTAGAGACGAATAATAAGTTGAGAGTGCGGGAGGCGGTACGGTAAAGATATATTGTGAAATTTCAATATATCCGATTAAGATTAGGATTTAACAGTAATGTTGTATAAATACGTTGTAACACTATTTTCTAATTAATGTAAAAAATAGTCACGCCCGTGGATGTAGGCACATTGCCTAACCACGTAAATTCTTTGTGTCAATTTCTCTAATTTTTGTTGCATAGATCATTAATTTCACAACAAAAGTGAAAAATACTTTAAACAAATTTTGAATTTAAAACCAAAAAACTAAAAAAGTTTTGATAAAAAAAAGATTTCTCACAAATTTTTTTATAGAAAAAAATTCTTCCAATATTTTATTTTCTAATGAAACAAACAGACCACTTTTATTGCCATAAACTAGCCATTTTTTCGGGGGGTACAAATAGTAAAGAAATTGGTTATGTAATTAAAATAAAAAAAAAAAAATCTCAGTTGATAGAGCTTGACAGCTTAAAACATAGATATAAAGATAAAATGGTTAGACAAATAAATAAATAAATAGAAGGAGATAAGTCTAGCAAAGAACAACATCTAAAATGTAGTGCCATTGTCAAATATTTATAAAAAGAAAAAACAAAGCTAATTTTTATTAGTTGTTCATAATTTCGTTATGTGATGTATAGTTAATATAATACTTTCAAATTATGTTTAGACGACGGGATAAGAGGATTGAATAAGATAAATTTTATCATATCTTATGTTTGATGTCTCTTATTAGATTGTATATTATATTCCGTGAACCATTTCTATCTCACCTAAGTCAGATATAATTTATCGCGAGAGGGTAGTGGTATTAGCGTTATCTCATTCCATTGAAATAAAAATATAATGTCATGTCATCAAAAAAAAAAATTATAACGCACAATATAAAGAGACGAAACGTCAAAAAAGAGTCAAGTTAAAAAATCTGATTTTTTCTTTTTTTCATTGTTTAATTTTTTTTGATATGTTCTAGATTTTCTAATGTATTTTTCATATCAGTAAATGGACTCTTATATATATATATATATATGCATATATGTAATCATTGATTTGTATGATTCTTAGACCTTATTTGTTTTTATTCATCCTAAAAGTGAGAGACTATTATATTTTGAATGATGTTTGCACAATTATATTCTAAAATATTGTGATTATGGTTATTAGATTTTGCAATTGATTTGTGAATAAAATTTTAATTTTAGATATCTCATATGTGTATATTTGAAAAAAAAATTAAATGACATTCATAAAAATAATTTTTGAAGACTAAACTTTATATACAAATCTTATAAATATAGGAATGAGATATAATAAAATATCAGTCTTTATCCAGTTCAATTCCAAATACTAGATTAAAAAATACGTTTGTTTAGTTTTTAAACATGGGTTTTTAATTTTAAAATATAGGATACGCATTTGGTAAACTATTAATTTTATTTTTTATAATTTAGATTGTTATATCCAAATGTATTTTCACAATTTTTAAAACATTAATTATAAAATTTTTAAAAATATTTTTGAAAAAAATTATATCTAAATCACTATCCAAGTAGCCCTTAATATCTCATAAAATTTTATATTTCAATTATATCCCATTGAATCCCTCTTTCTTATTCAATTTTTCAAACAAGGTCTAGTGTGATTTGTAAAGTTACTTTTGACATGATTTTTTTGAGTTAAATACCATCACTCTTTGAAATTAGAAATAACGGAACACGATAAAGTCTAAAAGCCATTCTTTATTGGGTAGATATGAGAAAGCAAAATATGTAAATCATATAATAGGGGTGTCAATTTTTAATACGGCATGACAACACGACTTGAACATGATACGAAGTTAACGGGTTTGGGTTTAGCATAAATGGGTTTGGGTTATAAACAGGTTGACACGTATAATACGATTAATAAACAAGTCAGGTTTGAGTTTTATCAGTGTCAACTCGTTTAACACAACTTAACACGTTTAATTATAAAATATATTATGAGTTAAGGTAATTCATCTCATATCAAATATTTATTAAGGTTTTGAGATTTTTTATTTATAAAAGAGGTTTCTACTTTGATTTGGTCATATCCAAAGATACGAAACTTAAAAATTATCTATACATATTAAAAGATAGGTAAATTTTTTTATTTAAAAAATAAAAAAATAAAAATAAACAGGTTAAATGGGTCGACACGTGTAACCTGTTTAATAAATGGGTTGGGTTTGGGTTTTGAAACTTGACACGATTAGTTAATAGTATCGGATTAGGATTCACATATATTTTCGAATATGTATGCCTTGACACTATTCGAACACGACACGATAACACGAATTGATACCCCTAATATAATGTAACCATAAGTAAAATTGAACGGTGAAAATGGATTCATACTCCTAAAAATACCAAAATCATAATAATCAAGCATTTTTTATAATATTAGATGGATAATTTTATTTTATTTTTCAATTCAGAGTATCCTCACCTCACATGCACTAAAACCAAATAACCTATATAGTGACAAAACTTGTCAACGGTCACGATTTGGCGAGAATGGTCTACTAAGAGAAAAAAAAAAACAAGTGAATTTATGAGACACGGTATAATGTTGGTCAAAAAGTTTTCAACAATCATGTTAATAAGAAATGATATTCAAATTTGTATGAACAAGAAAGTGAATTTCCTTTTATTTTAAGTAATTGACTAAATTTTATTTATACTGGTTGATTTATAGATATAAGAATTGTCTAGAGGATCACTTGGGAGTGTGGTCGAATGATAAAAACATTGAGTTTGACTGTCATAAAAAGAAAGACTTAATTTAATGGGAATAAACTGACCTAGAATACATCTCGAATCCTTCAAAAAAAAAAAAAAAAAGAATTGTTTAGAGGATGCGTTTCTTAATTTGACTCCTACAAATAAAGTTATATTTGATAGTTGATCGAAATGAAGGGGACAAATATATATAAGAAAATTAAATTTTTTTGTTTTTTTCTCTTACTTTTGTTGTTTTTATTTTATTATATGAAGTTAACATTATAAGTAGTATCTAATATTTTAGTATGGAAACACTTACATTATGAACTTTTTCTAAAACATTTGTCACTTGATAGCTCAAAGAAAAAAAATGTATATTAATTGAATTTGTATCTGTCTCTCCTCTCACTTTCCAATTCTTTTTTCTTATTTTTCTTTTTCATACTTGAGTGAGTGTAAGTCTTTTGGTTAAAAATTAAGCTATGTTTGATTTGCAAATTCAGCGAAGAGAAAAGAAAATATAAAGCGTATTGTTACTAAAAGTTTGTAGGAATTTATTATTCATTGGATTTTTTAGGAATTGTGCTTTTATTTATTTTAATTAATTTAATATATAAATAAAACACAATTCCTTTAAATTAACGAAGTTAGAAGAAAAGGAAAAGAAAGGGAAAAGGAAATAAAACTTATTTTCTATTTAGTCTAAAATAAGAAAAAAGAGGAAAGGAGAGGGAAGAAGAAGGAAGGGTTAAACTCATTTTGCTCTGCCTTGAAAAGTGGGAGGTGAGGGCTGGAAAGAATTAGGAGTTAGTAATTGATATGATATCTTAAAAATAAAAAAATTTATTTTAGAGACGTACATATTAGGATTTGAGTAATTATCACATCATCATGTGATATAATGTAATTGTTGAAAAATAATGGGTTTGAACATAATAAATAGTTAACTTTGAGCTAAAATTAAAGTGGGTCCCACAAATTAATTTTAGTGAGTCCACATGGGAATATGTTCTCCTCCATGAGGAGATGAAGATTAAATATTGTGTTACTCAAAACCATTAAGGGGTGGATGAGAAATTACCTCCAAACATTACCACTTGGGAATGGTAACAAAAGCTTGAAACTTGTGCAAAAAGCTTGTGCCCCACATAGGATGGGTTCAAGGCTTTTTGTTAGTATATATACACCTACCTTGGAGTGGAGTTTGGGCCCCAAGGGGCACCCCAGTTTTGTGGAAGAGGGAGAACCTAAGAAAATGCTTGGACACCACACACGCGCGCCGCCGCCACCCCACCCCGCACCGAACCGGGCTTGGGCTTGCTGTATATATCTTTTTGGAGAAAATTTATTTAAAAATTTTCCAACCAGAAAACGCAATCGTTTAAACTTGCGTTTAAGTTACCATTCAGATTCCGAAACGCTGTCATTTTACGTCATGCATAAGGTTACCGTTGGGAGTCCTAAACGCCGTCGTTTTGCGATGGCGTTGGTTTGACTGAACAGTCATCCTCCATGTGTCTGTTCGCCATGAATAGACACAACTAAACCTTCATGACTGTACCAAACAGTCATGAAGAAGCCTGTAAATACCAGACCTTCATTGCATTTCATACTATCCGATTAATTGCATTCTCTCTCTCTCTCTCTGCATAGTCTGTATACGTTTAGTTCGAGTGCTGCTATTGTTGTGTTCATAGGGTTCTAAAGATAGAAGTGCTGCTTCTTTAGAATCGAAATCCGTTCTATCTTGGGAGACGATTGCTCATCACCTTGAGCACCGAGAGGGAGCAAATTCGTCTTAAGAAAATTGTGAATTTCACAAGGCTCGGATTTACATTCTGTTCAATTCCAAATACAGTGAGTTTTACTGTATTTCCATTCTGTTTTGATTATTCTAACAGTGTTTATTTATTCTGTTTAATTCATGTTACAGTATATATACATATATGTATTTATTCTCAGTATATATATAATTCAGGTTTAACAGTAATAGAGAGTTATGATTTTCTAGTCAAATTAGTAGTATTTTAGTTTTATAAATATAATGTATTAGGGCTTTATCATTATGTTTTTTGTCAATAATATTTAATTACGAATTTTATAGAATTTTTAATCTTGCTTGGATTGATTGTTTTTCACTGAGATGAGTGTTCTCCGTATTAGTTAATTTTTAAGGGATTTGACGTGCTCAATTCTTACTCACGTTTTCGTGCTGCGTTAATTAGTATTTAAGCGAGAATTTGCCTGACTGAATGACAATTAACCAATATGAAATTTTTTATCCTATCGACGATGTTCATGGGAGATCATTCGTTACTTGTTTGGAGTTTTAAAAACAAGAGAGTCGTAAACACAATATGTATCACAATAACAATGGAGCTAACAGTTTGTGAATACATTTCTATTTGGAAAACTATGTGCATTTACCAAAGACTTCCCGACTTTGATAGTAATTTTTATTTTAAAAACTTTCATGAATGAATATATAATTTGAATGATTGTCTTTATAATATGAGACTTTTAGAATAAAAATAATATTTTTCGACAAAATATAAGTTTATTGGAGTAGCAAAAAGATGATGCTTTGACTTACAGAGGCGTAGACAATTGCAAAAAAAGAGATACATTCACTCATGACCAGGAATGATGAAATTACTAATAGATAGATTTTTGTCAATGAATAATTTACAGATTTTAAAAGATCAATACAAGCCAACATGAGATTTTATTAGGGAATCAAAATATATTATTTAAAACAAAGAATAAATTCTTCGCATGAAGGAAAAAGTATAAGTAAAATTTGAAATTGTTAAAATAACTTTGACTGATAAGATTACAAAAATTGAATTGTATAAAAGAAGTTAATGTTCTGGTAAACTACCCACTTATTACAGGAGATGTAGATTAAGTTATTTCATTCATTGAAGATGATTACAATGAGTCAATAAAAAATAAAATTGAATTCATTTCTATTGTTATTGCTGAAATAATTGGTATAGAGAATAAAGAAATAAAATTGATTGAACCTCCTATTATTAAAGAAGAAGAAGAAAAAAATTGTTTAGAATCAATTGATCAAAGTGTAGATCTAGTAGTATCAATATAGTTCAATTTTTGATACGACATGACAACACGACTCGAACACTATATGAAATTAACGAATTTGGGTTATAAACGAGTTGACACATATAACATAATTAATAAACATGTCGTGTTTGATTTTAGTAGTGTCAACCTGTTTAACACGACTTAACACGTTTAATCATAAAAAATAACACGAATTAAAATAATTCGTCTCATGTTTAAAGTTTATCAAAGTTTTGAATTTTTTTACTTATAAAGGAGATTTCTTTGATTCTCTTCATGTCTAAAATTTACTAAACTTGAAAATTATCTATACATATATAAAAATAGGTAATTTTTTATTTTAAAAAAAAACTAATTAGGTGTGCTGACACGTGTAATCTACTTAATAAATAAGTTGAGTTTAAATTTTCAAACTTGACATGATTAGTTAAAAAGTATTGGGGTTAAGATTGACACATATTTTTGAATATATATACTTTGACATAACATGATAACACGAATTGACATTTCTATATCAAAGTATTTTTTGACTAATATTTTTATCTAAAATTATTATTTAAGATAATACTTTTATTGACATAAAATTGTTATATGAAGAGACACTTTTACTTTTCAAATGATGCTTTTATTAAGGCAATTTTACTTTGATTGATAAAGTTAAGATAACTTTTGATAATTAAATTTTAAAACAATCCAAAATAGTTTTTTTGTTTTAAAGAATTGATAAGATGATATCTTGAATCAACCTATGTTAGTCAGATAAAATTATTTTTTTCGTGATAGTTGAGTCCACTCTTTAAATTTTAGCTGCTAATGATCGACATAAAAAAATTTAAATTCAAAATACTTAAATTCTATTCAAAAAAAAAATTTAAACTCTAGGTACTTTTATTCTTAATATTTTTGCTACGCCTCCAAATAATAGCCCAAAATAGCTCTGCCCACTAGTATTGCCCTATTGTAATATTTTTTCTTTATTTGAGTAAAAAATGTAATAAGACTGATTTTAAGTGCTCGCCTGATTTGCACACAATCACCTTGTATTCTCAAAAAGAGGTACAGACGTTGGAGCTCGGGGCAGATAGAGAGAGGAGAGAGGAGAGAGAAGATGAGCGGAACGGGGAAGAAGGTGGCAGATGTGGCTGTGAAGGCATCGAAAACCATAGACTGGGATGGGATGGCTAAGCTTATTGTGTCCGACGAGGCTCGTAAGGAGTTCGCCAATCTCCGGCGTGCCTTCAATGAAGTTAACAATACCCTTCAGACCAAGTTCAGCCAGGTCATTTCTCTCACTCACTGTATATATACATATATATGTATGTATGTGAGTATCCGCGCGCCTGTGTTTGAATCGTCTATTAATCTATCTTAATTACTTATCAGTTGGGTTAGATCTTCATTTTGTCTAACTAGGGTTTGTTTTTCCTCCTGCACGGAGGCACACAGATCATTTTTGTGTCATATTGATTGGAAAATGTTATTGTTTGATTAGGGTTCCCAAGAAAAATGTCACAGGCTTTATAATTAATAGCCAAACGATGACCATGTTGTATGACTCTATTCTAATTGGATTTAGATTAGCTTTGATTCTTCAAAAACCGACAACTATATTTCTGTTCATCGGAGAAAAAATGTGAAAACAATTAAGCTTTGGCTTGGTTGGTACCTCCTCCAGCTTCCCCTATGGGTGATTGATGGTTCAAGTCTCCTTAAGGGGCAAAGTGGCAAAGTGAGTGAGTGTGTGTGTGTGTGTGACTTACCAATCAAAAAAAAAAAAACCTATAAATATATTTCTGTTCATTGGAGAAAAAAATGTGAGAACAATTAATTTTGTTTTCTTCTGAAAAAAAGGTGTGTGATCAAAATAGAAACGAGGCTGTGCTTGCTTGGACAAAGTTGGATTTGATTTTGAGTTCTGAAATCTTCTTATAGGTATTTTGAGTTCTAAATTTTTGGATTTTGATTCGAATGTCTTGATTGTAGAAGGGAATTGTTTTGTGGATTTTGGATCATTGGAACTTAAATTCACTTCCTAACGAACACATAAAGAAATCACACAGTAGAATTAGGCCCCACATTCCCCTAACAAACTGCTATTCTTTGGGTTGGTTTTTATGGGCATAAAAGGATGTTCTGAAAGACATTTATTGTCAATGGTAAAACAAATGATAGCCACTTTCTGCCATTGCAGAGATGGGGCTTTGTGCGACATCACTTACATTTACCATGCACAATAATAAACTTGATATGGATTTTCTTATAATCATGAAGATTCCAACCAATTGACTGCATGGAAGACAATTCACCTTAAAAGCATACCGTCAGATTGGCATTTGTGGGTTCACACTCCACGCAATATCCATCCATTGAGCCTTTTTGACTTCATGCTGTATCACATATTTTTCTTTTCCCTTTTTTTGATAAGTAGTGAGTCTAATATTTTTCTTACACTTTTTTTATTAGTATTTTTCTTACACTGTTTGACTGCTTAAACATAGGAAAATAGATGAAAACTTGAGAACTATGACAGGTTGTGATTGGAGGGGCTGTTGTGCCTTTAAAAAAAAAAATCTAGGCTTATCAAGCTTTGGTTTAGACCAACCCTCGCTACACTCCTGCATGGCCATTCATACAGGTGTGCGTGTGGAAAGTTAAAAATATATGATTAAGAAAACAGCTTGGAGGTTGAGAGATTAATAAGTCTATACCATGCAACTCGTTCTTTTGGTTGCTTATGATGAGCAATCTACAGTACGGATTTCCTAGACTGGAGGCTTGATAAGACTTTGGTTCATTCATCAACATATATTACGGACCTCCTTCTTGGCAAATAGTTGAATAAGAACTCCCTAAGTCAATGTGTGAGACTATGAGAGACATTTCAAATACAAACAGGCCTCAAAGCCTTAAACGTGGGGCATGGCAATTTATGATTGCCTTAATTTTTTAGCATACTGGAAATGCTTCTTTAAATCTGTGAAAAGGTTGAATATCAGACCTCTTCTTATCGATTGAAAATGTAATTTGATGTAGCTTAAAATTGTCTAAATCATAAAGCCTCTACATCAATCCTGAGTTCCAAATTATGTGTGAAAACCTTTGCATATTTTGATTGATTATAGAATGATGGCATGTGCTGCTTTTTGTTCTTGTTTTCTAATCATTGCATTTTCTATTTTCTCACTAATATTTGTTCTTGATAAAATTCCCCAAAGTCTTTACATTTTTCTCTTTGCCTCTCCCTAATGTAATCTAAATGATATGAGTTCTGAATTCCTTTTGACCCAATAGCTTTGATAATCCTCATCTTGTCAATATGGTCTTAGAGGATTTGAGCTTTTAGTTTTGTGACTCTAGGAATTTCCTATGAGTTTTGCCTTAATAAATTTTTATCCCCAGTAAACATACGAAATTAACTAAAGGAGGGGCTCAGCTCAACACATCACTCATTGCATAAGCATAAAAAAAATTTAATTATGTGATTAAAATTTTTTATTGTTGAGGTCATTTTGCTCTTAACTTATGTTTTCATTATTGTTTTAGTGGATTTTTTTTTTGTGTAATTTTTTTTTTTTTTTTTGGAGAGGGGGAGGGGGGTTATGCAATGCAACATCTTCCAATCTGTTACTGTAAAACAGTTCAAAGACAACTTGGCTGAATAGAACCTTAAAACCTCAGCTAGATAAATCTTTTCTATTTTGCACCATTTTTTTTCTTTGTTTTTGGTAAGTAATTTCCAGTTTTCACCATTCAATTCTATCTGGGGTCATATCCTTTGTGAAGAGGCATCCTTTGTGAAGAGGCAGGTTTGATGTCTTTCTCACTGCCTCAACCCATGTTCTTTTTATCCTTCCTTTTGACCTCGCTGCACCTTCAATTTGGAACTTTCTAGTTTGGAATTTTCCAATCTAGAATCTAGATTGAATTGGAAAATAATGGAAGTATAAATTCTGATTGAATTGATGTTCTCTAAGGCTTTGATCCTTTTCTTTTATATTATAGTATTTTTTTTTTTAATCAGTAATATGTAATTTCATTAAAGCACTCGAGAGAGGCGAAATAGTTACAAAAGAAAAGGGCAGCTCATAATTAAATGCTTAAACCCTCTAAAAAAAATCTACAAAAGTATCTATACAAGACATATAAGATTCCATAACCCAAAAGTATAAAGAGAGTAACAATCTATCTTTAAATCTACTATGGGGAGTTATCTCCCCTTCAATTATCCTACTATTTATTTACCTTCGAATACACCAAAAAATATAAAGAGGGACTAACCGCCACACTTTCCTAACATTACTTTTTATCCAAATACCTTATCATATCTTAATCAAGTCTCCCACCGCCCAAGGCATCACCCAAGAATAGTAAAAAAGATAAAGGAGGAGGTTCCAAACCTCCATAGCAAACAATGGATAGACAAATGATTAATGGACTCTTTTCCCTCCCACCACATGGAACATCTATTGGCCAAGAGAAAACCTCTTTTTTGTAACTTGTCCAAAGCCAAGATCCCTTGCCCCCCACGCCACAGTCCAAGAAAAGAATGCCATATTTATTGGAGCTTTGGAACGCTATCCTCTTTTAGCCAGGTGAAAGTAAAAGGATTTTACTCGAGAACTTACCTTTAGAGCCCATTTTCCAACAAGTAGAATCTTCCTTGTCTTTATCCAAGTGTATGTGATGAAGACCGACCATTATGTTCATGGCCTCTTCCACTTCCCAATCATTCAAATCCCTACGAAAGCAAGGGATTCAAACAAACTAGTGGTGCAACTCAGGTAGGCTAGGCTCGAGCTGAGTTGTGTCCAAGCCCAGCCCAAGCTCTAAAGCAGTCAACCCGAGCTCTTCCTGAACTCGATCTTGAAGCCGAACAACCTAACTTGAGCTTGACCCGAATTAAAACTCATTAGTATCGGGTTCAACCCGAGCCCGATTATTAATTTCAATTTTCGGATTTTATTCACCATTTCTTCAATAAATTGAGGTCTTTTTCCTATTCTGATTATACACTTACTACTCAAATAATTTCTCTCAATTTCTCATTCTAAAAGAAATAAAAAAAATTCTTTCAAATAATTCCATAGCTCTTCCTCATTTCCCCTACAAGACATTCCCAGGAATCTACTAATTCCTTTAATTTTCTTCAACACCCAGTTAGATGCCTCACTCATCTTCAGCTCCTGTATTTCCAGCCAGTTCCCTCACTTCTGAATTTTGTTCAGGAGTCATCACAGCCAAAGGAGACTGCTAAGTTTTGAAGATGTCTCTGTTTCCCACCACTCATAGCCTGCTTTATCCACTTCTGAAGTTACTCCAGCTCAGCCTTGCTACAAACAGAAGAAACAACTGAGCCTGTGCTATTGTATTTGTCAGACAAAAGATCTTCCTCCGTTTCACCTCTTGACTCCATTCCCAACTGCAAGCTCCCATCTCCTTCTGAGCCACACCAAGACTTCCTGATGCTATTATCTGCAATACCTGCTGTTCTGACTCCAAACTGAGTTGTGCCCTTATTTCATGCTCTTTCCTCACTTCTGAACCTTCGTTCACTAAGTCGGTAGTTACTGCAGCTATACGAGCTCCAGCAGTTGCGCTTGTCTCACCATGTTCATATCTTCCATTGGCTAAGCCTGGGTTCCTGTCACAGGATAACACCCCTTCTGCTACTGTTGTCTGCCTCCCATCGCCACCGAATCTGCTATTGCCTTCAATCTCTGCCCAGATCTCCTTTCTGTCTCCTTTCGATCGCCACTTAGAGCCCCTCTTTCCTCTTTATCCACTCCGAGGAGAGAACGCCCCTGCGCACTAATAAACCCATCAGGAGGATGGGCTTTTTCTCTCTGCTTGGACTGATGACCCAACTGGGTTTGCTCCTGGACATGTTGACTGGGCTCTGTAACTATTTGATTTAGAGACCTGCCATGGGCCTATCTATGGGCGGGCCATACCACCCACATCCCTTTATCCTATCATCAACATTTCTGTCTACAAAGGATTGGGTCCATAAACCATACTCATTATTTAAGCCCAAACTACCAACCCCCATGCCCATTCCCAGATCTCTGTAATGAGCCCACTGCGTAGCATCTGGGCCTCATATATTAGGTGGTTTCGGCCCAACATCAAGTCATCCCCTTTCTTCCACTGGGCCTGAAGGCCCATGCCCTTTGTTGCATCAAGCCCATTACTTCTTCCATTTTCAAGTTTCAAACTTTTATTCCTAACCTCCAAGTGTTGATGCCTGGTTCCACTGCCAAAGCTTCTCGATTCTCACAGCTTATATATCCCTCCCACACACCTCATGTGTGTGGATATCAACTACTATCACACAGAATTTTTTTTAAATACTGGGATGATGAATGAATACTATACTTAGAAAATCTGAAATTTGAAAACTTCTTAGTAATTTTGATTTTTTTAATAACAATATCGGCTGTAAAGGGACTTACAGATTGTAGGCCATAAGATATGTAACTCTGATTGAGTGTGTTTGTTGCCTCATTCCTTGTCTTCACTTATTACTGATCTTAATCCTTTTCAATAATTACTAACTTCCACTTTATGCAGGAACCTGAACCCATAGACTGGGAGTACTATAGAAAAGGAATTGGCTCTCGCTTGGTGGATATGTACAAAGAGGCTTACGACAGTATGTTTCTGCCTAATCAGTGAAGTGCCTTTATTTATTTTGGATACTTGTATACACTATGATATCTCAATTGCCTTATCTTCCATTTGTCATTTGTGAAACTGAAATATGTATACTTTGAGCTTAGATATTTACATAAGCTTTCCAGCAACTCTTTGATTTGATGATGTAGTTATGTTTTTAATCTTTGCGAAACCCTTGGTCCAATTAAGTAAGGGAAATTGTCGGTGATATGTTGAGGTCAACTTCTTCTTTTCTCTTGTGTGAATATCCATCTACCTGATATTTGATTATCAACTTAAGATCTTTTCTCCCCCTTCAATCGGCAATCTATTGTTCATTAAGTTAATTGGATTAATATATTTTATATTAAACTTAGTACTATAAATGGGAGAACCTGCTTATGTACCACAATATTCTCTGGCAATGAAACATTTTTTGTTTGAATTTATTTTTCCTGATAAATAAATGAAGGTAGGCTCTTTCATTTTCTGAGATTTGCAGAATATCACATTAACATGTTCCATTATACTTCTCTGGCAGTTCTTCTGACCATTTTGTGGATCTTGTTTTTCTCTATTATGTGTAGATAACATTTGACATTCCATTAGCTTTTAAATGTATTGGGAATGCATGTCATTTTTATTCGGTTTTCACTGTAAAATTTTTAAGATTAATCAATTTTCAATTATATATGATTTACTGTTGCCTGAGCATGTGCATTATTATTTGTTTAGTTATGGCCTTTTTTACTTGAATATAGAAGATAACTCTCAAGGATGATGGAATGTGTTATTTATTCCTTAAGGTAGGCTCAAAAAATAATAAGGTATATATGATGACTTCAATTCCAATCATTGGGACTTATCAGAAAAAAAATTGATTCCATTAATTTTTTGGATAAGTGTATCCAATAAAAGCACCTTGTTTTTTTTTTTTTTTTTTTTGGGGGGGGGGGGGGGACCCATATACAAAAAGAGACTCACGAAAAACTAGAGTCTCATACTATCCAAAGAATTTATAAAATTATATACATACCTTCTATAGTCCAAAAGTATTAGGCCATCAAAATTTTTTTTGTAAACAGGAGTAAATGTAAAGATTGCAGTTCTGGATGAAGGTTGATTTTGATTCCGAGCATAAAAAATGTAAAATAATTTATGAAAGTTCATAGAAACTTAATACTAACATTTCTATAAATTTGAGGTAAATTATTCTTCATTCACTTAAAAGTTTAAACGTGGGAGTTATGTAGAGCTTTGAAGGTTTAAATGTGTGTTGATCATCAACTAAAAGGAAAAATTTGTTTTCCCAAACAGTAGAAGTCAGGACTGCTCCCTTAATTGCTTGGTGAAAATCTGAGCACTATTATGCCATCAGGATTCAGGATTATGGGTCCATGGGATTATGAAAATCTGCTCCCTAAATGTTAGCTGAAAATCTGAGCCCTATTATGAAGTTGAGTATAAGTAGGGCCTACTTAGAAATTTTTTGTAAAGACTATTAACTATTACCCAGTGTTGGTTCTGCCTACATAGGGTGCTTAGAGGAGTGGACTAGAAATAAACCTAACATTTGGCCTTATTATGCATAAAGTGGCTGCTCTCATACTCAAACTGGCGTTCTCACGCTTTCCAGCTCAATTTTTACCATTGGACCAAGCAATAGTCCATTTTCCTATGATTCCATGTTTGGTAAAAATTGTGATTCAATAATTTTTCCAAAAGTGGGTTTAGAAGTACTCTATGAAGTACAGACACTCTATTTTGTCTCATGTGTCTGTGTCGGACACTGACACTCTCAGACATGTGTCCGAACACTTGAATCATGAATGTTGATGATAAAATGAAGAAGTTTTTTATTTTTTATTTAATGACTTTGTTATTTTAATAACTTAATAATATTTTTTTAAATGTGTGTTTTTATGTTAATTTTAATTAAAATAATATTAGGTTTTTATTATATGGTCATATAAAAATATAAAAAATTTATATATATTCAACGTGTCCGTGTCCTATTTTTTTGAGAAATAACATGTCTGCATGTCCGTGTCGTGTCTTATCCGTGTCCTGTGTCCGTATCCATGCTTCTTAGGAAGTACTAATTGTGAATTACAATTGTTTATTGTGACTGAATGCTCACTTGGATTCATCTTGTCTATTGTGCTTTTATTGAGTTCACATTGTTGTATTTCCATGTTGTAATCATTTTTGCTGCAGGTGTTGAGATCCCCAAGTATGTGGACACAGTTACTCCTCAATACAAACCGAAATTTGATGCACTGGTGAGAACAAATTTGACACCTTTTTTTTTCTTGGTTCAGCCGAAATTTGACACTTTTTTGTTGGTTCTTAATTTGCTTATGCCTCTCTACACTAAAATGTAGCTGTGTGTGTGCACACGCACTAAAATCTATGGCATTTGGTACACTGTCTGTGTGAGTTACAGTTGGTGGAACTGAAAGTAGCAGAGGAAAAATCCCTGAAGGAGTCTGAACGTTTGGAGACAGAAATTGCTGAAGTCCAAGAGCTGAAGGTAATAGAAAAAGGGTGGTTGTCTTCCATTTCCTGCCTTGATCAGTACATATGATTTACTCACAGGTGTTGTTGATATTTACAGAAAAAGATCAGCACCATGACTGCAGATGAGTACTTTGAGAAGCATCCCGAGCTTAAGAAGAAGTTTGATGATGAAATCAGAAACGACTACTGGGGCTATTGATAATTAAGTTTGCTGATTCGAGCACCAAGGTTACACATTTCAGCCTTAAGTTTTTGAAAAATTTTACAAATAAACTTGACAAATTGTTTTCTTTTTAATTTCGCCCGTGTGAAAGATTTTGAAGTTTCTGCCTCCCTTTACTGAAGGGTTGAAGTTATGAGACTTGCCTTGTTCATTCCAATTTACCATCTTTACTCGAAAATCGAAATGATCTGTATCTTACTATGCACTGCAAAACTTTGGTGGCTGGAATCCTCATTTCTTGAATTGTACTATTCCAATCGTCTTAACAATTCCCCACAAAGAGAAGGGAAGGCATGTGCAGATTTTGTTTAGAAAATGGGAGCTAACAGGCAAAGCTGGTAGGGTTGAAAATGAGTTGAGCAATGGGTTGTTCAAGCTCGGCTTGCTAAAATAAATGAGGTTCAAACTGTGTTCAAGCTTAACTTCTTAATATTTTGAGTCAATCTTGAACGAGTTTTAAATCAAGCCGATTGTGACTTGAGCTCGAGTAGGTTAGTTTTTTTATATAGTATTAGACTATTTATGGCTTAATGAGTTGAGCTCAAGCCGAGTTTAATAAATTTACGAACCTCAAAATATATTCAAGTTTGACTTGTTAATTTTGCGAGCTGATTTTAAATGAGCTTCTAACTGAGTCGAGTTTGAATATGAATAAGTTGGCTAGTGTTACGGCCCTAAAAGTTGGTATGGTCATATTGGAAGAGCCACCCGATATGCTGGGGGCTTTGCTTGCAGTTGGCCTAGAGCCTTTTAGTTTCTTTGCTCTTTACCCTTTTGATTAAACAAATAATATAAAATCCTTAATTTTGGATTCAGACCTTTTCGTTGTTTAATTATCATCATGATCAGATGATTTTGGCTATATGGTTGAGAGTCCCCCATATGTATCCAAATTACCTGCAGAATATCATAAACCTAGCAGGAGACAATGATCAATTGGAGCCAGTTTTAAAACTTGAACTGCTTCCTTTTTTGTGGTGATTGATTGTAGCATCCACAAATTACTGCCTAATTATTTTCTTCTTTTTCAAATGGTAGAGACTACATATAGTTGGAACCATTGCAGGCAATCTCAGATCCGTGCAGGTGGGTTGTACCAGGGAGCTATGAAGACCAGCTCCAATGCAAGAGCTATTGTACCTGTTATAGTCAAAATATAGGAGGATTGTCCAATATACAACTCCAATGTAATAACTATCTAACCTGTAAAATTATAGCAAAGCCGTTCATGCGGCTATATTTTGATAGAAAAGACGGCTTGGTTGTAGCTTCTCTCAAATGCAACTCTCATTTGAGTTAAATTCAAAATATAGCCAGCTGTACAGAAATGCATGATGCTGCAATGGCATGCCAAAGCTGTCTCAAATTTTGACTTTGTCAGAGTTCTTATTTAAGCAAATGGGTTCAATTGAGGGGTCACAAATAACAGGTCCATGCTAATAAGGCCAAGATTCTCGATGTTTTTTTTTTTTAAAAATAAAAACTGTAACAATATGGACCTATTTTAACCAGCTCTACCAAAGTGAGACACTTCATATAAGCATGTAATTGCTTGCCATATAAATGTATTTGTAGAATGATCCACAATTAGGGGTTGGATACCTTCAAAACAATTAAGGGTTAAATACAACTTTGCCAAGCCTATCTGGGTTGGGAAAAGAAAGTAGTTAGGGTCACGATGAGTGTTCCCATTGTCAGTCAAATTAATGTACGACTGTAAAAATAGTTTGTATGGTAAAACTTGCAGCATAGACAAATGGTCAATACTAACTACAGTCACTTGGATGACATGATTGACAACAAATGGTCTAACATAACTCCAGGAGTTCGCATGAGAACTTCAAGAATCATCCTAATACTCGACCAAATTCCAAAGCAGATATATAAGGCTTGTTTGGGGTGCAAAAAGTACCCCTGCCCAAACACACATTTAACATGTCTTTTCCACTTTGCCCTTAACCTTCTACTGATATTACAAAAATGTCTCACTACAAATCACGTCACTTGGTAGCAGTGAATGGTGTCACCTTTCGCCGGGAAATAATTTGGGAGCTCTAAGCCTCCTTGACTGTATCTTATGGCTTCTTGTACTTGGTTCTCTTCACCATAATCTCTAGGTTGTCAGCATACCAAAAATCTCATCATGTTTGCTGCCATTTATTCCTCTTTATGACTTAAGTAAAGCAGTTATCAAACTAAAATATGAAAGGGATTAAATAAAAATGTCATTTGGTTTTTCTAAGAACAAGTACCTCAAGCAATCACAGAGGCTGTCGCACAGGTGTCGTACGATTGGTTATACAACCATCACAGATGAAGCAGTTGCCTCTTATCTGTTAAACTCTAATGAATAAAATTAAAAGAGGGTAGCAAGTGAATCTTCCCATTCTAGGTTACAAGGATAGTGTACTAACTAGTATATGTCAACTTAATTCTTAGATCTATTAAGAGTTCAAAGCAACTCCAAAGGAGGTTGATATTCATGTAAAAAATAATAAAAATAAAAGGTCGATATCAAAAATGGGAATGATACATTTGACTGCACATAAAATGTACAAAATGGGGTACAAAACAAAACAAAGAACATATACGCATGCCATCACTGGCAATTCATAGTTTGAAACAAGTAAAGGAACTCTAAAGAGGAAACCGCACTGTCTTAACAGAGAGAATCAGAGATGTCGACAGATGAAAATTGAAGCTCATGCTGCTACTAAATTCGGAAAAAGCTTAAAACTTTCCGGCAGCATTCATATGCTATAATTACAAAAAACAAAAAGCCAAGGGCTGTAGCCAATGCCATTGTTTTTACTTCAAAGAAACTTACCGGTTACTTCTTTTGATAAAACTGTTCACCAGTCTGCTCCTCATTTTAGTCCATAGCTTTCCTTATAAGCTCATAACCGGCAAAGTTCATGGCACCAAGGGGAGCGATCCAGAATATCCTCGGTATAACTCCCTTAAATAATGCAAGTGGTCCCTCATGACGGAGAATAGAGAATGCTACCGTCGACATGGACACCTGCCGGCCTTGGGGTGTAGTCATCATTCTAGTCTTAATCACATCGAAGGGTGTTGTGAGGACAGCAGCTAGCCCACCAGACAAAGCCCCAACTGCAATGGTCTCCCAGGACTCAAGATCCCGTCCCAAAAGCTGCTGGAAAACCTAAAAACAGTAGACATGGTAGTCAATGTACAAGATAAATAAAATATAATCAGATCAAATTAAACACCAGCCCATCCATACCATTCAGCTTAACTGCATATAATCAAAGAATGCAGTGGAAAAGGTTGTATGGCAAAATAATTATTACGAGAAATAAATATGATAAGCAATCGCATAGTGTATGTTGCAGTGTTTTCTGGTCAGTCTAGACCACAAGGAAAAGTGCTTCGCTCATATTTAACATATCCTCAAATGCAGAATGAGTCAAGACAGTCTGTGTCATACCAGAAGTTCATGTCAAGGACTACTTGGAAATAATATTTCTTTGACCAATGAGCACTTTAAGTGCACAACTAAAAAATGAGTTTATGCATCACCAATAATCTATTGCCACATCATTTGGTACCAAAATTTGGGGCAAAGAGTATTACTGCTAAAAAATTAAAACATTTCAATTCTTTGACCAATCGGTGACTTTTTTGTTGATAAAGGAGTCCTGGCCAATAATTTTGGTGTTTGTTCTTGTCACCGCAATTCAGGTATGTTCATGGAAGTACACCTCTGCTAGGTTGAACTCAGCATAACCTAAAACTCAATATCAAAATACACCCATCCACCTTTCTAGAATTATTATTTTTTGATTGGTAAAGATAAATATATTATAAACAAGGCACCCAAGAATGGCAAACTCAAATTACAAAAGAAAGGGACCAGCCTACAAAAATCACAGCCTAAGATCCCCCCAAAAAGCTATCATTCTAAACAAATACATCGTCCATTCTTCTTTAATCCAAAAAAAAAAAATAGAGTTTTCAAAAAGTTATCCTTGAATATCAAGGGAGAGATCCCATCCCCTCAAAAGGTCTCCTATTTCTTTCCCGTCACAAGCACCAAATAAGACACAGCGGGGCCATCCTCCCAGCTATTCTAAGCTCCTTTCTTGTCTATCCATGTCTCCAAGATGAAAGAGTTTCCTTCAAAGACTTCGGTATCACCCATAAACAACCAAAGATAGCGAACACTAAGCTCCAAGCATCTCTAGCCATTTTGCAATGGAGAAGAAGATGATTCACGGACTCTTTTTCCCTCTTTGCACATTGCACATTTACTTGGCAACTGAAAGCCTCTTTTCTTCAAGTTGTCCGCTGCAAGAATTGCTTCCCAGGACTAGGGATGGTAATTTGCCCCGCCCCGCCCCGCCTCGCCCCGCTCGTAATGGGGTGAGTATGGAGTGCTCATAGACGGGGTCGAGGTGTGGCTTTTAAAACCCCGTTGGTTCGGGGGATGGTCACCTCGCCCAACCCGCCTCCGCTCTGTTTATATATTAAGTTTTTTTTTATTTATTTTTATATACACTATATTTACTAATAACCAACACTATATAAAATTAGTTTTAAGATTTTTCATATCACACTCATATTTTTTTCTTATATTAGTTATTTTGGCAAAAAAAAATTAATTTAGTTATCAAAATAAAAGTTTTAACTTACTTTAAAATATATATATCGGGGTTCCGGGCGGGGCGAAGTCGGAGAATATAAACGGGGTCGGGGTCGGGGTCGAGGTCGAGGTCGAGGTCGGGGTAAACCTCTAAACGGGACGGGGTGGGGAATATAAACGGGGTCGGGGTTGGGGAAGGGCCACCCTAGCTCGTTGCAATTCCTACCCAAGACGCCATCCATACAAAAAGGCAGCTTTTAAAGGCACTCTAGACTCCAAATCAACCTCCATGGGAAAGACATATCCTTTGCGTCCACTAAGGTCCTATAGAAGGAACGAACCGTAAACTTTCCTCCAATGCTACATTCCAAGTCACCCCATCCCCTTTTCCCTCCCTAAGCTCCACCATGCCCAATAATTCCAAAAAAGACTCAACCTCCCTTTTCTCCCAGTAAAAAAAACTTCACCTAAATTGAGGACTCCATACCTTCCTCCCCCTTACCTCCTCAACACAATATGCCACCACCACATCCTTGCTCAAAGAAATGTTAAATAAATTGGGAAACCTATCTTTCAAAGCTTCCTTCCCCAAACACGTGTCCTTCCAAAATTTCACTCTCAATCGCTCCCCCAATCTAAACGAATATGCCGAGTAAATACATCTTGTCCTTTTCTAATAGCTTTCCATACTCTACATACATATGCTTCCTTTACATCACAGGAGAACCAACCTCCCTCCTCACATCCATATTTGGTAGCAATCACCTCTCTCCACAATGATTGATCCTTCACAACAAACCTCCAAATCCATTTACCTAAAAGTGCTTAGTTAAACATTTTAAGTCTTTAAGCCCCAGTCCTCCCTCAACTATAGGAAGTTTCACCCTCTCCCAACCCATCAAATGAATTTTTCTCTCCTCCTCCTTAGTCCTTGCCACCCCAAAGAAAGTCTTGTTAAATTTTATCCAATTTCTTCTTTGTTGACACAAACATAGGAAACAAAGACATGTAATACGTGAGAAGATTTTCCAATGTGCTTTTAATAAGAGTAACTCTACCTCCTTTCGATTAGTATTGTCGCTTCCACCCTGCCAATCGCTGTTGAAATTTATCCATAATCACATCCCAAACCCCTTTAGATTTCACTGGCCCCTTAAGGAAGACCTAGATAAGTCATAGGGAAGCATCCCACCTCGAACCCCACACCCATGTCCATCTCTCCAACACCTTCCACCTCTCCAACCAGAATGACCTTACTCTTGTGAAAATTCACACTCAAAACTGAAATCGCCTTGAAACAAATCAGAATGCATCTAAGTACCTCAATTGAGCCTCCTTCATGTCACAAAAAATATTGTGTCCTTTGTATAAAAAAAAAAAGAAAAAAGATGAGAAATCTCCAACTTCCTCCCCCTTTCTTCAACCGCAAAGCTCCTTAAAAATCCACCAGCCATAACTTTATCCACCATCCTACTTAGCACCTCCACAATGATCACAAAAAGGAACGAAGACAATGGGTCTCCCTAACTTAATCTCCAAGAAGAGCAAAAAAAAAAAAAAACTACAGGGGCACCATTTATGAACACTAGGAATGAAACGTTGGAAATACAAAACGAATCCAACTTTTTCACTTAGTCCCAAAACCCATCATGGTCAACATAAACAACAAGAAGTTATAGTTCACACTATCATAAACTTTCCCAATATTCAACATGCACACCAAACCTCTTTTATTTCTCTTCCCCAAATTAATGCACTCATTGGCAATCATGGCTACATCCAAAATCATCTCCCATCCACAAAAAGCATTCCGACTAGGCGACACCCCCCACCCCCACCCACCCAACCAAATTACTTCCCTTAGCCTCAAGGAAAGAGCTTTCGCCATAAGCTTGTAAAGGCTACCTACTAAGCTGATTGGCCGATAGTCTTTTATATTTTTCGCCCCATCCTTCTTAGGAATCAATGCTAAGAAGGAAGCATTAAGATTCCTTTCAAAGGAACAACTATCATAAAAACTACCGAATAATGCCATCACTTCCCCCTAACCAATGATCAAACTTTCGTCTCATAGTGTTGTTTCTGTTACTCAAAAAATAAAAACATTTCAGAAACATAATGGAAATGATGAAAAAAATTAAAATACGTAGAAACACTAGGAAACAAAATGTGCGAAGATAAATATTATAATTAATTAATTAGAAATATTTTAAGTTACACGTCTATCCACACAAGAAGATATTATGGTGAAACTGAAAAAAAAAATGTAAATGTAGATTAGTCATCAATACCAAATAACTCTTTCACTAATTAAAAACTAGTATAAGAAAATTTAGAGCTAATTTTTTTTTATCTAATATGAAATTATTATATATATATATATACCTTGTAATATACACGAATAAGAAAATTTGACACAAGTTACATATTAAATAATACGTAAAACAAATAGAAATTTAAGCCTATTATAATTAATAACTAAGTATTAAAATAAATTATTTATCCGCTTTTTATTTTCACTACTACTTTAAAAGTTTTACTATTTTTGGGAAAAAAATACCTTCTTGTAGTTTTGGGTCTTAATCCTTCAATCTCTTCTTTCATTTGAAAAATAAATGAATATTATCTTTTACCAACTTCTAGAATTATTATTGATACAGAAGAAATGGTTCCACTCTTTCGATTTCCACTAGTTTCGGTATATTTTACGGAAACAACTTTTTTCTATGGAAACATATTAATTTCGGTATTCTACTAATATTTCGTTTTAGTCCATTAAGAAACCGAAACGTTTCAGCCATTTTGATGGAAAAGAAATTAAATTTAGACCCTTGCCCCCAACCACCCCCATCAATGGTTATAAAAAAAGGCATAGTGAAGCCATCCGAACCCAACGCCTTATCCCCATCCCAAGACTTTAGAGCCATAATAATTTCCTCCTTTTCAAATGGTCTTTCCAAAGCATCAGCTTCCTCTCGGGAGATCGAGCCAAACTCCACATCCAGATTTGGCCTCCAATTATTTTCTTCTGTGTACAGTTCCTGATAAAATTTGCCACACCATCATTTACTCCCCCTAGATCCTACAACGCTCTCTCCAATAGTCACCTTACTAATGTTGTTCCTCTTATAATAATTCACCACCTTGTGAAAGAATTTAGTGTTCCTGTCCCCTTCCTTAAGCTACCAGGCTCTCGACTGCTATCCATGAAATTTCCTCAAACTTCAAAAAACAACCCAACACTCCTTTCAGCGCTGCTCTCCGAGTCCTCTCCTCCTTCGATGAAGCCTCGTTCTGCTCCTTTTTGTCAAGCTGCTGGATGTCCCCCAAAATTGCTTCTTTCTTATCTTAAAGGTTGCCAAACTCTTCCGCATTCCACCTCTGCAAATCCTCTTTCAATAACTTCAATTTCCGGGACATTATGAAGATCAGACTTTCCCTTGTATCATAGCCTCTCCACCAATCAACCTCTCTCTCTTTGGATCCCGGAACCTTCAACCACGTGTTCTTGAATCTGAATGAAGATCTAACCAATCTCAAACCTCCACTATACAGAAGAATCGGAATATGTTCTGACACTGGTTTTGGAAGGCATATCTGCACTATATTAGGAGAGCTACTCTCCCACCTCATGGATCACTCTCTATCAGTGATCCACGTAAACCTTCCTCCATCTAAAGGAAGATCCACCAATTGATTCCGATCGATGAACTCTGAGAATGCTCTCATGCTTCGAGTTAACCTGCCCCCTCCCTCCTCTCCGATGGATACCGGACAATGTTAAAATCACCCCCAATACCCACATCTCTGCACCTCCACTAGCATCCCTCTAAATCTCCTCCCATAAAAATTCACGTTCAATCTCCACTACCACCCACTGGTCTGGGTTATTCAAACCCATAACATTCCATGATACAAATTTCAGCATCATATAACCAGTCTTTGCCTCCCTTTCTTGTCTTCTTCCTGCACCCTCCTACCCCTTGTCTTCCTTCATAATTTATTGAGCACTCCAGATTTCTCATTTCTCTCTTCAACTTTCTTGCAAATATCTCCTCCTCTGATCTCCGATGTGTGGTTGCTGTTATTCTACCTTGCCAACTGCTCAATTCAATCTTCCTCGGAATTTGCCGCAATTCCTCTTCATGCCCATGGGCAGTGACCCCCCAAATACCTGCTAATACCCTTCAAATTTCACATCTCCCACTGTGAGACTTCCAATCTGTTATTCTCCTTCATGGATTCCTCCATTGGCCTGAGCAAAAATAGCAGATTACATATTACATATCTCCTCCAATTTCCTTTGACCTCCACTGCCTCCATATTGCTCTCCCTTAACACCAAAGCATTTGAAGACAAGTCTCTCAATACTTCAGGTTCCTCTGCCCTCTCTGTAAACAACACAATACCCAATCGCTGTCTGATCTGATCAGTTTCAACTACTCTAATTGTTTCCAGGACACAAATATCAATCCTCTCCTCTTACTCTGCAATCCAGTCTCCTCCTGCGCTTGTCAAGCCCCACCAATAGTTCACAATTGAATCAATCTCCTCCTCTCCATCCCTTACGGACTCTGCCACAGTTGTGTCACCATCCCAGCTACCACCTATCCCTTCGGAATCACTGCTATAGTATTTCCAATTGCTCTGCTCAAACCAGTGTCTCCTTCCCAGTTCGCAGTCCCTGCTCAATTCACCAGCCTCAGGACCCTACACCATTTGCTTCCCCTTTTCACTGTTTGACTGTTGCATCCCTCTTATATCAGCTTCATCAGCCCCTTCCCATAGTGCGCTAGTGTGTGAGCCTAAGCCCTTGCTGGATTGAACTTGGGCCAATATCTTCACGCGGGCCTGTTCTAGATTGAGGATGTATTGTTCCTCCCTCCCATTAGTTGGTACCTCCACCCTTACTGTAGCTCGATCCATATGTCGGCCCAACTCCCCAGGCTCTCTCAACCGCTCAAAAGAGTTTTGGGTTACTACCCTTCTTTCAGCATTAAAAACCTGATTCGGCCTCTTTCTATGTCCTTTGGGCTTGGCCCAAACATTTATGCCGACTCTTTCATCAGGCCAGACTTGCCCCACCCCCACAATCTTTTTGATTCAGCCCATCTGCTGCCAATCCTCCCACCCTATTACAGCCCATCTCTAGGCCCATAATAGACCTTTTAAAATTTGAATTATTCAAATGATAAGGTTCTGCAGCCACAGCCACAGCCACAGCCATGTGTTGCGCTCCCATTGGACTCCCAATTCTCCACTTATCCTCCTTCCCTACGCGCCTGCCACACGTGAACTCCAACCACCCCATTAACACCTTCGCCTCTGGTGCCGTTTGGCACATTTCAAACCCCTTTTCCGGTGTCTATCGAAAATTATGGCTCCGACTCCATCCACACCGGAATCTGACTTCGCAACAAACCCACCTCCACCTTCACCATGGCCCGAAGCTCCACCGCTAATGTTGTCATCAACAACCTCGCCCACCGCGAAGATGCCTCCTCTCTACCATTTGTTCGTCAATTTTCAAGAATTTACCACATCTATCCCCCGAAGCCTTGAAGATTGTCTGACTCCACAAGAACAAGGGTAACCCAACGAAATGGATCCAGACCTCCCACTCATTCTGATCACCACTAAGACAACACCCAGAAGCAGCCCACCAGGCAATAAGAACTGGTTGAATATGCAGGACCCATTCCTTGCACCTCCATATCCTGGTTGCTTCTTTCTCCGACGGAAGTATGAACAAGAACCAGTTGTCGTGGAGCTCTACAACCTTAGCACCTGTTGGCACCTCCTAAAACCTATCCATCTACTGCTGCACGCAATCTCTCCCTGTTTTTGGCTGTCCTGGAGCACCCACCCTTCCCACTAAGCAACATCTGCAAAAGGCCAAACTTTCTTTACAAGAAGTTTATTCAACCACAACATCACCCCAATTTTCCTTCCTCCCATTGTCACCCTCATCCCCCCTTTCTGGCCACTGTTTCACCGCTTCTACCTCCTTGAAAGACCTTCAACTAATCGTTTCGTTCCTGATTACTGCCATAGCCAGCCTCCTTAGAGCATAAGCAGCTCCTCTCCATCCTCCCCCCTTATCATCTTCTGGCAGACAAACACTGAATCTCCTTCCTTCGCATGATTCTTCTATCCTCACAAAAGCACCACCTTCATTTGATCTCCTCAGAGCTCTCAAGCTCCTCTCCCTCCCATGGAGCGCCCTTTCTGACTGCCTCCCATCCTTTCTTCTTCCCATCTCCTCAAGTTGTTTGGAAAGCCACTGGAACCCCTCACCCTTCTCACTATCCCAGAAGCTCTTTCCGTGATCTGAAGTAGTCTGTGTCCCTGACTTTCAAGTTCCTCTGCCTCAAAGGTTTTACCTCCCCATTGAGCATACCTCGCTGCTTCTCTCATGGCGTCTCACCTTTTTAGAATTTAAATACAGTAACACTGAATTCTGTCAATCTGGATCAGGAGAACAACACCTGGACTCAGAATACAACAGATACAGAAGCAGCAACCTTTGGACTTCCTTACTTCAGCATTTTTGCAAGTTCATGTACAAACTTAGATTTGATATCTTTGAGCGCATGTGTACAGAACACATTTCACCATTACCTTCATGATTGTTCAGTGCCCATTAGTTCTAATCTTGGTTACAAAAATTCGCTCCTCCCCTAACGAATTGGGGTCGCACGATCTAAAACATGGATCATTAGCGATTTGGAACGCAAGATTTAGCCTTCTAATCTAAAATATCAAAAGTCCCAAAAAAATCATACAAAATACACACACATCATTGGAATTTTACTTTATAATGGCTTGGATTCGTTGAAATCTTTTTGGTGTTTATATATACATACCAATATTATTATAAATACAATCAAAAAGCATATCACGTTCCAAATAAATGTATTTCGTCCAACAAAGCGATCCAAAGAAGCCTACTCCTAACATACCATGTTCTATAACAAGTGACAATCTACGTTCCCGTTTCTCGTACCATAACGATCCACGTTCCAGGTAACATTGGTTCTAGTTATATTTTCAGATATTCAAATTTTCTTGGTCAACAGTAAGATTTGAATACAGTTCCCTACACCATACTATAGATGTCTTCATCACCAGGCTACAATAACATTGGCCATGTTATGCAGATCCATTGGTTTATTCAATAATCTCAAAGCTGTTGGCCAAGATGTTCTTTGCCTGGTGGATTGATAAGTTTATGCTTATATGGAAAACAGTTCCTTCAGCTGACCTCCAGAGTTTCTGGAACATAAAAGATCTCCATATTCCATATTTTATTAAGAAAGATAAATGACTTTGATAGGCATAGGCTTAAAGATAGGTTTACGAAGTCCAAATATATTTAGGTATCTGTTACAGACTTCAGTGGGATATCCTCCTCCAACTTTCCTTGAGCAACAAGTTTTTAGTGGCTTCCTTTTGTTGTCCAGCTATAGCACTGCTACAAAAAAGGAAGTTCAAGTGCACGAGGCTACCACCGCTGCTACACTATGTAAAAATACTTTGCCCCTTCTAAATCCACTTTTTTGGAAAATATAATTAATACATTGATGCTATTGATTATAGATCATTTATTGAAGCACGATCCCAAGCATGGAGGTGAAAGGACATAAAAAATCCAATCAACATTGCAGTCAACCACAATGCAAATTTGGTGGTGCAACTTCCATCCCATATAGCCAACACTATATATTAAGGACAAAGGCTTTGTGTTTTGGGTACGCATGTTAGGAAACATACATTGAATGAACTATGGAAGAACTACATCTATGAATCAGATGGTATGTAAAAAGTCAGTCAGTGAATGCAAGGTCGAAAGAACTATGTTAATGTTTATATGTGGAAAACTATATACCTTTTTGGACTCAGCATAAAGCCCCATGCCTGCGACATAGAAAGGAACCTCCCGGCAAAGAGTGGCACCAGTACCTCGGAAAAAACCTGTAAGACCATCTTGATGCCAAGTACCAACAATCGCCTCCCCCACATTGTCAAAAATGCCAGCCTGCAACCTTTGCTTTAATACCTCACATGGTATCCGCATTACCGTCCCCAGGAAAGTGCCACAGAATGATGCTACAGATTCAACCTAAGTAGCATGCCAACACAAAGCAACTTCTTCAGTGCAATTTGTTAGTATCAACATCTAAGAGACTATTAGATATAAATCATCCCCATTCAAGTTCACATTTGACACCAATGCATGCTACAACACTTCAAATTCAATTCACGATGTGTCAGACAACAGATAGACAGACACACACACACACATGTGTGTGTGTGTGTGTATATATATATATATATTACTTATCAAAAATATATATATATATATACATATATATATATATTTATATATATAGAGAGAGAGAGAGAGAGAGAGAGAGAGAGAAACCCTTCTTGTGATAATCACAAACTACAGGGGTGCACAAGCTACATTTGAAACTTAGTGACCACCATTTTTGAAGCCTATATGCAAGAACTTCTGCAAAGATGGAAAAACTAACTGATTGGATTACATTTACATCGGCATTCCTCTATTATCAATTAAGAGGTCCTTTTGGAAAAGTCGAAGTTTATAATATGGAGATTAGGGTTAAATTAAAGAGAAGAGAAGACTGAGAGAGATTAGCAGAAAAGGCTTGGGCTTCAAATCATAATGTTCAGCCCTCACATCTTGTATATTTATAATAACACAATAGGAAAAATACAATAATATCCTCAAACACCAATTAAAGGAAATACTCTATAGCACTCTCCCTCAAGCTGTAACATACAAATCAAACATGCTCAACTTGAAAGACAAACAATGAAAAAAAGCTTGAGCTAACGGCTTCATGAGAATATCACCCAGCTGAATATCAGAGTGAATGTAAGAAGTAACAATTTGTTTCTGCAGGAGCAAATCACGAATACAGTGACAATCACCCTTTATATGTTTGGCACGTTTATGAAAAACAAGATTATTTGCAATAAAGAGAGCAACTTGATTGTCACAATACAACTGCATAGGAGAAGAAACATCAATTCCAAGATCTTGAAGAAGAGAACGACCACACAACATTTATGATGCAGTATGAGCCATAGCTCGATGTTCTGCTTCAGCGCTGGAGCGAGCAACAATACTGTGCTTCTTACTAAAAAAGGTACAATAACCAGATGTAGACTGCCTATGAGAACGACAACCAGCCCAATTAGTATCACTAAAACCAGCCACAGAAAGAGAACTAGAAGGCTTATACAGGAGTCCTTGACCAAGAGCACTCTTCAAATAACGCAAGATGCGGCAAACAACATCAAAATGAGATTGACGAGGAGCATGTCTGTATTAGCTAACTACTCCAACAACATAAATAATATTTGGTCGAGTAACAGTGAGATAAATCAGTTTCCCAACCAGCCTTCGATAGCAACCGACGTCAACAAATAATGCCCCTTGCTCACCATCCAGTTTAATAGTTGAATTCATAGGAGTATCAACCGGTCGAGCACTTAAAAGACCAGTCTCAGAAAGGAGATCAAGCATATATATCCTTTGAGATAGAGAGATGCCCTGACGAGAACGAGCAACTTCAATCCCAAGAAACTATCGAAGGATACGCAAATCTTTAGTATGAAAGTGTTGTGCGAGGTGTCTTTTCAAATCTGCAATACCAACATAACCACTCCCAGAAAGAATAATATCATCTACAAAAACAATCAAGACAATAGTTCTCGTAGAGAAATGACGAACAAATAGAACGACGAAAACCATATGCAAGCACAACAATACTGAATCTATCAAACCAAGCACGAAGAGACTGTTTTAGACCATACAAAGCCTTTCGCAACCTAAAGACAAGATGTTCACTACTAGCAAATATATAACCAGGAAATTGAGCCATGTAAACCTCCTCCTGAAGATCAACATGGAGGAAAGCATTTTTGATATCAAGTTGATATAAGGGCCAGGAATGACTATTAGCAACAAAAAGCAAAATCAGAACAAAATTGAGACAGGCCACAGGAGAAAAAGTCTCGAAATAATCAACACCATATGTCTATGTGTATCCTTTGGCAACTAGTCATGCCTTAAGACGTTCAATAGTACCATCAGGAAGGCACTTAACAAAATAAACCCAGTGACAACCTACTATTTGTTTCTCAGGAGGTAAAACTATAAATTCCCAAGTCTGATTCTTATAAAGATCACTCATCTCCTCATTCATAGCATGTTTCCACCCTGAAGAAGACAATGCATGCTTATGAGATGAAGGAATAGAAATAGAGGACAAGGCACTAGCAAAGGATTACAAGAAAGATGAGGTATGATTATAAGATACAAAATTAGCAATAGGATGCTGAGTACAAGTCCATTTACCTCTCTGGAGCACAGTTGGTAAATCATCAAGAGCATGAACAAAGGAAGTAGGAGTAGGAACCTCGGACAATGGTGAAGATGTGGCATCAAGGCTGAAAGAAGCAATGTGCCTATCCCGAGATTGTTGAAAAACCTGCAAAGGAGAACTAGACGCAGAAGAGATAGGTAAAGGCCCTCACGACGAGAGATGAGATCTTCATGTAGCGACTAACTTGAGAAAGAAAATAAGGAAGTAGACTCAAAGAAAGTAACATTAGCACTCACACATTAGTGACGAGACTCCGGGCTGTAACAATGATAACCTTTCTAGGTTCTAGAGTACCTAAGAAAAACACATTTGCAAACACAAGGAGATAATAATTTGTCTTGGTTAGGATCTAGTCTTCTAGAATATGAACAAAAGCAACATAGCCAAACACACAAGGTGTAAGCTGAAAGGAAGAAAGATTGGGATATAAGAGAGGGAAAGGAGACTAATGATTTAAAATAACGAATGGCATACAATTAATGAGATGGCATGCAATAAGAACATCATGCCAAAATTTTTTGGGGACATGCATATTGAACATCAAAGTGCGAGAAACATCTAATATATGGCGATGCTTTCGTTCAGCGACGCCATTTTGTTGAGAGGTGTGAGCACAATTAGTCTGATGAATAATGTCATGATCAACATAGAAGGAATCCATGACACACTATATATTCCAATGCATTATCGGAGTGAAAGAACTTTAATCCGTCTATCAAATTGAGCAAAAATTTCATTATAGAATTTTAAAAAGATATCAGGCAACTCAGATCGCTCTTTCATAAAAAATGACCAAGTCATACGACAAAAGTCATCCACAAAGATTACAAAATAACTAAATCTATTCAAACTAGATGTACGGGAAGGTCCCCATATGTCTGTATTAACTACATCAAATGACTAAGATTGACGACCATGACTTGAACTCAAAAAAGAACTATGGTGATGCTTTCTTAATGGACAAGCCTCACATTCTAAACTAGACACATGACTCAAACTATGAATAGCTAACTTAAGCTTGTCCAAAGATGGATGACCCAAATGACAATGCCATTGAAGAGGTGAAACTACTGCACTCTAAGCAAAGGAAGAGAAAAAAGAGAAACCACTAGAATCCAAGTAGTATAAGCCATCCTTCTCATGCCCCCAAACCAATCATCTTTTTCGTCGTGAGGTCCTAAAACACACAAGAAGTACGAGAAAAACTTATGGAACAGTTTAATACTTTAGTCAATTGACTAACATAAAGTAAATTACAGGGAAAACCGGAAACATAAAGACTGGATGGTAAAGACAAGGAATGAGTAGGATGAGGAACACAATTCCCAAGAACAGGCCGAGATGACCCATCAGCCAAAACAATATGATGTTGAAAAGAATTTAAATTAGAAAAAAGAGGTCGTATACCAGACATATATGAGCTAGTTCCAGAGTCAATGACCCAGGATTAAGGTGAATGGGCTATGTAGGCAACATTACCTGAATTAGCTAAAGTAGCAATAGAGGAGGAAGGAGGAAAAAGCAAGAGCAGTTTGCAATGTCTGAACCAGCTTGGCGAGCTGGGTAGTGAATACATCATGAGAACTTGATTGAGGAACAAAAAATCTAGAAGAAACAGCAGAAGCAAACAATGACTGTGTGGGGAATGACTGTGTAGGACCATCAATGACTTGATGTGCATAATCAAGCCTTCCATACTTCACCCAATAATAAGGTTTCATATGATTAGTACCACCACAATGATCACACTTTCTATCACCACGTCCACCAACTCGACCACCACCTTTATAATCACCACGAGAGCCATGATCTCCTCGACCACCACGAGCAGCTTGACCTCCACGACTACGATTATCATTGCTCGAAACTAGAACATACGACTATAATGAAGACGCAGTAGAGCCTGTCATGATGGAATTTTGTCCCAAAGACGAACGTAGTAGTTGAGAATATGCATTAGCAGTAGTAGGCAAAGTCTCACTAGCAAGAATCTAATCCTTAAAGTCACAGAAGTTTGAGTCTAAACCAGATAGCAGAGAGGCAATCATAAAGTCTTTCAAATGATGTTTTTGTTGCTCCAAATCAATAGTGAATGAATGATACTGCAGTAATTGATCCCATAAATTCTTAAAAGTACTGTAATACTCGGACAATGGTTTTCCAGATTGTTTGATAGTAAAAATCTACTCATATAACTCATACACTCAAGAACCATTACTATGTTGTGAAAAAGATTTCCAAATCTTCTTTAAAGAATCACAAAACTCAACAGTAGTAGCAACTTAGGGTTCCATACTATGAAAAGTCACCCCATAACCACTGAATCTTTGCACATCTAGTCTTCATATTTCGAATCAATCTTAGGGGGTGGACTATCCGTCGAATATTTCAATTTGCATTTCCCATGAAAAATTACCTTCACGACATGTGCCCAAGCAAGATAATTTAGGCCATTCAACTTCTTCGATGTAATAGACTTGGGTATATCGTCATCCTTTACGAGTGAGGGTTTCTCTTCAGCCATAACCATGGTTTTAAATCACGATCGCGGGATACGACTCAGTCGTGGTCACGGTATAACGATATCAGGAGTATTGGGTCATTCATAACGAAAATCAGAAACCGCAATCGTAAATTTTTTTCAAAATGCAGCCAAATCTTTTAAAAGTCATTGATACACATATCTTGTCTATAATTACCACATTTTAATATTTTTTACTATTATTTTAAACTTTTCTAACACCTAAAAAATATTTTTCTTACAAATAGCACTTAAGAAGATATTTTATTATTTTATATGATTTTTAAAAAATTGAAACTAATGAGAAGTATCATTTAATTTGAATAACATTACACTAAGTAATATAAATAATAACAAAAAATGATTATAAGCATGAAAATTAATATAGTGTGATTAGTTATGGAATAATTTTTTTTTTTTACAATTTTGAGGCTAAAAGGCATTTTTGAGTTTTTATTGACCCGAATGTTTTGGTAACCTATTTCAATTTTTGGGGGGTTATTTTGTTAAGTATCTCTCTTGTAAATCTTATAAAAATAAAAATCATAAGAATTTTGCAAAAAATTAAAAATTAAAAGAAAATTAAAATTTTGAAAAAAACAAAAAAACTTTAAAAAGTTGTAACGATCTGATGACAGCCCGTAATGGCCGATACGTAACGGTATTGGCCAATACAGCTATGAATTTTAGTTACACCGATATATTGGTCAGAATCAATATCGGAGAGTCAAAAAACAGATATGTAACAGTCGTTATTTAAAACTATGGCCATAACTCAAATCAAATAGAAAACCAAGTCTCCAAGCTAGACAAAATAGCAATAGACAAGTCCAAAAGACGAGTAAGGAAACTCAATCAAAGGAACGAACCCAATAGCACCCGCAGCAATGCCAAACCAACAATCTGATAGACCAAACTCAGAAGTGGAGTGAATATTCAAGAAAAAAAAGTACCTACAATCATCTAAGAAGGCCAAACCAACAATCTAATAGACCAAGAAACATCAACAATAGCAGATATGTACTAACCCAACAATTGAAGCCTCCAATCGAGCAACCCACACACAGCACAATGATCGAAGGACAAAAAAAAAGGCACAAACAGCCTGGCCGAAAGATCCAATTGCTCCAAAACAACAACAAAAAAAAAAAACTAAATCTGCATGGGTCTTGCCAAAGAAGACTCCTAGGACCAAATCGCACCTTTCTGCAGTGATTCAAACCAAAAAAACAGCAGCAATGCCTTCCAAAAACCAGATCGAGAAAAATTGGGTCATTCTTCTGAAAATCATTCAAAAATGGAAAAGACTACTTAAACGTCTTCAAAAAAATTGGCAAAAATAACCAGAGGCTTCAGCATAGAGAGATGACTCCATCCATAGGGTTCCGGTTAGGTGACATCAGCATTTTTCCTACTTCTCTTTTGTTTTTGTTGTGTTCAAACTATGTTCTGGAAAATCTTTTTATTTGCCCCAATACCAAGTTAAAGTTTATAATATGGAGAATAGGGTTAATTAAAGAGAAGTAAAGGAAAGAGAAGAAAAGACTCAGAGAGATTAACAGAAAAGGCTCAGGCTTCAAATCATAATGTTCAGCCCTCACACCATGTATATTTATAATAACATGATGGAAAAAATACAATAATACCCCAAAACACCAAAACACCAATTAAAGGAAATACTCTCTAACAGGAAACAATGACAGATATAGATATCTACCTCCTCAAAAGTGGGGAAGTTACTTTGCTTAATATAATCTTACAAAATGAAGAGAACAAAGGGCATCCACATGAATTGAAGATGTAGAGAGCTTGTATAAAGATGTGCTTCGGGACATGGTGTGACTTGATAACTTTGATCATAGAATTAGAAGTGGAAGAGAGAAGAAAATAATATCTTATTAGAAGAATAATGAAGTCTGAAAACTTACATTACACATGAAAGAAAAGAGCCCTTTTATAGAAGGGCTAAATAAAAGATAACGAAAAGACTATACTACCCTTAATGATGTGCTAATATACATAGGACTAACATGCTAATAGATCCTAACTACTCTAACAACTAACACAATTCATTGAAATAAATTTTATAAGACAATACAGGTAGTCATAATTTATTAATTTTATGTCTAGGAAAGAACATTGGCAGACAGCAAAGGACAGTAATGAAACAAGTTCGACTGAAATAAGGATGCTGAGATGGGATAGTCTTTAGACTTTAGAGGAAACACTAAACTCACTATTCCGTACCTGAAATAATTACAGAGTGGAACAAATAGGTGATAAAGGGAACAAACAGCTGATCGAGGCATGTTGGTTTCAGATGTACAAGAAAGGAATAAACATCATAAGAAGTAAAAACTTTTACATATTATAACAGGAAACATGGTAGCAAGAAGACAAACAACTACAAAATCGGAGTTTCATAAATATATAGGGGGAAATGCCACTCTCCTTTTTGCTGAAAGGGCTTCTTTTTGCAAGTGAAATCACTCAATTGCCCCTACATGCAAAAAGAAAGTTATATTCATTTTCAACCAAGGGCATTTGTATAATCTCTTTTTTAAGGGGGAAAAAAAGTGATCCTTGGCAAAAAAAGGGGAGCGCGAATAGGGGCTCCCAATATATATATATATATATATATATATATATATATGTACACCAGTAAAATAAAAATAAAATTAAAAAGGAAAAGGCTATCAAAAAATGCACCACGAAACATCACTATAATAGACACTACCTGGATGCCTGGAAGTGTTGGAGCAACATTGATCAATACAAGCTTCGTTGCTTCACATATTCCAGTTCGCAAGCCATGGCTGCAATGTCAGGACATATTAACCAGACAAAAAATATAATATAACCAAGCAAAATGGGAAAAAAAAGAAGAGGAGAAGTATAAAAAATTACCTAGAAAATTGTCCAAGAATTGCTGGGATGGAGCCTCTATATAAACCACGAACTCCAGATTGTGGAAGCTTTGACATTATTTCTAGAAAGGTAAGTGTCGATGCTTGTACTTGAGTCTGACATACCATAAACCATTGTCAGATGGCCTCATGGAAGAACGGTAAAAAATGCAAGGTTGTAGTAAGACCAACGGCAAAACATTTGTTCCCCACTTTCTTATTATTTAATTATTTTTTGGTAAGTTATTATTTTACTTATTTTGTTCTTTTTTGATAATCCTAGGATATGACTAACCCATAGGCAAGTCCACAAGTTAACATCAGAAGAGATAGAGATATGCAAGGATGTATCTGACCATAGTTAAATAGGGTGCTTAACATGGGTGAAAAGGTGGGGTTTCCTCATGAAATCTTTGATAATAAGGTGCAAAATAAATGCATGTGGACCACAAAGACAGTAGTCACTAGTCATAAGTCCAAATAGTTGACCATCATCATCATTATTATCTTTTGGTGGGAAAAGGATTTGGTATCTATATCCAATGTTATAAGAGATGTGCCACAGTGTACACTACTAGATCATTTAGTGCAATGGAGATGTGATAAGGTAAAGGGGAAAGAGAGGGATGGGGGCTTTGGGTGTATTTGAAGTTGTTCAATAAACCTTTGTTAGGAAAGTGGGAATGGAGACTCGCAGAAGAAAAGCAAGCTTTATGGAGACGGGTGGTCACTCTTAAGCCCATGCTGCTATCCGCCGACGAAGCGCTCAAGGGATTCGTGCTTGAATATCGAGATCAAGGGACTCTATCCAATCCATGCGGCGAAATCCATTTGTGGTGGAACAAACTCATAAATATGTATAAGTATGGTTGTGAGGAGGGGGATTTGTTCTCCAAAGAAGCTAAGGGAGCTTATGGGTGTTGGCTATGGAGGGCTATTTCTAAAGGGAGGGAGGCATTTCGGCAGTTGGTAAGATTTGAAGTGGGGGAGGGGCCAGGGGTGAAGTTTTGGGAGGATGTGTGGTGTTGTGATGGAGTGTTGAGGGAGAAGTTTCCACAATTATGTCATCTGGATCTCCGTATTATCAAAAGGTTCAAAATAACTCATAGAAGTCTTTATGACAAGACCCAATGCATTTCGGTGCTTATAAATGATGTCTCACTAAGACACTACCTCATCCATCATAAGTATGGTGAAGCGCAGGTAGTTCATGATTCACTATAGACCTTTCGCACTCCAAAGGTTCTTATGATTCATTACCGACAGAATAATCATATAAACGGGGGTGGTATATCAGAAGTATTGATGCCATCGTAATTGGTTTGCATCTATGGCATACCAATGGGGGGCTAAGCGTTGATGTTATCATCATGGGTTTCCATCAACACACATATCTAAACTGAATAAAAATTAAAGTAAATACATTATTACACAAGCATTAAGCTGAAGACTTTGCCTTTATCGTATCTATGGGGTGCATTATCGAAGCAGACAGTGCACAAGAAAGGCCCCCTGCCAATGCAGATTTCAGAATGCTTCCAGCAGGTGTTTCCACAGGTGGTGCAACAGCAACAACATTAGCAGTTTTAAACCGGATACTCCTGTATGTTTACCAAAAGTTTACCATCAGTAATGGCAAGCCTTGCAGATTCTGTCGTATTACTCATCCATGAAAAGGTCAAGTTGATTTAAAAAAATTTGGATGATTCAAGTTGCAAAGGGGAAGCCTCTTAGGCTCCCTTGCTTTTTTGTATATGAGGTGTGCCTTTTTGGCATTTTGTTAATACAATATTACTCATCAAAAAAAAGGGGGCTTGCCTATTTTCACTTCCAAAGTTAATCCTAACTAATTATTGAAAAATATTAGCACCTCTCTCTCTCGCTCACTCACTCACTCCCGTGTGCGCATTCATTCAATAGTAATTTCTCCATTTACACTTTAATAGGTTATTTTGTAAACAATCATCTCACAAAACAATCATCTCTAAAAGGATATTTAGTTGGTCCATCATACTTTTTTTTTTTATAAGTAATACATAATTGTATTCAAAGGTGCACGAGGGGGGCGAAACCCATATAACAAAAATACACTATAGCATAGGTCTTAAAAACCCCAAAAAAAATCTACTAAAGAGCCTACATTTACAAGGAGAGCTCTTTTAGCCCAAAAAAAAGTAGCCTCAAAAATCGATCTTTAAACACAGAAGAGGGAAGTTCCTCCCCATCAAAAGTCATTCGGCTGCGCTCCCTCCAAATACACCAAATTAAACATAATGGAGCCATATTCCACACCTTCTTAGCTTTCCCTTTCACCCTTCCCCCACTCCAAGAAATTAAAAGGTCCTTCAATGAACCCGGCAAGACCCAAGCATAACCAAAAATAGAGAAAATCATTCCCCAGGCATCCCTAGCCCATGTACAGCAGATTAGTAAATGATCCACACAGTTGCAGACTGTTTGTAGTTAAGATGGCCCCCCCACACAAAGAAAGCGACCTTTGAAGGGACCTTTGAGTGCCAATTGCCAAGTTAATTTTTACGGGAAGGGTCGATCCTCTTCTTACCAGCACGTTGTAAAATGACCTCACAGTGAAGCCTCTTGATTCGCAAGCTTTCCACATCATTTTATCTCACCTACCTGCAACCACATTGTATTTTCCCAAAACTTCCAGCAGCCGAACTCCCTCCTCCACTTCCCAATCAAAAAAATGTCTCCTAAATTTTGGAGACCACACCTCCTCCTCACCCACCCTAGAGCTAGGCCTGTCAACGGGCCGGGTCTGGACAAACCCTTTAAAATCTAGACCCGGACCCGCCAATTTTAAACGGGTCTAGATCCGGATCCACTAGGACCCCCCCTCAACTAGACCCAGACCCGAACCCAGATCCAGATCTCCGACTCCAAAACCAAACCCATTTGCAAAAAATAAAAAATAAAAAATTGGGAACTAAAATTTTCTATTTGGAGTAGTCCAACTTGACTTTACAAATAAATGGTTTTATTGGCCCCAAGTATGTCATTGTTGATTGAAATTGTTTCATGTGATAGTCACTATTATTTGTATATTTCGTTCTTACAATCGGACACATGATAAATGGTAAAATGACAATAATTGTCATCTAGAAATCTTTTGATTTTTATCAATAATTTAGGTCTACAAAAGGTTGCCATACTCCTAAATATAATAAGAAATGGAATAAAAATGACATAGAATGAAATAAAGATTACTTATCTAAGACAAAAGAATACTTATAATGATTTTTAATAGAATGTTCATTCAATGGAATCGGGTATTGATAGCTAGATTCATGAAACAATTCCATAAAGTGATCTTCAAAACATTTTCATAGCACAAGACGGTGCTAGAAGGTAGAAGACGACAACTTCACTGAGACTCTCTCTTTCTCTCTCTCTAACTTTTATGTATGTATATATATATATATATAGTAATTTTGTTAGGAGGTTAAATATTCTAACTTCAATATTGTATTAGAGAGAGAGAGAGAGAGAGAGAGCGTGCGTGTGTATGTGTGTGTGCTTGTTAAAGATTTAGCGGGTCGGGTCTTTAACGGGTGTTATCCAACGGATCTATACCCGGTCCATTTAATTAGTTTTTAACAGGTCTGGATCGGGTCTTATTAACGGGTCCGGGTCTTATGTAAACGGGTTCGAATCTGACCCAGCCCGTTTACAGGCCTACCTGGAGCAAAAATCTGCCACCCTACAATCCTTATTATTGGCAATGTTAAATAAGTTAGGAAACATTGCCTCCAACAGCCCTTTCCTACACCATTCATCAACCCAAAAATTCACCTTGCTACCATCCCCCACATCAAACCAAATATAATTTTTAAAATCTTCCATTCCTCTTTGAAGAGCCCCCCACAAACTGCATCCCAACACTCCATCAACACTCCTGGGCAACCAGTCCCTCTCCAACATCTCATATTTTGTCAAAATCACCTCCTTCCACAAATGATGGTCTTCCACCCCATACCTCCATATCCACTTTCCAAGGAGAGATTTGTTCAAGATCTTTAAATTCTTGATGCCCAAACCTCCCAGTCGTAGGTGTCTTAATTATGTCCCATTTAACCAAGTGTATCTTCCTCTTCTTTTCTCCTCCCCTCTGCCCCATAAGAAGTCTCCTTGGAGCTTTCCAAGTTTTTACTCCACCTTTGCCAAAATAGGGAAAATGGACATAAAATAGGTTGGCAAATTGGACATCGTGCTTTTAATTAGCATTATCTGTCTCCCTTTGGAAAGGTATTGACTCTTCCACCTTGCAAGTCTTCTTTGGAATCTCGCTCCCAACGACAAACCTGAGTAAGTAGACGGAAGGTTGGAATCTCGCCCCCAATGGCAAACCCGAGTAAGGAGACGAAAGGGAATCCACCCCATCCCAAAATATCCGCCAATCTATTAATCTCTCTGGAAGTTCCCTACCGGAATAATTTTTGATTTACTAAGATTCTCCTTCAACTCGGAATCTGCCTCAAAACACAACAAAATGCATCGGAGGAATTTCAATTGTCGTTCCTTGGCCTCGCAAAACACGTGTATCATCCGCAAAAAGCAAGCCAGATACCTCCACCTTGACCCCTCTATTATTCTCTACTTTGAATCCCTTGATTAGGCCCCCGTCACTAGTTCTATCAAGCATTCTGCTAAAGGCTTCTCTAGCCATCACAAACAAAAAGGGCGATAAAGGGTCCCTTGTCGAAGCCCAAGTGATGGCTAGAAAAATCCAGCTGGGGTGCCATTAACTAGCACAGAAAAGGAAACTATCGAAATACATCTCCAAATCTATCCCCTCCAATTTTTCCCGAATCTCATCCTCCTCATCACATACATTAGAAAATTCCAGTTGATATGATCGAAAGCCTTCTCGATATCCAATTTTCATATTAACCCATTTTCCTTCCTTTTCCTCCTAGTGTCAATACACTCGTTATGAGAACTGCATCGGGAATCTGTCTTCCACCAACAATGCACTGTGATTCCAGGATATGACACTGCCAAAGACCTTCTTCAGTCTTATTGAGAGAACCGTAGCTATTAGCTTATAAATACTCCCAACAAGACTAATAGTTCCACAATCCCAGATGCTCTCCGCATCTGCTTTCTTTGGGATCAAAGAAATGAAAGAGGCATTTATGCTTCTTTCAAAACTTTCGCAGCTATGAAAGTCATGAAAAACAGCCATTATATCCTCCTTTACAATCTCCCAGCAGTTCTTTAGAAAGGCCATCGAGAAGCCATCAGGTCCCGGAGCTTTATTCCTGCACAATCCATCAAGGCTTCTAGAACTTCCTCCTCACTAAAACTCCTCTCCAAACCATTCACCTCCTTCCCATTCAAACCTGAAAACTGCAAGATATCAAACCTAGGTCTCCACCGCCTGGGCTCCCTGTATAAATTGCAGAAAAAATTTGAGATTCCCTGCTGCAGCTCCTCCTCTTGATTCAGAACCTGCTCATCAATTCTCAAGGTGGAGATCCTATATTTCCTGTGATGAGCTGATGCCATCCTGTGGAAAAACTTCGTGTTGTTGTCGCCCTCTTGCAACCACAAAATTCTCGATTTTTGTCCCCATGAGATCTCCGCTTTTAACAAAAGACTTACTTCCCCCTTCCAACCTTCTCTCTGGGTCCTCTCCTCCTCCATTAAGGCTCAAGGTGGAGATCCTATATTTCCTGTGATGAGCTGATGCCATCCTGTGAAAAAACTTTGTGTTGTTGTCGCCCTCTTGCAACCACAAAATTCTCGATTTTTGTCCCCATGAGATCTCCTCCGCTTTCAACAAAAGACTTACTTCCCCCTTCCAACCTCCACTCTGGGTCCTCTCCTCCTCCATTAAGGCTCTAGACTGTTCTGCTTTATCTATATCTGCAATGTCCTCCAATAATCTTTCCTTCCTCTTCTGAATATCACCAAATTCTTCCCTGTTCCACCTTCTCAGATACTCTCTTTTAGCATTTTCATCTTGCAAGCTAGGACAAAACTGGAAGAGCGTTCTACTTTAACCCTGCCACCAGTTTGCTACCTCTTCACGGAAACCCTCCACCTCTAGCCACATGTTCTCGAAACGAAAAGGGCTCCTCCGAGCATGAAAGCCTCCACACTTCAAAAGAACAGGGCAGTGATCAGACAATGGCCTTGGGAGACAGGACTGGGAAATAGTCTCCCCACGAGGCTGAAACAAGAAACCTATCAAATCTCGACATGACTAGAATTTCCCTGCTACTGGTCCATGTGAAAGACCCCCCTTCCATAGTCAAGCCCACCAAGCAGTTAGAGTTGATGAAATCTGAAAAATCCTTCATACCTCTCATCAGTTGACCACCATTGCGCCTCTCATAGGGGAATCTAACAACATTAAGGTCTTCACCAATGCACCAAGGATCATACTTGCACTGCTTGCATGCTTTTATTATAAGTCAAACGGGCATAGGTAATGCAAAATGCATCAAGTTTTGGTGTAAACTATATTGTGATTAAACATGATATAAAATTTCTAAAGATTGAAAGTTTGACCACAGTTGAAACCATTATGTTCGATCACTCACGATAGCTTCCCCACAGTTCCCTCATCTTAGTGTGCTTATTTTCACAACACACCGTGCAACAATCACTTAAATATAATGATAACAGTTACTAATTTTATTGAAAGGTTAAAGAAAAATCTTTAAAAAGGAAACCATCAAAGCAGAGCAATGGATCATTTGAAAACCCTGTGCATGCCAAAAAAAAAACTTTTGCATTCTTCTTTTATAAAAAAATAGGAAAACAATATCCGTTATGACACCTAATCAAACTAAAGATTTCACCTGTTCATTCTCCTACTTGAACTAAAAACAATTCATCAACAGGTTACTTCGGAGCTTCTGCTAAAAATTTTCAAATAACCCTACTCGGAAAACCAAATTCATCTTACCAAGGATCTTCTTGAAGTCGATCAAATGGAAGCATAAGCATAAAATTCCGGAAATGTCCATAAGAAATAGATTCTTCTGTTTCTGCATTTAGAAACCGCATCATGGCAACAGCATTGTCCTCATTCGCTGGAAGTCCTGCATTTTTTAGTGATGCCAAAATTTCACTCTTTTGTAGTGTCCCGGACTTGCTCAAACAGAGAGTAGTATAAGCTCGAAGAATGGTTGGTTCCTTTTGTTCCATCAAGGACAAAAATTGTTTCCAATCAAATGATTTCGAAAACAAGTGACTTCTAGTACGGCGCATGAATTCACGGGCATATCTCCCTGGCAGCTTTCTCTTTCTCATAGAAACTTCAAGATCTTCTAAAGTAACTTGCCCATCGCCATCTCTATCCAGCTCCTCAAAGAACCTTCTTCCTGTTAAAATACAAGGTTAAAAATTGGAAATAAATTTTCAGAGAACATGACAGAAACCGAAAGCCCATCAGCAGATAACAATCCTTAGACAGCTACCATTTTCACACTTTAGGGGTGAAAATCAACAAGGGTACAGACCATTAGCTAGAAGGACAGTGGATTATATATAACATAATGTAGCCAGAATAATAATACCTCTATGCTCGTTTTCGATATAGAACTGGATAATAAAAAACTGCATTTGCCTCTATCTCTACTTCTGGAGTGATAAAACAAGTCACAGAAAAAGCATACGGCCTTGATGATCATGTGCTTACTCACCTTAACTTTTCTGATGTGGCAAACAACAAAGGATTACATGATGCGTCAGAAGCATGGACACTTCTAAGGAGGAGCCATATCCATCTTAGTGACATGCTTAGACAACGACAATTCTTGGACACTCCCGAACAAGTGCCCGACATATCTAAAAAGTGTCCATAGTTTAAAAGTAAAATTTCTAATTCTGGATATGTGGCCAACACTTCTTAAACACCAGTTTTCATGTGACAAATGAACTGAGACATTAGGTATGACTTCCTTTTCACATGGAAAAAAATATAATGGCTAAAAAAAATCAAATTAAAGATTTATATAAAATTTATTAAAATTCTGAACATTAGTTAAAAATAAAATGTAAGATATAAAAAGGTTTTATCAAGGGAGTAGGCATGGGAGGAGAAGGGATGGCAATGGGTGGGGGACCCCTTCCCAACCCTGTCCCGTGAAAAAAAATAATAATAATTCCCAAACCTGTCCAAACCTTGTAAGGAATGGAGCAGGTCTCCATTAGGGTACCCATTTAATTTTTAAATTTTTAAATATTTTATTTATTAAATTATTGTAACTAGTACATTTCAAACAAGATATTACGTGTCAAAATAAGAAACATGCACATCAGAAAAATTCAAAGGATGTTGTTCCTTCTATAAAGATACACAAGTTTGCCAAAACTTTCAATGTGGAACTAAAAACATTTCATCATAAACATTGTCTATATAATACAAGAGGCAAGGTAGGATGCCTTAACCCCGCCCCAAACCCTATTAGAGTTTACAAAGCTTCTCCTGAACTCGTCCCAATAGGGGCATGGTATGATGGGTCTCCAACGAATCGAATTAAATTTCCATCCCTAAGAGTAGGAGATGAATCATCATGATCATGTGTTTATAGATGCATATACATATCTACATACGTATACACACATGCAATGTTTTTTTATTGGTATACAGTGTACACACATGCAGTGTTTTTTTATCGGTATACAGTATATGCATGCAATGACTGATTATTATGATTCATCTTTTTATAAGAATTAATTATTATCATCCATAAGTTACAAATTTCACATTACAATCATAAAATATTAGATTTATTTATCATAAAGTAATGTTTGTTGTATATAAAAAAATCTATTTAATCTTTGTTGCCACATTCTTGTCACACCCAAGTCCTACTTTTTTAAGATTCCAAGTTGTCTCTCATTTTTAATCTTTCAATATTTTTGAACCTAAATGATCACATTGACCAACACGAAAGCTTTTAAAAATCATGTAGATGAAATGGAAGGAAAACACGTCACCTCCTAAAAAGATGTATATATTTGTCACCAATGTCTCTCTTATTCACCTTATCTTCCTAAATTCATCTCACCGTCTCCTTCACCTAAGATTGGCCATCCAATTCACATGATCACAACTCTATGATAGAGTATAGTTTTTTGGGGGCAGCGCAATCATGAACACTACATCTGATTTCAAAAACTAATGAAGGATTCTAAACATCTTCAACTTCTCCACTCCACTTTTTTCCAGCCTCTCCTTTCTCTAAAATAATTTTTATGGGATAGAGCCTTGTCTCAATTTGGAAATGAATAAGTTGTGGATTTTTTCCCTTTACCCTTTCTTGGGATACCAAAAAACAGAACAATATGCTCAAATGGAAGGTTCCCCCAATCCTGTTTAAGATGCTTACTCTCGCAAGTCATCATAACTTAATTTCTAAAGCACCGACACTAATACAACATGATATTTTTTTATCGGTACAGATATAACATGATATGGATATGTCGATACAACAAATTCTACGTATATGCCATGGACACATCAATATATATATACATATATATGTATATGTATGCATGAATATATCGACTTAAAAATATTTATTTTTCTGAGATACATTATACCAAACAACCTTTTTATGAACCTATCATATATTTTAAGTTCCTAACTCATACTATTAAAATTGACGTGGAAGAGAGAGAGAGTGTGTTGTGTTGCATGGACATGAATCTGGGACTAAGTTTGACATGATTTGTAAGGAATATAATCACCAAAACCAGGATCGGTGAGACACGAAAGCAAACAAAAAAACAAATTCAAAATCACACGCACACACAAGAATACAAAGATTTATGTGGTTTACCCCAAAATAGGACTACGTCCACACTGCTGAGATTTCACTATGATATGAAAGAGTTACAGATTACAAGTAAATAGTATTGGGGCGACAGGGAAATAATGTAAAATACCAAAAATACCCTGGCTAGTGTCCAGTACTTATAGTCCACCCAACATGATTAACCCTCATTCTACCTCAATTCTTGGGACTAAATTTGACATGATTAACCCTCATTCTACCTCAATTCTTAGGAGGCAAACCCATTAACAAAAACATGAATGCTATATGTAAGCCTAGAAAGCAGATGTTTATATCCAAAGGACAAACAAGAATGATCATTCGATTTGTTTACCACAAAATAAAGGACTCAAGAACAAAAATCAGAACTCAAAATTCAGAAGTTCAAATTTCAACAGATAAAAAAACAAAAACTGCAAAAACAGCTACGGAACAAAACAGATCACAACTCACGAAACAAACAAAATCGAAACTGATCAAAATTCTAGCCCAACTAAAACGGAGACCTTCCAAAATTGATTTCCCATGGGAAACGGACATTCTTAACAAAAAAAAGTAGGAATCGAAGGCAGTTGACAATGATGGTATAACAATTAAAGTGTAGTAGACACAACTACTTAAGTAAAATATTTACTTTTTAAGTCATATATGCAGATAAATTATGTCTATGTATTCTGTAACTGACATTACTCCATATTCAATTGCAATGCTTAATCTTATCCTTGCATTCAATTGTAAGAGGAAATGTACAATATGTACTATATAGTGTGTACAATTAACCAACAGAGAGAGAAAGAGAGAGATCTTAAAACAAATATATAGAAACTCCTTATATGGGATTTACAGCTCTAGCTAAACAAGTCAAGCTCTGCAATGTCAACTAAGTTTAAGCAATGTTGGATTGATGCAGACATACCTTCAGACTCTGTGTATCTGAAAAAATCCTGAACTGAGAACAGCTTCTTCTTGTCAGGATAGTCTTTGGAAGATCGCCCTAACTGAGGTATAAGTTCGATTAATTCTGTCAAGGAAACAGTTGATAGAGTGGATCTCAATCGCTCAACATTTGACATGGGAATTCTAAGTAAGTCATTGGCCAGCTTCTGCGGAGAACAACCCCCAGTTTCTTCCCTGTCACTAACAGCAACACTATCATCACCCTCTTCTTTAACAGAAGATGCTACTCCCACAATACTCGATGGCACGCCTCCCACTCTTGCAAACCTCAAATTTCCCAAAAAGCCATTGACATCAGCTTTTTTACCTTCCAAAATACTTGTAACTGCCTTCAAATGATTGAACCTATTGGTAGGACGAGGGGGAGCAGATGAATCACAAGTCTCGCATTCACTTTCTTGAACACCCAAATCAAAGTTCTGAAGATTTTGGGTTAATTGATCGATAACAAAGCCTATAAAGCATTCAATTGATACATTCTTTCCTTGCTCATGTTTTACATCCTCTTTCTGAAATGTAGTAACAAAAAGACCCCTGGATTGTTTTTGCTTAAGTTCAGGTGAAACCCCCAGTTTGGAGGCATAAGCGCCGGGATACATACATACTTTGTCTTCATTTCCTGTTTTCTGAATCTGCTTTTTACCACTTTTAAATGGACTAGGAAAAGCTTGAATGAATCCATTGAACAACACCGACCACGTCACAGCAAACTGCAAGCAGTTCAAGCAAGTCCCATCCTCATTATCAACATGCCTCTCTCTCAAATCTTTTTTTGACACATCAACCTTATGTTCATTACTCGCACAGTTTTGTGAAAATATTCGCAAGAATGTCTTAATCGGAAGCTTCATGGATAAACCTTTCTTTCTCTGATCACTAACCACACACTGATTACTTTTTTTCTTCGAATAACACATCTGAACCTTATTGCTACTCTTATCGCCACTGCCATTCAATTGGATCATAACAAGTCCAAGATTATTAGCCCCATTATTCGAACCTGGCCAACAATGCTCAAGATCTTTTGCCGCTTTCCGAATGCCAGATTCGAGGGGCAAAAGTATGTCCCTAACAACTTGAAGTGAATTAAAAAAAGATTCCCCAGGGTCATTGGCAGACACCATCACTAAATCCCTATAATAATCACTTCTACATACATGTATTTAATATGTGTTCAACAAAGTCTCAAAAATTTCATGCCCAATCAGATAAACACAAATTCACAAAAACCAAGCTCTGTAACCAACTCAGCAATCAAAATCAACAATAGACGTTATTGAACAGCGAGAATGAGATCTGATGAGTGGGAAAAAAAGCCCAAAAATCGATTCTGAATCTGTTAAAAAAGAAAAAAATAAAACCCTAACTGTAAGGATGCAACCAAAGGCATGCAGCCCGCAGAATCGAACTAAAAACAATGCACGATTGAATACTTGGATCTGTGAAGTGCCCATGCATGCATACACACACAATGGAAATGAAAGCTAAACAGTGTATTTATTCAAATGCATATATATATATATATATATATATATTACAGATTAATTCATATATAAATCTGACCTGCTATGTTTAGAGAGTGATTTAGAGACGAATTTCGCTGGTAAATTTAAAGGAGTTCTTAATCTGAGCTGCTATGTTTAGAGACTGATTTACATGAATCTGAGGCCTCCGAAGGACATGCTGACTTAAAATTAAAAAACAAAAGATTCTCTTTAATTATTTCTTTTGTATTTTTTTTTTATTTTTTTTGCTTTCCACTAAGAAATATAAAAATGTTTTCTTTAAAAAAAATTGGATAATGAACCGGTAAACAATCAATCCATTTATAATTAATAATTAATAATTTTTTAAGAAATAACTTGATTATGTGATATTTAATTAATAATTCTATTACTTAATAATTAATATTATATATATTAATTATTAAAGAGATAAAATAATCGTATACTTTTACATATATATATATATATTATTTATGACATGCTTTGTTTAATATATATTTTAATTTTACATAATTGATTCAAAGTATTAACAAAGAAAAAAATTTCTAACATGAACAAGCATAAGAAGTGCAATTAAATATTGTGAATTTATTTATGTGTTAAATTAAACGCTATGTCTTTTTTATAAAAGATTGAAATGTTATTAAAAAATAAATATAAAATTTATTCTTTTTTACCAAAAGTTATATTAATGTAAGAAACAATTTTTTATTAATAAAAAAATGAAAATTTATAATAACTAATAATTATTTAATTTTTAATCTCTTTTGCTTATTAATTATAAGAGAGTTAAAGTATATGTATTGTATGTGTATACATATAAGCATAAGGTATTGCACTCCACAAGTGTCTCATGCTCCATTTTAATAAATAAAATTGTGAAATGATGTTTACGGGCTAGGCCTTGGCCATCATATCTCTTTCAAAAGACAAATCATGAATTCAGATCTCACTTTTCACTAAAAAGATGTGAGTATTTGTTTTTACTCATAGGTTTTGTTATTTGTTCAAGACCTTAGAAAGGCTCTTGGGTTAGGTTATGTCTTGTGAGTTGATTGATTTAGTTGTAACAAAGTTGAGTTGATTGATATGAATTGTAACACTACATCACTTTTTTCAAAAATAAAAAAGAGAGAGAGAGAAGAGTTTACAAGTGTGTACCGGTTGAATAATCTCATTTTACTGTGCAACTTTTTAATAATTTGGAGAGTGCCAATTACGTCTTGAGAAATGCTATATTTTTTACATTTTTATTTTAAATAATGTGACACCGATACGTGAGAATCATGTTAATTATATGATGAAAAATGTTATACTTTTTAAATTAAAATACATAAATAATATTTAAGTAAATTTATAGTGTGAATTTATGTTTTTCAAAACCACCCTTAGCCGCCTTAACCCTATTGCTTATCAATATATTTTTATCAGTTTCTACTTCATTTATGTACTTTCTAAATTTCTTCAGGAACACAACCAATTATCAAAAAGGAAAAATAACTTCCCTGTTTATAATTACAAAAATATACCTTATATATTAAAAATAATATTAATATTTTTGTGTAAATTACACTGGCCTTTCAAAAATATTTTAACAATTACAATGATCTCTCCTAAAGTCTCCGAAATAACGCTGACCTCTTTTATTTTTATTGACAAATTACAAAGATCTCACCTCCAAAATTATTTTTTTTCAAAATGACAGAAGTGTCTCTTATATATATATATATATATATATATGTTTTGCAATTTTCAATTTTGATCATTTTTTTCAAACTTTTTTTAAAAGAATTTTTTCGTTTTATATAAAAAATAAATTTAAGATAAATAACTTATCTTTTTTAGTCAAAGAAGATTTTAATTAATATTTATTAGAAAATGAAAAAAAATTTCAAAAAATTGGTCAAAATTTCAAAAATGCAAAAAAGAAAAAGAAAAAGAAATGGACACTTTTATCATTTTGAAAAAAAATTAAGACTGGAGGGCAAGTTTGTAGTTTGTCAATAAAAGTAGAAAATGTCAGTGTCATTTCAGAAATACCAAAAGAGATCTTTGTAATTGTTCAAAATTTCCGGAAGGTGAATAAATTTATCCTAATTTTTTCTATCAACTTATGAAAAACAATGTTAATAGAATAAATTATCTTACTCAGTTCAAAATTCATATGGTCAGGATTAAAAATAATAATAAAATAGATTTTCAGCCATAAGTTCATAGAATATACCAAAAGTATCATAGAATCCAAGTTTAAATAAATTAACCCATGAAGTCCCACAACCACTTTGTGACTAAAATATCCTTCAATAATTCCTGGAAGAAAATAAGTGCGTGAGTACACTGAGTAGTGCCCATGTATCAAAAAAAGGCTTTTAAAAAACTCAAAATTCAAAAACCCAAAAAATATAAATCGATTATCAAATTTATATATTTGGATTTTAAAAATTGAGATCTATTAAACAAGATCCATATTGCAAATGAAATTTGAAAAAAAAATTCTGAAACTATAAATTTTAGTCTCTCTAAAAGAGCGAAACTGTAAATTTTGCGGTATCTAAAAGAACAGAAGTGTGAAATTTTACACTTTAAAAAAGACAGTGAAATTTTCAATTTCAATATTAATTTCTTAGTTGTTACCAGTTTTATTTAATTTTTTGAATTATATTTTGAATATCAAAAAGAGTCTTTTAAGATAGTAAAAATTACAATAAAAAAATTAATTTAAACATAAAATTAATAAAAGTATAAAATTTTACATTTTCATTATTTTATGAATAAACACACTTCCTAACACACAAAATATAATTTAAACTAAGAACTTATATTGCAAGAAAGCTGACAAGACATGCACTAATATGAGAGAGGATTTTAACAATAGCCTTTTGCAAGCATTTTTTTTAATTTAAATACACAACTCCCCAGTAATTGTTATGATTTTTAATGAACCACTGACCTTTATTTATTTTACAAATCAATTCATGGGTGCAACCTTGTTGTTTTTTCTTGATATTGGTTAGAAGCTTGGGTCTCATTGTAGTATCGTGGGTGAATGCAAGTTATTGTCGACGTCTGACAAGTGGTGCTGTGGCACTGGTTATGGCTTCAAATCTGTGAGGATGAACTGGTAGTTGATGAAAAGCCTATGATTCTTAATCAATAATGAAAAGAGAATTGATTGGTTTGGGATCTCTGATTGCTGGCGGAATGTCTGATCGGTACTTTGATGATGGGGATGTTGCGGCAACGTCGAAGGATGGGGTGATAAATTTTAGGTTTGAAAAAAAGTGATGGTAGATTGGATAAAAGGATAGATATATAAGGGTGTTATAGTCATATTAAAAAAATTAAAATGACATGTTATTAAAATAGATTTGAAGTAAAAAAGATATAATCAATTATCCTTTAATTTAAAATTAAAAATTGATTAGACTTCACAATAATAAAGTATTTTTTTAGAAGAATTTAACACTAATTAACTTTAAAAAAAATGCTTCCAAACTATTTATCTACACTCAATAACTCATGCAAACTAGTAATAAGTTTGAATTAAAATGGGATATTGAAAGTTAATTTGTTTTTGAAAACTGGCAAAATTTTTATTATACCATCAAACAAAGAGAGTATATAAATGAATGATAAAGTCGTTATTCACAGAATAATCAATTCAAACTGGGAGATGCAATAATCTTTTGTGTTGATTTGGTAGAATCGTTATCCACTCAAATCGCCCCCACCCTCTCCAAGGGGTAGTTGGGCGGGGCGGGGCTGGACTGTTCTGACGATTTGTAAACAGAACGAGGGCAAATCAATGGTGGAAGCCGTGCTTTTGGAAGAGGGACACGCGGCCAAGCGCCCTGTAAGAACATCTCTAATGCTGCATCTAGCCATTTTAATCAAAACATATAGCAAAAGGCAGCAACTCAACTTCAATAAACTAGTTATTTCTTCGGCCAAATTGCATTTTTGCTGTCTCCCTTGCTATATTTTACGAGAAAATTTTGACTAGTAATGTTAAAAATGCTTTCAGTCTTTAAAGAAGTAGCTACAATAATCTAATATGGATGGGAATGGGGAGAAAAATAGAATAGAGGGGATCTAAATCCGAAGTGATACTAAGAAATAAATATTTATTTCAATCAATAGATCAAGTAAGTTTAAATGAAAATTAAAAAGTGAATATTTTCTATACAATCAAAGATTTTATTACAGGCATTTTAGTGTGGCACAAAGAGAAATGTATTCAAATTTGCTCAAAATATTTCATCTACGATTCCCATGAACCCTCAACTTAAACTACGAGCTTCTTAAATCTTCTGACCCTACAAAACAATAATACCAACAAAGGTTTTGTAGTTTGGTAGCCTTCTGACAATAGGAATAATCACTCGAGACAACTTCGAATTTCATATTAGTTAAATTTTGTTGTTGTGACTTAGAGCATGTTTAGCAGGACAAGAAATGAGAAAAAACACAGACAATCTCCACGATTCTTTAGACGGAGGTTGTGGCAGTAGGATGAGGCCACAATTTAGAGCTTGACATGCAAAGATAAATGGGCCCCAAGTAATTCTTGAAGATCAACAACCATGCTTTGACAAAAAATTAAGAAAAGTGCATCAAAATGTAGACCCACCCTACCCTGTCAGGCCTAAACTATATAGTTTTTTTTTTATAAGTAAATGTAAGATGTATATTAATAAAAGTGTCCAAGAAAAGCAGCAAAAGTTTTACAAAGGTCTTAACGATCCCAAAAAAATAACAAAGGAAGAATATTAACAGGGAGAGCCTCATTAGCCCCCAAAAAAAACTATACAATTAGGAGGGCAAAAATATAAAAATTAGAATTTAAGAAGTTCTAAAAATATGAAAAATTTGGGGATGGGTAGACTATGTAAGTCCGCCAATGATCCTTTGTCTTCTCATACATTACATCCTTAGCTTTATTGATTTTAAAAGTAAAGTAAAGGGCGCCATAATCAAGATGGTTAATAATGTTAGTTTGAAGTATTCTAATATTATATAATAAAAAAAATCAAGTTATTCTAGTTTGATTTACGATCGACTCAATTAGAAGCTTAATAAAAATTAACTCGTAACATAAATAAATTAAATTTGATCAAAATTTAAAACTAATTTATTTTATTAAACTATAATTAAACAATCCACTATTTCATTTGCAGCCTTATTAAGATGGTTCAGCAGAAAAGTCCAGCAAAACAAAGGACAGCTAAAATAATTTAGATATCTTTTTGTAATCCCAAAAAACTGAGCCCACCAACCCAATTAAGTAGCATTTGTTTCTCTTTGGACTGAACCCACCACCACACCGACAAACACTACCATTCCCAAAACAAAAACAGTAGTCCGTGACCAACTCAATTCAAACAAGCCCATTCAAATTCAAATCCATGTCAATAAATTAAACTAATATTTCTCTACACTAATACAAGAATTTTCTTGGATTGATGCGAAGAAAAACCCTAGCCCACCAAGGGCAGAGTTAGAAATTTATTTGGAAGGGGTTAAAAAAATTTTGGAAAAAATTTTAGGAATGAATTTTTTTTTTTTCAATTTGGGGTGGGGATTTTAAGGCAAAAAATATTTTTAAAATTGGAGTATTTACATGTAAATTTTTTTTGGGTGCAAAATGTAGCCCCCTAATCTTCATACTTTCTAGTCCATGAACGGAATATTATATAACACGTAGCCAAACTGACCCGAGACAAACTATCTCTAGAAATTTTTTGAAAGAGAAATAATATGTTGATCAAATAGTTTTATCGAAAGTATTTACATAGTTGATTTAATAGTATTGTATTGATTTTATATCACATCACATCATGATATGATAATATGATATAAAACCCAAACAAAATTATTAAATTAATTGTATAAATATTTTTTTATAAAAATTTTAAGTAAGCCTAACGTTACTATCCGAAAATTAGAAATGTGTCTTTATCCCTATTAATTATTAGCTCACGTTAATCCGCAGGGTTTGCTCGAGGGGATTAACATGATGCAAAAGTAAAGTTAAAGAAGGCTAACTTTTCTCAACAACAAAGCTGGTGGTCCATGAATCAACGTTACCTCTAAGCAAAGTATCTTATCTCATGTGAAGCTTTCTCTTTCCATTTGACAAGAGCAACCACATAAACATGGACAAGTTCCTGCAAAGGTATTTGCGAAATGATAATGTTGTTTTATTATGATTTAAAAGATATGAATACAAAATAAATTTTTTCGTCCACAAAAAAATTACGTTATCTATATATATAAAAGTTAAACGTTAGTTTCAGTGGCGGAGCCAGGTATATTTGTGGCCCCCCCCCCCCCCCCAATTTTTTAAAAATTAGTTTTTTTCCCCTAATTTCAATAGATTTTTTTTTAAATAATTAGCATTTGCCCCCCAATTTTTTTTATATATATTTTCACTAAAAATCTCCTTAGATTTAAAATTTTGAATTTTGCCCCTAGCTGTAAACAAATCAAATTTGGATTAGATCAGGAGTGATATAAATCTTATTTGTTAAGAAAATTATCAGATCAAGTTTTTGGATAGATTTATAAATTTTTTATCCATATTCGGATTTGTTAACTATTGAATCGAATTGAATTTGATCATAGTACTAACATTTATCATGTTTATAAAATATTATGTTATAATATGTAAATTTTAAAATATATAAATTCAACTCAATTTAACTTAAGATATTTTTATTTAATTTAATATTTAACATACTATAAAATATGTAAAACTATATATTTTAATTTATAATATATAAAATTAATAAATATGTTATATTTAATCAAATTAAATCGTTAACGAATTAAATTTACTTAATTCATATCTAATCCATTTAACTAAAGAAATTATCAAATTTGGATCAAATCGGATCAAATTCTTCTTACCATATTCGATAAATAAATTAGTTTTGGATCAAAACTCGATTCATAGACAATTCTACCCCTACGTCTATAGTCTAAATTGGCCACTGGTTAGTTTGTATCTAATCAACCATACGATGAAGCATCTCAATTATGCCTAATATCAAAAATCAAAGTTTGTCTCAACTCTGAACACCAAGGTATCATCGATACCTTCAAAATAAAATTTCTAAATAGTATGAATGTGATGAAATTATAGGCCGTATGGTATTATTTTCCTTTTCAGTTTTCAAATTTTTAATTTTTTAAAAATAGATCTATGAAAATTTTGAGAAATCAAAACAATCATATTCATTATTTCATGGACTCAAATTTTCAAAGACACGTTAAACTTCTAGTAATAGTTTCTTAAAAAAGACCATTTTCAGAAGAAAAAAAAAGATAAAAAATACTTATTGTCATTTTATATAGAAATAAACTAAAGGTTTTAATAAATATTTATTTAAAAATGAAAAAAATTGGTCAAATTAAAAAAAAATACAAAAAATTGAAAGAGTCAGTTTTGTTATTTTAAAAGAAAAAATTGACTGGAGAAAATATTTGTAACTTGTCATGTAAAATAGAAGATGTCAGTGTAATTGTCAGAAATTTTAGAGAATGTTAGTATAATTATTCAATAATATTTTGTACCACAATATAAACATTATAATAATAGAAAACTCAAGCTTTGAGCGTCAGTGCAATGTATTGATAAAACGAGTTTCAAGTGACTGGATGAATTATACCTAAAATTTAATGTGTGCTCGAATTCCCGCTATTACAATGAGTCCATAACTTAACCTACACGGGTTGAGAAACCGATTCGTGCATGTCATACCAAAGAAAATCTCTCTAAGGGTCAAGCTTTATGGGGATTCTCTAAGGGTTTGGTCCACAATGTAAACATGCTTCGTCTAACACCATCAATACTTTAAGATTTATTTAGTACTGGTTCAGTACAACCCATTCAATCTACAGGTAAAGCTCAGGCTCCATTCTTGTGAAGATAGTTAGTTCATGAATGGCCTGAATATAATTTATTCCAAAATGGTCAGACCAACCAAACACATTTAATCCATGAACATAAATATGCCAAATGCCTGACATTCCTAACTTGTCTTGCCGCATGAAAACAAGGCCAGTTGGGTTGTCCCATATAAATTTAATTCCACATTCATCAAATATATGGACCATTTTCAGGTAGAGACTGTGACACTGCCAAAAGTACCATTTTGAGAGTTGCAACATTCCTCAAATATTTGTACCCATTAATGAGAAAAACAACTGAATTAATCCTTTGCTCATTGAGTTTATTTTGAATCCATGGTCTCTGGTGCATTCACAGTACACCTGGCAAAATGTTGGGTTTAGATAGAATGAGCCTAAAAGAAGAAATCGTGCAAAAATATAAAAAAAACTCTCCTAATCTGTCTTCAACTCGTTAGTTACCTATTTTCAACTCCCGTGAACCCATAAAATTAAGTGATTTTATTTCAACCCGTTCATTTATAACCCGTTTAAAGAATAAGACACTCAAACCCGTTAATGATCGGAGAGTTCAAATGGGTTGACGAGTCTTCGTATCATTTGCCAGGCTTAATTCACATGGTTAATTAAGGAAATAGATAAAATAAGATAGATTCAGTTGTTTTCTTAATCACCTAGATCCTTAATAACCAAACTAAATTAAAAGCATAAAAATAAGATCATTTGATAAAAAATCCTATAATAAACTTCTGTAACATGAGTTAATTCAAATGGCATCAGAAACTGTGAAGCCTCCTTCAGTGCCAGGTAAAACAAGAATATTCAATTTTCATGGGCTATCAAAACACCCCAAATTAAAAGGTTTTCATATTCATTATCTTCCATTTTTCCATTGGAATCTCCACCCCAACCACCACCGCCCATCATAAAAGGTAAAAAAAAAGGACCCAATGGGTGTAATAATTACTACTTGGAAGCATGTAGTCTTGCACAATTTACAACTCCTGACAATTATTCAGTTGTTTTTTTAAAATTATAATCTCGACAGTTAGATTAAAAATTACATGTATAATATAATATATTAAATTGTCTTTTAAATTCATAATCTCAAGAGTTTAATTGAAAGTTATATGTGCAATATTATATGAAGCATGTGACTTATTATATTGCACATGCGACTTTTAATCTAACTTTCGGAATCATGATCTCAAAAGACATCTGAATATATTGTACATACGAATTTTAAAATTATGATCTAAAAGACAATTGAATAATTGCTCGCCAAGTTAGGCATTTGTTAGGAGTTGTATATTACATGCACATGTAGTGTATCATATAACTATTAGAATCATTGAACGGGATCATTGAGTAACTTTTCCTAACTTGACCAACTATAATATGAAAATGTGTGCAATAAAAAGACTTTGGGTTTGTTTAGTTAGGTTTTCAAACGCAGATTTTGAATTTCAAAACGCGGGATACGCGTTTGACAAACTATTAATTTTAATTTTTTATAATTTAAATTATCATATTCAAATACATTTTTACAGTTTTTAAAAAATTAATTACAAAATCTTTATAAAAATTTTTCAAAAAATTATATTTAAATCACTATCCAAGTACAACCTAAAATTTTAAAGTCATATTTAGTATGCAAGAATAGAATGATCATTCTATAAAATAGAATAAAGATTACTTATTTAAACTAAAAAAATATTTTAAATTGTTTTAAATTTTAATAAAATATTTCTTAAATACACATTCCATCGTACCATGATTATTGCTGGCATCCCTTGAACAATCAGTGTTGTCTCGGACTTTAGTGCTAAAAAATCCCAGTCCATGAGTGGAATTATTTGTTCCTGACAGCCAAAAAGACCCAAATCAAACCAGCTCTGCAAGAATTTTAGAAAAATAAAAAGTGTACTTGTGCCATTGATTAAGCTCATGTTCTCCGCGGACTGTTTCTTGAGTCACAAGGATTGGTAACATGATACAAAGTATATAAAGTTAAAAAAGTTTCAAACTTTAACCCAGAAAAGTAGGTGGTATTGACTCCTTTTCAAGAGTCACAGTGACATTCAAGCAAAGCAACATCTGATTTTATGCCAAGTTTCCTCATAATATTGGATAGGAGTGACCATGTACACAATCTTATCCAGTAAGTGAAGAGGTTGTTATCAAATATTTCTAAATTTCAATGTATCTCTATTGCATTATTGTTGTTAGGATCCAGGTTTGGGACTGTAATTCATCGTGCATCCACATGATTAGTTAGAGAAGTAAGATAAGATTAAATTTTATCTAATTTATTTAAGATGTGATCACATATTATGAGAGTTCTATTTGACGATTACTTGATATATTTGCTTGAATTTTGATACTACACTTTTTGATCAGTAAGGGCTCCGCTCTCTGTCGTCTGTGGGGTTGGCTCCAGTGGTAGCCACACCGATGATGAAATCAATAAAATTGTAAAGAAAGACTGAAATTAAAAGTAATTAAATAGTAAACATAAGGCGTGCCTTAGGGTTCAATTTATAAGCCACGGATTCTCCTAAATTGATTAGGATTCAACCTCGTAAAAGCAGTGATTTGACTATCATCAGAAAATGATAGTTACCATGTAGAACATTGCGCTTTATGAGAATAGGAAGTGAAAGATATCTAGGAATGGCAGTTTCATGAGAATAGGAAGTGAAAGATATTTAGGAATAACAGTTTTCCTGTTGCGCACCGTTTCCTTATCTTTAGCTTGGTAGGGTACCTAAGGTAACAATCAGTTCGGGATCCACTTGTGCATGCGCTTGGTGCCTTTTGAGCTGAAGGTGAGTCCAGAGGTTGTGCACAGTTCCAAGCTAAGAAGCTTTGGACTCCATATGTATAAAATTGCTTTGAATAGACAAGCTTTGTTTGTTCTGTGTGTACACATGTCATGTGGAGACTGGTTTGTCATTTTTTGACTTATCAAATTTATTAAGGAGAATTTACATATACATCTCTCTCCTTCTCGATCTCTAGCATTCTCTTTCTTGAGTTATCATATAAAAATCATGATCTTGGATTGTAGAATATTCATAAATGGCTCTAGTAGCCACTTTATTGATGAGAAAATTTTTACAATATTCATGATTATTCAAGAAAGTTCGTAATACGAGCATAATATATTTTGGACAATTTCGTATAATCAGACAATGGACTACAAATCCTGACACACATATTTCATATTGATTTTCTACTGTAGCAATATCCTTAAATCTACCAGAATTCATAGAAAAAGACCCAGTGAATCAAAAGTGCACTTCCCAACTGATGTGCACTTACCATCCATGAGATCAAGCAATATCATTGATGGCCGTTTGAGTATGAGAGATATCTGTATACAAATTCTCGTATTCTAGGAAGATAAATGAGATCAAAACCTAAAGATGACAAGCCAACCCAATGCATTTACTCCATGAAACATCATCATGCTGTATTGCCCCATCATTGTTTACTTGTCCCTGCCTGAAGCGTGAAATGTACTACTTTTGTTGAGGTAGTTAAACAAAAGGCCTGTTTGGGCTGTCCCCATGAAAACTCAATTGCAACATTGTGTTGTATGTATCATCTTTGTCAATATTCATCAATAAGAACAGGACCATTGCCAGTTAGAAAGAGAGCACGCGCAAACAAAATTATAATGAGACATCTTTCTCAAATTTGTCCAAACAGTAGATTTTCCATTATGTAAGAGACAAAGGAAATGGGAACAACAAGAGATAGAGAACAACAATCCCCACAAGAGACAGTAAGAGATAAAAGAGAGGAGACACAAGACCAGCATGTAGTACATGATAAATAACATCTTTAACAATACAGGTGGTGGAAGAAAAAGAAGATCAAGGAAAAGGAAGAGGGGAAGAAAAGGAGAAAGAACACAATGATTAAAGTAATAACCTATATTTTATTCAATCTTCTTCATTTGCACCTCTAACAATAGTGGAAGAAATGGAAGTCCTCGCCCTTGAGTTATTCACTCTTCTTCATTTGTATTTCTATTGAAACTTGTATTTTCATTCTAGTCACCTGCATTACTTGAACCCTCCATTGCGAGCTTTGTCTTATGATTGCACATTAATGTCCTTAACAGAGCTAGTATCCACCTTAGGGGGACCAGAGTGCCTTCTTGGCCCAGCTGGGGAGGACGGGAATGAGAGTTTCTTCTTTGCAGAACCCAATGAACCCTTTTTTGGTGTCCCATTCTTGTCTGATCCCATTGGGCTTGCTAACCGGGACCTAGCTCTTGCTGCCTCTGTAGGTGCCATGTAACTCATAACTGAAGGTGAGCTTGCTAGGCTCTCATCATCCCTCATCGATGACCCTGTAATTGTATGCCTTCGGTACCTCTCTGACTGCACACTGAGCATGCTCCTTAAGTCATCATTCGTTCCACAACTACTCCCCTTGGGGCTTCCTGTCCTTGTTTTCCTGGCTACTGACAATGGAGTTGGTGCCTTAGAAGGGGGAGTTAAAGGTGATTGGCGGCGGGACTTTGGGGCATTTGGAGAGGGCTTGATATCAAGATTGCGATCGCGACGAGAATAAGATTTGCTGATTTCTCCAACAGAGATGGAACGACTAGTAGTGCTCTTTAAAGAGGCATTGTCACTGTTAAGTTCTCTGCCCACTGTGCTCCTATTTTCCCATGGACGGGCTGCCATCCATCGCTCTAACCAACTCCATCCCCAATGGGGATTGGTTGGATCCATGAATGTTGGGTTTGCAGTTTTGGAAGAGTTCTTCCACATTTGCTGTTATAAAAAATTTAAAAATCCATGTTAGTTGCAGAACCCTTTACGATTCAAGATGGAGAAAGAAAATTCTCAGCATCAGCAATTTTCTCATTTTTCTTTAAAAAAAAACAGAGTGGTATGAGTTAAAGAGAACCATCTCTCATGTATCCCATGGAAGTGAAAGATTCTACTTCATTTTACATTGCATACAAACAAACAAAGCTGTGAACTTTGAGCCATCATATGACAAATTAAAAATATCATGTACATATATGAAAATAAGATCCTTCAATAAATATCCTAAAATGACTCTAGGTATAATGAAGTGTTCAGAGAAATACAAGGTTCATTTAAATGTTATATAAAAGACAACGACCTCATTTCATTGCTGGGGAGACAAAAATGGAGTCACTTTCCAAGGCATCTTTTCTTTTCTGGGGGCCAAAATATAAAGAACCCCAAGCCCCCTGATCTTATTTCCACATTTTGAACCTTCAATGGCTCAAACTCTATCAACTAAGGTGTCTCAGAGACAACCTGATACCATTTGACCAACAAATGGTAGGTCCTACCATGGGAGTTCAAATTCATTTATTTCCAATATATCATCATGGGCCTTTTTTTCTCAAGCATGAGAAAAGTGGAGAACATGGAACTACTTAATGGGTCTAACTTTTCCATTATCAAACACGGCCTTTTCTTTTTTATAAGTATTATCAAACAATAGAAACTGCAAAAATTTAATGATTAATAAATCAAACCTTCACATAGTCCAAGTAACTGCAAGATGGATTAAGAAAATTAACTTAATTTTTCTTTTCTTTCTATTGTTTAAGACATTGGCTTATCACATGTGCCTCCTTACCAATCAAACCTTATAGAAAATTGTTAATTTGACATAAAAAAAAATGGATTTCAGCTTTCCAATGGGCACAAGAGCCATTGGATGAGGCAACAAGGAAGTACAGGAGTATAATACCTGATGGGAGTATGCATAAGCCAATGCTCTTTCCCTTCTAACAGCAGCCTCCTGCTTGCTCTGTAGGTTTGCTTCAATTTTCTCCTTGGATTGCATACTATCATCCCAATTTTCCCCAATCTGCTATAAAATGTTAGATATAGAAGCCCAAAGATAGCCGATACAATAGAATTACACAAGAAGAGAATGTGTGTATGCATGTGTATGTTGCTTGGAGGTTGTAAGGCAAGAGAAGAGAAAAGTTTTCCCTTTCCCAATCAGAAACCAGAAAACTAAAAGTGACAAGAGAGAACTCGAGCAGGAAAATTTGTGATATTGTAAAACATTTTAAGAGAATTTAAATTCCATGAAGCATGAAATTTCTGATAAATTAATGGACTAAATGAGACCAAATAGATACCACAAACATAAAAAAGGGCCATAATTTCAAGAACTTTAGTCAATTGCAATAAAAATTTGTCGGGAAAAAAAAAAGGAGAAACAAAATTGGTACTTTAAAATTATTTTCAGTTTGCAAAATGAGGTTCATATAATACACGGGCAGAGTACTCAAAAAGTCTAGAAAATCAACGTTAACTTAAAATTTTAAAATCTTTTTTCCCAAGTTTGGTCAAATTCAGCAATTCAAAATCATTAACCAATGAGCTAGGAAAGGTTTGCCAAAAAAACAAAAAATGCCAATAATATCATTGAACCAAGAACAATACAATGATTGGGTTGAAGAGGTGAAACACATTGAAAATGGGTAAAATACATATTCAAATCAGAAAAAAGAAGTGTTCCAAGGGCACTCACAGAAGCTCTCAACTTCTCAAGCTCTTTCTCATGTTTCTGTTGGAGCTGTCTCTGGAGAGCCTGGTTCTCCTCTGACATTCTGATCCTCCTTGCACGAACCTGGGATTGCACACGAGCCAGAGTCTGCATGCATCGTAAGGTGGTTGTGGCTTGACGTTTGACAGATTGTCCCTGTATCAAAGATTTCAACCTCACCAGCCCTCTCAAAGCCCGCAATGCCCTCCTTGCCTGAGAGAGAATGGACCAAAATAAGAAACCATCTCATACATGCAACTCATTGCCCATAAATGACTTTTTATGGGGGAATAGTGATTATGAATCATTATTTACTCCTTTTCTAGATTGAACTGTGAATTTCTTTTTTATATTCTGTGAAAAATAAGGCTATGGAAGTTAATTTCAGAATTTAGTTTGAAACATTAAATTAGGCAATTAAAGAGAAAATTCACAACTTACTGCAGAAGCTGGAAATTATTTCATAACAGAACATTGACTATTTAATAAAATAAGACGAATTTAATATCATCAAGAATGAAAACTTGAAATTCAATTACTTATCAGGAACCAAAGATTAGCAAAATGAATTCCCAGAAAATGGCTAGGACCATATTTCAAGCAACCACAAGAGCAAAACAAGTTCTAAGCCCATAAATATAATTTCTAGCATTCCCCCACAAAAGCAATCTTTCTTCAGAAAGTAAAGACTAATACCAAGTATCCCCTGAATGCTGTCTGAATCTTGATTGCAGCTATATCCTCCTTTGATTTACCAGAATAACGGGCTGCAGTTGTGAGCCGAACAACCTTTGCAGCAGCCTGAGCTGCGGCTACTGCTGCCTCTGCAGCCACAGCAGTGGCGAGTGCAACGGAATAAGCATGCTTGCTCTGTTCATTCTCAGCTTCTGCTAATTTCACCTCCTCAACAGGAGGAGGGTCAATGATGGCCGATGCAGTTTCTGCATGTGAAGAATCCAGATCCGGGTTCTTGTTTTTCCCAAACCATCTTTTCTTCGATTTATGGGTATTCTGGTGATACAATGCACAATGTTAAATCAAAATTTTAGCAGAAAACACTTAAAAAGAAAACAGAGTTAATGTAAGTTGAAATCACCCAAACCTTATCTTTCTTCTCCTGGGATTGGGGACTCAGAACTTTCTTCACTGCAGAAAGCCAACTCCCTTTCTTCCCCATTTCCTAATCAATTCATCTTAGGAAAACAAAAGGCAATGAATGAAATTACAAACCCATATGAAATCAGATGAACAAATTTTCTCGAACGCATTTAAAAAACATATCCAATAATATGTAATATGTCACTGAATTGCAATTATAATATGAAGATTAACCCATAGACTTCATTAAATGATGCATATTCAGAATATAAGACTTCATTAAATGATATGTCATTGAGATTATACTTACCCAGTTATTATACCTCAAAACAATTCTTCGCAGGGAAAAAAATCCAAAATTTGGAAATAGATCTACAATGATTCATCCTTAAATTGGTATCCATCAATTTGAATGATAAATGTAGGGGGTGAAAAGAAAAGAAACGAGATAAATGTTCATTCCATTAATAAAAAAGAATACAAACTTTCCACCAATTATACAGTTCATTATACAACCAACAATTGGCGCAATACCCAGATGTTTAAATAGCAAGATCTCCAAAAAAAATTGAAACCGCGACGAAAATTTAGCTTTTTGAGAAATTTAAACACAGAGAGAGACTACAAAATGAGAAAAAAATTGCGAACATGCGTTGAGAACAAAAAAATCAAAAGTCTTTTGGAATTCAACCCATTGTTAAAGACACCAATGGCGCAATTCCCAGATGTTTAAATTACAGAATCTTCACATAAAAATATGAAACCCAGTTCAAGTTTTGCAATTTAGAACGCATTGGAAAGATACCCAATAGAGAGAGAGAGAGGAGAGAAAATGGAAGGAATGTGTGAAGAACAAAATTTCATTGCGTAGTTTCAAATTCATAGCAAAAGGTAAAACAAACTAGATATATACCTGCAGCTGCAATTGAAAATTCGCAGATCTCTGCAAGTTTCTTCGATCATTCTTTTCTCTCTCCCTAGAGAGAGAGAGAAAACTCGCCTGTGAAGAAGACAGAGAGAAAGAGAGACAGGGGAGGGAGGGAGGGAGGGCAGATGCCGGATATTGCCAAAGAAAACTTTAACGTTAGAAAATGAGGAAGAAAAGAATATCAGATGGGTATTTCTGGAATTATAAAATTACTGTTAAATTTTTTTATTTGTTTCAGTAGTTCTTTTATAGGGACTGTTTGGTGTGGGACCTACAATTTTGACGGTGTCAGGCAAGTGGTCCCCACCTACTCATTTGATTACCGTTTTTTCACAACAACCTTTGCTGTCTTTTCCGTTTTCACTTTTTCCTAAACCAACCGTAAATTAATGGAAAAGTAAATCTGCTGTTACGCCTCACAGTGGGAGTTTGAAGTGACTCCCAATCATTTAGTTACACACACGTTATATAATATTCTCTAATAATAAATATTTCATATCTTAATATTTTTTTGAAGAGTTGTGTGTGTGTTTTTATTTCCACAGAAATGGAATTAGAATACACACTTAACTCATTTTTTGAGGAAATGGTGAATAATTAATAATATTTTAAAAACTTTAAGATATTATATAAAAATTATTAGTAATATTGGTTTTTAGTATAGAAAAGGACATCAAGAGATTTTTAAAACTTAAATTAGATATTGTAGTCATTTTTCTACGAACGGAGTTTGTCAATTTAGATTTATAATAATTATATTTATCTTTTTTAAGATTTATGATAATTACATTAATTTTTTTAAAAATTTTTAAAATTATAATAATTTTTTTTTTTATTTTACTTGAAAATATACAGATATTTCTCTCTTATCAATTTTTTTTAAATGATGAAATTGTATTTTTTATTTATTAATTTTTTCATTTTTCTAATTTTGACCAATTCTTTTAAAATTTTTTAAAGAATTTTTTATTTTTTTATTTAAAAACAAACTTAAGGTAAATAATTTATTTTTGTTTTATATAAAAATAAATTTAAGATTTTTATCAATATTTATTTGAAAAATGAAAAAAAAAAATTGGACAAAATTTAAAAAATTAGAAAAAAAAATATAAAATGGATAGTTTTGTCATTTTGAAAAAAAAAATTGATTGGAATGAATTATCTGTATATTATCAAGTCAAGTATAAGAGAAAAATGTAATTTCAAAAACTTTAGAGGAGATTAATGTAATTGTCATAAATCTAAAAATGTCCAATGTAATTTATCCTTAAAATAATCATTTTTGTTGAGTAAACCAAACTAAATTTTTTAAAACAGAATTTGATTTAATAGTTCTTATTGATTAAATCAAATAAAATAATTTAAACTAAACATACACTGCATCTTCTGACAGTTGGTCCAATCATCAAATGCTGACATGAATAAACTTAGAAGAATTTTTTTGTTTTATTGGGTCTTGATACAAGTGAGGTGGGGAAGGGAAAAATTTTAATAACTGTGTGTGTAGCAACTTGATTAAAGTCATGTATATGAGAAAGATGAATCTTTTCATTACCTAATAAAACATATCTAAGTTGATCTCATGAGATTACTCTGTGTCTTGATTCCTCCCCCACATGTGGGAGGTAGGAATGGTAATTTTGACTTATCCTGCTTGTCCCGCCCTCTAATCTAATAAATATGAAATATTTATAAACGAGATCAAGACGAAATAACGGTAAGTTTTTAAAAATTCATTTAGGTTTGGGATAGGGTCGGGGGATGGTCATCCCACCCCCCGGCCTAATTTATATATTATTTTTTTATATTTAAGATATACTATTTTTATCAATAAATCATATTATATAAAATGAGTTTTAAAGTTTTTTATACTAAACTCATATTATTTTTTTGTGTTGGTTATTTTTATAATAAGTTTTTAATTTATCTAACAAAAAAAATTAACTTAAAATGTATTAGAGTTCAAAACGGGATGGATAAAATTACTAGGCGAGACAAGAAATATAAGTAGAATCGAGTTGGGAAGAGGCACCCATCTCGAACCCGGCTCGTTGTCATTTTTAGTAGGAGTTGATTGATCAAAAAAAAGAATTTGATCCCATTTTGGTCCATTAAGTAGAATAATTTACTAGAATACTAAAAACCAAGATAAAAAAAAAAAAGAGGTTAAACCCCAAAGAAGAAAATAAAACAAAAATTAAAATATACTTTGCAATAATTGTCTCCTACCATTGGTTTCATGTATTATGCATTATTATTGAAGTTAATTTTTATTTAAAACAAATACTGAATTAATTGTCACATATTTTTATCTCTATATCTAACGCAATAACACGATTCAAAATTTAAGAATTAATATCAACAAATGCGAGTAAACTGTTAATCATCTGCTTTTCACAAATCTTGATTAGTGCAAGAGGTAATCTTATGCATGAATATGTCTTATTTATTCGTTCAAAAATAAATTATTATAATTTTTTTTAAAATGAAAGAACCCTAAATGGATTAAAAATATTAAATAATTTTTAATAATCTCCTCAATTAATTTACAATTCATTTTCATGAATTTTTTTCGATTATAAGGGCATCTTTGAAAAAGGTTAGAATCGGTTCTATAGAATACTGATGAATTAGTTTAAAATTTTTATTGTTGTTTCTTAAGTACTTTTGAAGAGTATATTAGTTCATATTTTAAAAAGTACTTAAAACTTGAATAAAGTTAAATCAGAGAAGAGTTAGTTTTCTTAAAAGTCAAATAATTTAATAAAAATAATTCTGATTTAATCTAATTTAAAAAATTTTCAAATAGCCAATATCGAATGTCTAAGTATTTTGTTTGTGTTTACGTCACAGGTCAATGGACTCTTATCATGGACTTGGATACACAAGATCACCACTCTTCACCATTGGCAAGGGTAAAATCACTTTAATTACTCAATAAATTAAATGTTTTTTTAATTTGTTTTGACTTTAATTAATTAAAAATAATTGAAAAGTCACCTCTTTCTGTTTACTTCTCAACTTCCAAGGTATTTATCACTTATTGCAATAAAAGTGAAGTTGTGCTTGGTTATCGTAATTTATTATTTTGTTTTGTATTATTATTATTATTATTGATCCCAATGAATTCATAAAAAAAAAAAGAGAATGGGGTTAATTTTATAATTTAAAAGAATAAAATAAGTCAAAAAAGAATCGATACAACAGGATAATATTATTTTAGCTTTATTTACTTTATAATCCAACAAATAAAAAAAAAACATTTGGCTTTTAGCAATGTTAATGAATATTTTGACAGCTGATCCAAAAATAACATTACTTTACATGTATAAAAACCACCACCTTGAAATTATTAAAAAAAAAAAATACAAGCCATCAGAATTTAAAGATGGCTTGTATAATGAATGACTCTACCAAAACAATTTTTTGGCTACATCACTACTGAAATATATGCATTTATAAATACACCGGAGAACTTTATATACGTGTGCAAAACACGATTTAGGGATGATAAGTTATTTCGCTTCGTCAGGGATTTGACTTTTTCTGTTCTTAATAAAATGGGTATAAAATGCTTATAAACGGGATCGGAGTGGGATTACAGTGTGACTTTTAAAACCCCGTTGAGTTCGTGGTGGGTTCGAGAGATGATCACTCTGTCCCGACCCTACTCCGTTTATATTTTAAGTTTTTTTTATTTATTCTTATATATATATATTATATTTACCAATAAACAACACTATATTAAATTAGTTTTAAGATTTTTCATATCACACATCACACTCATATAGTTTTTTCTTATATTAATTATTTTGACAAAAAATTAATTAATTTACTGATCAAAACAAAAGTTTTAACTTACTTAAATATATATATATATATATATATATCGGAATTCGAGGCGGGACGGGATGAAATCAAAAAATATAAATTAGGTCGGTGTCGGAATAAACCTCTAAATGAGATGGAACGGAATCGGGTGCGCAGAATATAAACGGGGTCAGGGTTGGAAAAAGGCCACCTCGTTCCAAACCCGCCCCGTTGACATTCCTAACACGAGTCATTGACCACTATATATATATATATATATATATATATATATGTACACACACTCCATTTTTTTGATGAGTTGAGCTCCAAAAAATATGATTTTTATCTTTAAAAATTTAGTTTTTGTGGAGTTCAAATGTTGAAAAAATAGTGATATGTATATATATATATATATATATATATTTATATATTATCAAATAAATAAGGAATCAAAGTAGTTATAATTCCATTAATCCTCTTTTCTCTAAGTATCAATGAACCTACGATATCAGAAAAATAAACTCTTTACCAACAGTCATTGTTTTTACTTAGCTGACCCTTTGGGATTTATATATATTTATATATATACACACCGGCGAGGCGCCGACACCTTCCAATTACTGTGAGGTGTTTCAATAAAACAACATGATTTGTGTGGTGATATTAATAGCATCACATGGTACCACCTCGTTTACTCATAGGAACTCCGAAAACTGAGAAAAAAAAAGTTACATGTGTTCAAATTGAATGAATGTGTATGCATTAGAATCTGGCAATTTCCCCCTTTAATTATTAGAGTAAAAAAAATACAATATTTTTCTATAATTAAATTAAAGACAAAAGGATAAACACACCAACCCCCACATAACCTAATGTCACTTGGTTTATAATTATTAAGAATGATGGGATTGAAGATGCTAGCCTGTTCCTTCTAAGACGTGTTTGTCATAACATCTATATGCAATTTACATAACAAAATATATAAAGTCAAAAGAAATTAAGATTTAATCTTTAGGACCCACCTATACATATATAAATCAATAAACTTAAAAACTAGAAAAAAATAACCAATAATTTAAAAATTATAATATGAATATAAAATTATTTAATTTTCTTCATTTTTAAAAATAATCAATCACCTTTTTCTATAGCTGCTTTTCGTTTAAGGGCGAAATCAGGAAAAATATTAAGGAGGTTAAAAAAAATCTTGAGAAATTTCAAGACGAAAATTTTATTTTTCTCAAATTAAAAAAAAAAAATCACAAATTTGTTTCAAATTTTACATTTAAAAAAAATCAAATTTTTGAGGGGACTAAATATATATATATATATATATATATATATATATTTTCAAATTAGAGGGAAATTTTCATAAAATTACTTAAAATATTACATGTAAAAAAAATCTTCATTTTTATGGCTACACAATTTGGAATATAAATTTTTTTTTCAACATTATCCTCTTGATTTGGAATTATAATTTTACCATTTAATTCAACAAGACAATTCTTGTTTTTCTTTTTTTAATCATGAATTATTAAATTATATTTAACAAACTAAGATTTTTTTTTATAAATATACAAATTTAAGTTACACAAGATTTGGGTTTCTTTGTTCATTCATTACATTCTGTATAAACTTGACCAAACTATATGAATTTGTTTGAATTTTATCCGAATTTATAAAAATCTTAAAAAACTATTTGCATAATTCAACAATTTTTAAAACCTATTTTCTCTACCTTTGATTTTTTTTAATAGCACCAAGATAAAATGTTAGGTTCTTGATTCATTTTTTTCTAAATTTCTTAAATTTTAGCTATATTAGATCTATTTTTTTTTTACATTAATGTCTAATAAACTAACAAGCCATTTTTTATTTTTCAAAATTTATGGTTTTAACAAATATTCAACTTATGTTTTTCATTCACTTTTATATTTATCGACTTATATGCCTTTAAATGAAAAAAAAAGAAGATTATTCAATAAAGAGGAATTTATTTAAGAAATGAATTTTTAAAATTGAATTTTCAACATAAAGAATAAAATTACATTAAAATAAACTTATTACAAAGGATAAAGAAATTGTCATCCATATTTAGCCATAAGTTTGAGACATCAAGTAATTAAAATCCGGGTTAAAATATATTCATTTGTTAACTCAAAGATTGGAAAGTTAAGGTTTGTAATTGTATTGTCAAAGAAATAAAATTGGAAAAAGCAAATATTTTACACTTACATGGAATGATCTTCAATTCTTTTCTCTTTCCTGGGAGCAACTCCAATGCTAAAAGTCATTTTAATCATGCTAAAACTAAATTTTAATACAGATACAGTATCAAAAAGCTATTTTGATAAAAAATTCTTCTTCTTTTGAACTACCATTGTAGTTTGAGCATTGAAATAAGAAAAAAAATTTGGTCAAATCTAGACTGAATATTTGAAACAATCAAAACAGTTGAAATGATGATAGTTACTAAAACAAAAATCATATTTGAAAGGATATTTGACTTAGTCAAATTTTGAGAGTATATATAAATCATTAACTATTGGAACACTACTTTAAAACTGAGTTACTAAAATATAATTATAACAGTTCTAATGACTCAATCGTTGAAGTTGCTCTTGCTCTAATACGATAACATCTCTAATCCAAAAGAGCACTACTTTAGAAGTGAGTTACTAAAATATAACTATAACAGTTCAAATGACTGAATTATTAGAGTTGCTCTAATACAACATCTCCAGCCCAAAAGGACATCCTTAATCGAGGCGGACATCACCCAACAGATCCCCCTGATTGATTTACTAAGAGTTGGGAGAGGAGACAAGGACATGTTCTCTGGTCTCCTTATCAAGCTGTTCCATTTATTGGCAAGCGGTTGCCCCTAACTCTCCTGCATAAAGATTTCATGACCTAGACTAAAAAACAACTTTGATGGAAATCCAAATCCAAAACCCAAAAAAAAAAAAAACAACTTTGATGACAGCAACATGCCCACCCATGCCTTGATCAAGGATAATCAAATTTGGCATTACCCCTTTTGTTGATAACCTTTCCTAATCTAGACATTGATTGCACTCAAGATCGGATTTGGATTGGACCAAGAATTATCCGAATTTTATTTGTTAAAAATGATTATTGAATTGAATTATTTTTTCTAATGAATTTACAAATTCTTAATCCGAATCCGGATTTGAATTTGTTTACTATCAAATTGGTTTAATCCGATAATAACAATAACATTTTATTATGTAAATAAAATAAGGTAAAACTAAATGCACTCACCTTTTTAAATTCATGCAGTCCAAATTATGGTACATGAGTGAGAGTGGGCATTAATTGAAATGTATTTAGCTTCAACCTATAAAATATTATGTAATAATATGTAAAATTTAAAATATATAAACTAACTTAAAATAATTTCAACGGATCGGATTCATTCTATCATATTCGAATAAATGACAGGGATATGGACAGCCACTTGGATAATCCCAAATTTGATGAAACAAAACCAAGCTTGCTAGCCTTCCGGAGAGAATGGCGCACTAGAACAGTTCAACCAAACCAGGCTTTGACAAGAACAATTTCAACACATGCAGTGGGGGCAGTTCCAATGCCACTAAAATCTTAATCTCCCGGATAAGTGAAAATTTTCAAATTGGTAATGCTACCCAAAAAATAAACAACCTCATCTAATAAAAGACGAGACAATTTGATAATTTAGAGATAAAGAAGTAAGATGAATAAAATCTCAATTCCTACACCATCAAATTATATATAAACTAGCATTGCCATTTCGACTTGTCTCAACTCCTGTTTTCCCTTTAGAAACTCACTTCCCAATTCTTAAGAGGCAGCGCGAAGGCCCTGCTTCCTGACACTCTTGAAACGAGAGATTTGGTGAAAAAAAGGAACGAGAGATTATTTTTTGGTTAGTTTAAAATTTGAGAAGAAAATAAGAGATGGAGAAAAAAGGAGGAATTTCTTAGACCTTTCATTTCCTTTCTTTCTTCAATTATTTTGACGAAAGATGAGAACATTAGGTTCTACTTTCTCTCATTTGTTATCCAACTCTAAGCATGAAGTAAAAATTACACTTCTTTTTCTCTCTTATCCTCTCCTCCTCATAACTAACAATATGCTTGAATAAATAGAAAAAAAATAACAGGAGATGATAACACTAATTATAAAGAAAAAAAAAAATATAATCTTTCATTCATGCTTAAACAACAAATAAAGAAAAAAAGAATATAATCTTCTCATTTGACTTAAAAAACAAAAGAAATAATAAATAAATTATCTATTATTTTACTATAATACCCTATATAGAACCGTTCTTTTTATATGTTTTCCCTTATAATTTTAAAATTAAAATCAATATTATAAAAAATTCATTAAAAACTCTTTGAAAGAACAAAAGATTTAAGTGACCCTCCCTTTCCCTCCCTCCATCCCATTTCCTTCCCTAATTTTAAATCAAACACAAAATAACCTCTCCCTCCCTTCCCCTTACCTTTCTTTTCAAATCCTTCAATCCAAAGTGTAATGTTATTCTCTCCTCTCTTTTACCTCCTACTTATCCAAGCATAATGTATGAGAATGAAAACAAAGTGGTATCCTTTTGTCAATCAAAATAATTCCAGCTCCATACCCATTTAGAAGAATGCAGCTGGGAAATCCATTTTCTCGGGCAACAGAATGTTATGAAGTGGAGAAAATACTTCAAAGAAAAGCCATACAAGACACTGAGTTGCTTATGGAAACAAAACCATGACAATCCAGTTTCAACATAACTAAAGACATGACAAACAACTCAGACAATAACCTCGCCACCGCCGGTCAAGCACCCAGTTCTGAGACCAGGCGCCTGACAAAGGTAAAAACATAAACCCAAAACCAACAAAACAGACACTTAAACATTTAATAAAGATACTACTAACAAACACCAAGTCTTTTTGATGACTATAATAATAGCCTCCATTTGAAAAAGATCCAGCCTGCATAGTTCACTTACCCTTCTTGGCAGCAGATTTGGTGACCTTGGCTCCTGTAGGGTCCTTCTTCTCCACGCTCTTGATGACTCCCACAGCCACGGTCTGCCTCATGTCCCTGACAGCAAATCGACCAAGTGGGGGATACTCGGAGAAAGTCTCAACCACCATGGGCTTGGTGGGGATCATCTTAACCATGCCAGCATCACCGTTCTTCAAAAACTTTGGCTCCTTTTCGAGCTCCTTACCAGAACGCCTGTCAATCTTGGTCAAAAGTTCAGCAAACTTCACAGCAATGTGAGAAGTGTGGCAATCAAGAACTGGAGCATAGCCGTTTCCAATCTGGCCAGGGTGGTTCATGATAATAACTTGAGATGTGAAGTTGGCCGCCTCCTTGGCTGGATCATCCTTTGAGTTAGATGCAACAAATCCACGCTTAAGATCCTTAACAGCAACATTCTTCACATTGAATCCAACGTTGTCACCAGGAAGAGCCTCCAGGAGAGCCTCATGGTGCATCTCAACAGACTTGACTTCAGTGGTAAGGCCAGTGGGGCCAAAAGTAACAACCACACCAGGCTTGATGACGCCGGTCTCAACACGTCCCACTGGGACAGTTCCAATGCCTCCAATCTTGTACACATCCTGGAGTGGGAGACGGAGGGGCTTGTCTGAGGGTCTCTTGGGCTCTAGGATCATGTCAAGGGCCTCAAGAAGGGTTGGGCCCTTGTACCAATCAAGATTGGTGGACCTCTCAATCATGTTGTCACCTTCGAATCCAGAGATGGGGACAAAAGGGATCTTATCAGGATTGTATCCAACCTTCTTTAGATAGGAGGAGACCTCCTTTACAATTTCATCGTACCTTGCTTTGGAGTACTTAGGCGTAGTGGCATCCATCTGTAGATGAAGGTGAAAGACAATTAGATCCCGATCACAGCCAAAAAAATTAAAACCAAAATTATGATATGGGAATTGAACACATGAAGCCACATTAAAATGAAAAATGACATTACTGCCTTAACTATTATTACCTTAACCCGCCCCCCCCCCCCCCTTCAAAAAAATCACTAGCCAGCTGCTCTATATTAGCAATTCCAGTGCCCTACTTCTTGTTAGTCTAGGGTTTATCTTTTTAACCATAGGTATTCTTTTGGCAGGATAGGGAAGCTACTTGCAGCTCCTATTTGTTCAAGATCATCAGATGCGAGATCTTAACACAACAACCGGTCTTCAACACACACAAACATACAAAATAAAAGTAATAACCCATAACCTAACCTTGTTGCAGCAACAGATCATCTGCTTGACACCAAGTGTGAAAGCAAGTAATGCATGTTCACGAGTCTGACCATCCTTGGAAATACCAGCTTCAAAACCACCAGTAGTGGAATCAATGATGAGGACAGCACAGTCAGCCTGTGAAGTACCAGTGATCATGTTCTTGATGAAGTCGCGATGTCCAGGAGCATCAATGACAGTGCAGTAATACTTGGTGGTTTCAAACTTCCACAGCGCAATGTCAATGGTGATACCACGCTCACGCTCGGCCTTGAGCTTGTCCAGCACCCAGGCATACTTGAATGATCTCTTGTTCATCTCAGCAGCTTCCTTCTCAAACCTCTCAATGACACGCTTGTCAATACCTCCAAGTTTGTAAATTAAATGGCCTGTAGTGGTTGACTTTCCAGAGTCAACATGGCCAATAACCACAATGTTGATGTGAACCTTCTCTTTACCCATTTTGGATTTTATGAAGAAGCTACAACATGAACAAAATACAGGCATCAGACAACAATTAATGGGGGAATAATAATCAGAATTTTCATCAGATCAGAAAAAACAACAGCATATCAACAGTTGAAAAAATAGATAAGTTTTCAATAATTGGGCTATAAAGTCTCAAAAGCAATTTTCCTGGAGAAACCAAAATGAGTACCCGCCATGGTTAATTTTTCTGAGATTGAACTTAGGGTTAGGGTTGATCCAGGTTGGGGAAAGAACCCAACTTAAGGAACCTAGACTCACATATACATACATGCATATATAAATATATATATATATATAAGTACAGAACCCTAACATAGTTTTTTGATAACACAGAACCTTTGTATATAATAATAATAATAATAATAATCTTATACACATAAAAATAGAAAAACAAAACAAAATAAATCATCACATAAGTTTTTGAAAAACTCTGTCAGAAAGAACTAATTGAAGACTATACACATGCATGTACATGCAAGGTAAAAGGAAAATCTTGGGGCTTGTTTGGTTTTCTCTCATAAAAAAGAGTTTGAAATTTGGTAACGTCGAGAAACAAGAACCACTCAGAAACCTTCCTTGGGTCAAATATTAATATTAATATTACAAATAAAAAACTGAGATTACAGTCAATTATTAATATTAAGAAAAGCGAATACTATTTTTAATCAATAATCAATAATCAATAATCAATTAAAAAACCAAATGGTCCCTGGTGTTCTTTTTATTTTAGTTTTTCAAAAGAATTAAAAAAAAGGAAAAAAATCAAGAAACAAGCAAGAAATCGGTTTGATATATTTTATTTCTTATTTTCAAATTCACAAACAAAATGACATTTCAAAAATATAAGGGACACATAACAAATCTAAAAAGAATCATATACCACACTTCAGAAAGTCCTCAAGCATATATGAACAAAGAACCTTTCTAAAATAAAACCCAAATCAAAACTACATCTCAGATCCATTATCCATCTAAACTGACCATGCTAAACGTATATAAATAAGCACAGATTGAATCACATCTATCCAGAAAGATCACAGTTATACATCTGTAAAAATTATATGCATGAATATACATCAAACCGAGCAGACCAATCCAATACAACGCAGCAGAAATTGAATTGCCACTAACCAGAATATACATTATATACACAGATGCACACACATTTAACCGGTGACGAAGACTGAAATCACAGGGAGGTGATAAGAAACCTTACCTTCAGTCGAAGAGCGATCGAGCAAGAAACTGTCGTGCGAGCTGCAGATCGCGGAGGAAGAGAATGCTCTGCTTGGCTAACAGATATATAGTAGCACCAGCGATTAGGGTTTACGCCTCAGCCGTTAGATTTCAAGATCAGAAATAAAATCGAAGGGCTATCGTTCGGTTGAGATCTTGCCACCTGGACTGTAACACTATGTGATAATAATGTGGTCATTCTGTCGTTTTTTTTGCCCTTTAAACAAATATTCAGTACCCCTGTAACAACATACATACATACATGTAAGTTACATATTATTCGAGCATTAGGATGATACCATTTAATATTTATTACCTTTCTTAAGCTCATTTTAAAGTGTTACACAGTAAGCTTATGGTGTATTATTTCAATAATACTCTCTCATAAGTGTTATGATTTATTGATGAATCATAGTATAATGACTTTACATTACTGAGAAAGCACATTAATATGAAACTTTTTTGAATGAGTCGGTATAGTGATGTGATAATGTGTCATTCTAATAATATTATGTCATATGAAATATAACTTATCTTATTTAGTGTAACATAATATATGTGACAGAATGTAATTAGAAAGACACGAAATCATTTGATATACCGAACCCATAGCAAAATATTTCCACTAGCACAATAATATAACAATTTTATTAAAAAAAATCGCATATTTATTTGGATGAGTAAAAAGATATTGTTATGTTAGGATTTTTTTTCAATAATGTCACACTTTTGAAATTTATATTTAAATAATGGGCACATTTATTATATAATTTAAAATTTATTATTAATACAATGTCACATAGTAACACATAAATTTAAGAAGTGTAACCTTTTTTTTTTAATTTTTTTTTGTGATTTAATAATAGGTCTCGTATAAAGTGTTTAATTAGCATAAGGTCTAACCAAAATATTTTAATCCCAAAAGCTTTTAGTAATTTTGCTCACAAAATTACCCTTTCATATGAAACATCGAAAAAAAAAAATTATAGCTTCTTCAGTCTCTTCCTATGCACATTCATTGCCACTTCATCACTTCTCATTTTAGAAACTTTAAAATAAAATAATTTGTAATATATAAATCTATTTTTTAAAAATATTATATATTTGAATGCTAAAAATCGATACTTATCAAATAAGATATATATTACACATAAAATTTTGTCAAAAAAATTATGTTTCTTGAATAGAGAAATTTCATTTAACATATTACTGTCCAAAAATTCTCTATCGTAAAAGTCTCTGTGAAGAAATTCTCTGTCTAAAAATTCTCTGTCTAAAAAACAATTATAAAAAATTCTTAATTTTACCTTCTGCTAATATTTAATTTCTTCCCATATGTTATGTTAATTCAGATGTTAGTTTCACCTACACTGTAAACATTAATACATCAAATGTTAAGGTTGTGAAATCTGCTTCTTCACTATCTTTTTTCATTTTTTTCTTCCTTTTCCTTGATGGACAACGACTTTCCGTCTCAAGAAATAATTCATGCATATCAATCAATACCAATTGTGCAATTGGTTGTGACTTTTGAGAGGGGATTTCTCACACATCGGCAAGATCCAACTACACTAAACAGCTAACATTTGCCAACGCAAAATGCCAATCATTCAACAACCACCATAAAAAAAGCTCAACTTTCAAGTTCACTTCGGACCACAAAATGACAAAATTTCTCAAATCATTTTGTCAATTAAAGTGAAACCAATAGAAACTTGTTAAATTGAAAATTCCTTTGTATTTTAGTCTAGTGGAGTGCCATTGTTATGTGACGTGTACTATCCCTTTTTTAACCAACCTTTTTCCAGACGAAACCTCCCCCAATTGGAAGCCACAAGGAGCTAGCTTCGCCTTCTTTCTAAGATAACATTCTCGTGGTGCAAAATGGGTGGATCTTCACCTTCACTTATAGTTTCATCATCTATTGAACTATTTTTTGGTTGGGGTTCAGTATGTAGAAAAGTAAAGGTTTGAAATGCTCACAATAGAAATTCTAACACACTGTGTATTGATATCTTGAGTATATTTTATACAGAGTTTTGAAAGTCTATCTTGGGAAATATACAGCTATCAAAAAATTACAGAAGCCGCCTAACAAAACAGAGAGACATTTATGCATGATTTTCTTGCTTGATTGTCTGCAGAATATTTCCAGATTTCTTGCTTGATTATTGCTGCAGAATATTTCCAGATTTCTTGGGATTTTGACTTTTACTTGCCTTTGTGTCACCTTCCTTAATATGCCCCCGCAAAATTGAGCTGCCATCGGCAAGACCAATTTTGGCGCGTAGATATTCTGTACGTTCTCGGGACAGTGGCTTGGTCAGCAAATCCGCCAGTTGATCTTGGGTGTGTACATGGGTCACATTAAGGGTACCTTTCTGAATTGGTCACGCACAAAGTGAAGGTCAATTTGGATGTGCTTCATTCGTGAGTGTTGAACCGGATTGAAACTGAGATGAGTTGCTCCAAGATTATCACATAGAAGGGAAGGGGGCAAGTTTAATGAAAAACCAAGTTCTTGAAAAAGTGCAGGTAACCACATAGTTTCCGATGCAGCATTAGCCAGGGCTCGGTATTCAGCTTCCATAGTTGAGCGGGCTACGACTCTCTGTTTTTTTGAACTCCATGAGATTGGATTGCAGCCTAGGAATATGATGTATGCCGATGTAGAGGTTCGGTCATCAATGTTGCCAGCCCAATCGGCATCACTATATGTTGTTAAACATGGTGCTGCGGATTTCTTGAGGTGGAGACTGTGAAAGATTGTTTTCTTGAGATACCGAAGAAGTCTTTTAGTGGCTGTCCAATGGGTGACCGTTGGCTTGTGCATAAATTGGGACAGCTTGTTTACCGCAAAGAAGATGTCCGGACGGGTAAAGGAAAGGTGTTGTAGGCTGCCAAGGACTTGCCTATACTCGGTGCTGTCGATGGCAGCTGTGCCATCCACCAAATGAAGGGACTGACTGGTTGACAGTGGGGTGGAAACATCCTTTGCGCCAGCCATGTTTGTAGTCTCCAAAAGATCACGAACATATTTATGTTGTGAGAGAAATAGACCTGCAGTAGTGGGTATTACTTCCACGCCAAGAAAAAAATGTAGTAAGCCCATATCTTTCAAGGAAAACTGATCACGAAGGTTGCTAACAACATGAGTCAAAAAATTTTTATCATTGCCCGTGATGATTAAATCATCAACATAGACAAGGAAATAGCATATAATGGAGTTATGTCGATAAACAAATAAGGAAGAATTGGCTTTAGAATTGTGGAACCCGAGCTTGAGTAAAGCATGTCGTAGAGCTGAATACCAAGCCCGTGGGGCTTGTTTGAGGCCATAGATGGCTTTTTTCAACCGGCACACATGATCAGGTTTGGACAAATCTTTGAAAACCGGAGGTTGCATCATGTAAACAGTTTCAGTCAATTTGCCGTGGAGGAAGGCATTGTTTACGTCCATTTGTTTCAAATCCCACCCATTCATAACTGCAACACTAAGCACTGTCCGTATTGTGGCTGGTTTAACAACGGGACTGAAGGTTTCCTTATAATCAACCCCAGGGCGTTGATTATACCCCTTTGTAACAAGGCGGGCTTTGAATCTGTCTATGGAACCATCTGCTTTCCGTTTAACGCGAAAGACCCATTTACAGCTCACTGGGTTACAATTTTTGGGGGGAGGGACTAAATCCCATGTGCCATGGCGCATAAGGGCTGTTAATTCACTAGACATGGCTACACGCCATTCAGGGTGAGATACAACTTGGCTCACACATGTGGGTGCTAGAGGTAAGGGAAGGGAATGCTTTGAGACAGTGTGCAGTTGTTTGGGTTTGAAGATATTGTTCATGGACCGAGTGGTCATAGGATGGATTCGGGTGGGGGAACTTGCAGGTTGCACAGGACAGAGTGAATCAGAGATAGGGATGAAGGCAGGTAGAGAGGAGAGTGAGGTATTCGGTGCAACAGCGTTGAAATCAAAGGGCATGTGTGATAAATTCAAAGTTAAATATGCTGCATCTAGAGTTTCATGTGATTCATTGAAAACAAAAGGAGAGAAAGAGGGGGTGTTACCAGGAGGTGGCGCAGTAATGACGGCTGCATGTTCCGATCTTGCGGGTGGTGGCGATAGGGAATTCGACTGAGAAACAGAAGCTGATGGAGCAGCAGGGAAAGGTTAGGGCACGGGTTCTGCAAAGGAGAAGAAGAATGAGAGTGAATAGGGGCAGATGGGCTTTCATTCGGGATTGGGCCGTGTAGGGGACTTGGTGACACTAGGCTTTTGGTTTCATCAAAAGTCACATGTCTAGAGATATAGATTCGGCCCGTGGATGGATCCATGCATTTATATGCATTCTGCATGAGTGAGTAGCCGATAAACACGCATGGGACAGATTTGGCTTGTAATTTGTGGGTGTTATATGGCTTTGTAAGTGGATAGCATAGACAACCAAATTTTTTTAATTTGAGATAATTTGGTTGGTGACCAAAAAGTGACTCAAAATGAGACTTATTTTGGAGAAGTGGAGTTGGTTGACGATTTATGAGATAGGCAGCGGTTTGAAAAGCGTGAGGCCAATAAGAGAGGGGTAAAGAAGCATCATGAAGTAAGGTGAGACCCGTTTCCACAAGATGACGATGACGCCGTTCGGAAACACCATTTTGTTGTGGGGTGTGGGGCGCAGTGGTGTAGTAGCTTATACCATGGTCAGAGAAGAATTTTCTTAACCGTAGAAATTCTCCACCATTGTCTGAATACAAACTGGTTATTTTGGATTTAAACCTCGTTTCAACAAGCTTTTTAAATTGAGGAAAAATAGTAGAAACAAGGGATTTTGTAGGCATTGGATAAAACCATATGTATTTGGTATAGTGATCCACAAATATTAAATAATAGTGTGAGCCATTTAAACCAGTGATATGAGCAGGTCCCCAAACATCAGTGTATATAAGGTCAAGTGGAGCATGACTGTGAAAACTTGTAGAACCAAATGGTAGTTGATGTGCTTTATTTATTGAGCAAGAAGTACATGAAGAAGATAGTTTATTTGTGGTAAGCGGAAGAGAAAAAGAATGAACAAGGTTTTGAACAACTTTAAGCGATGGGTGTCCAAGACGCTTGTGCCACACATCAAGTGAGGTTCGTTCATGCACATTAGTAACCATTTTTGGAATTGGAGAAGCCACCATTGAGTTCGGAAATATGTAGACGCCATTCTCACACGCACCTCTTAGAAGTATTGCCCCCATGACTCGGTCTTTCACAAGAAAATGAAATGGGTGAAACTCAAGAAAAATATCATTCTGTTTGGTAAAGTGATGAACTGAAATAAGATTCTTGTGAAGTTGTGGAACACATAAAGTATCATGTAAATGAAATGTTTTTTTTCATGTGGGTAAAGTTAAAGAACCAATATGTGTAACCGCCAAACCTGTACCATCACCAAGAATAACTTTGTCAGTGCCATCATAGTCAGAATGAATGGATAAATTTTGTATATCACTAGTAATATTATGGGAAGCTGCAGAGTCAACAAGCCACTTGTTTTTTGTAGCATCAGAGGTTGCGATGCAGTTAACAGTCATTTCATGAGACTGTAATTGTGGACAGGCCTTAGCTATGTGGCCCACTTGGTCACAAAATTGGCATTCGGGCTGAAATCTACGTTGATTGGAGTGGGGGCGACCCGAAGGGTTGGTGCGTCTTTGGTCTCGAGAGGGACCATTTGGAGGCCGAGAGTGGCCTGGTGGACGTGAAGGCTCATTGGCCTTGTTATTTCCTCTTTGCTGGTGAGTTCCAGAGAACCCAGGTCGGCGACTAGTGAAGTTCACAGCAGCCACAAGGTGCTGCGTAGCAACTTCCATCCTCCTCAAGTAGCTCTCATGGCCAATAAGTAAATCATGGAGCTTTTCAAAGGCAAGAGAGGTTTCCTGTGCCCGAATAGGTGCAGCAATCTCTCGAAATTCAGGACCTAACCCATTTAGAACATAGAGGGTTAGGTCATCGTCGGAGATTGGATGATCGATGAGAGCAATCTCATCAGCCAATCCTTTAACCGCATGAAGGTACTCTAGGATTGGTTGATTTCCACACTGGATCAAGGTGAGTTCTTCCTTGAGTTGCATGACCCTTGTACGCGATTTGCTGGCTTACAGAGTGGATAATTTCTGCCATGCCTCATGAGAGGTTTTGGCTGTGGCAATGAGTGGCGTGATGGTTGGTGATGTAGAGGCAAGAAGAGCGCTAAGAATGAGCTTGTCTTGCCGGACCCAATGGGTTTTCTTGGAGAGAGATGGCGGGGCTCCATCGGAGGGGGGACATTGTAAGTCTCCATTGACATAATCCATGAGATCATAGCCAATTAGGAGGGCCTCAAATTGAGCACGCCATTGGGGAAATGTGGAGGGTGTGAGTTTCTCATTAATCTGAGCAATAATGTTAAAAACAACAAGAGGAGTTGCAGAGGAAGAGATAGGCTGATTTGCGGAAGACATTTGTGTAAAAGGGATCAAAGTCTCGTTAGAGAGAGGGACATCTGATACCATGTAGAAAAGTAAAGGTTTGAAATGCTCACAATGGAAATTCCAATACACTGTGTATTGATATCTTGAGTATATTTTATACAGAGTTTTGAAAGTCTATCTTGGGAAATATACAGCTATCAAAAAATTACAGAATCTGCCTAACAAAACAGAGAGACGTTTATGCATGATTTTCTTGCTTGATTGTCTGCAGAATATTTCCAGATTTCTTGTTTGATTATTGCTGCAGAATATTTCCAGATTTCTTGGGATCTTGACTTTTACTTGCCTTTGTGTCACCTTCCTTAATACAATAGAGATGAAGAAAAACTCGTTGATTATTGGTGTGGGATCACTGTTGATAAAAGATAAATCTAGAGATGATCAACCAAGAATATAGAGATGAAGTTCGTACGAGTAGTGGACAATCTACATCAAATGGTCATGAATCCTAGGATGAGATGACAGGGAGAAAGTATAGGCAATCTAATTAAGAGAGATTTCATGAGAGTAAGAGGCATAAACATGAGTGTTAGTCGACTATATCATGGAGATAGTGACCTCAACCTTTGTCCCGTGTACTCTCAAGTTTTAGGGTTCTTGGCCAGGTTGTAGGGTATAATGACAATACTTGGAGAAGCATAAGTTGTACTTGTCACAAGAAGATTGTGATAGTCATGGTCATATTATAGTGATGTGAATGGGCTATTTATAATAGCTCCCAACACGTGAGGTTGTTATGGAATGTGATAGAAGGTTTATCGAATCTTGGTAGAATCTCTCATTGTCGAAGGACGTACCTTGGGTGTTCCACGCATGAGTCATGCGATAGACACCTTGAGAGTTCTCAATACTTTAGCCTCTATGCCACAAAATCCTAAGTATCCCGAATAATGGGTTTATAACACTATTCAGTATTATAGCCACTTGCCAGACTCAAGGAGTCTCTCGAAGGTTTGCCTCAAAGTCTTTAGGCATCCCTATAATGGGAGAGCTAGAGTTCCTTGAAAGGAACTTTCTCTTAGAAGAGTCGGTTAAATCTAGGAACTTTTGGATGGCTCGACCAGATCTTTTGAGAACTATGATTAGCTCGGCCAACACTTAGGCTTATTTAATAATGCTAAGTTCAAGGACTAGAGAATAATTGGACTTTTGATCGCACAAGATTGGATTGGATAGATCAGAAAGTTTGTTCTGTGATTGCCTTATTTCTGGGTTTAGGCTTTTCTTTGTCGAGCGTGGCTTAGCTGGCTATGCTCTAGGTTAATCAAGTACCTACAATCACAAATCTAAGAATGTTACGGAGCATCCTATCGTTGCTAATGCAAACCTCGAATATAAAATGATTTTTTGAAAACTCTCTTCGATTTCTAATCGATTTGGCAACTCCTTTGTTTGATCTAGTATCACTTTTATACACGTTTTTAAATCTATCAAAATTTAGAGGAAGAAGAAGACTGATGAAGAAATTGAGGAGAGGGATTGATTCCGGAACATAGGGGAGCATTATTTTGTCATTAAAATAATATGACATTGCCACATCAACGATTTTGGATCTTGGATTAAATAACATAAAAAACTGAGGAACTTTTGATATTTCAATATTTTACCTTGCACACACTTATTTTGAAGGACTTTTTAATAAATAACTATTTTTTTAGTTAACACAAGAAGTAGTATTAATTACAAAAAAAAAAATTCTTATTGTTATGGACTTTGTTTTTAGTACGACAATGAGTAGGGAGGAATTATTCTAAGTTGTGTGTGCACGGACTCGAACTCTAACCTACCATGTGAAAAGATGAATTTTAAACACCTCATTTTGATGTATTTTCACTATTGTTATAGACTTTTTGAAAAACCAACAATCAGCTCACTTCGTAATTAGAAAACCATCAAGTTCAATTTATGATCGAAAAATTAACATATATAGAAATTGTAATTAATTACAAGAACTCAAGACTTTAAATTGACTAGTATAAGTAATATCCAATTTAACTTCATTTATGCTTAGATCTTACCCATAATGAGTTAAGAAGCCAAATACAAAAATAAAAATAATATGGTAGAGAAAAAAGAAAAAAGAAGACTATTTGTTGATTATATCTGAAAAAAAATATTATATATAAAATATAACTATATCCAAGTCATATATGATATAACATTATATTAAAAAAAAATTTGGATTTATTCCAAACTTTGGTCTAAGATATTTCTGTTTGTTTACATTTTCAAAAACAGTTTTTTAATTTCAAAACACAAGATACACATTTTAAAATAATTTTTTATAAATTTTTTAAAATTTAGATTATCATATTCAAATGTATTTTCACAGTTTTAAAAAAAATAATTACAAAATTTTGAAATATATTTTAGAAATTTTTTTTAAAAAATTATATCTGAATCACTATAAAAAAATTAATTTTAAAAAAAATTAATATCGCGCACCATTTTATTTCTTATCGGATAACGTATATTCACTTCTTGCTTTTTTTATTTTATTTGTCCAAACGAGGCCTAATAAATTAGTTAATAAAATTACAACACTGGCCTTTTGAACTATCATAATAACGTTGAACTACCAGCATGCTGGAAAAAAATAGAAAATTAAGCACATAAATTTTACTAATACTGAATCAGACCCAAAAAAAAATTGTTAATTAAGACGAAATTTACCAAATTGCATATTAAATATTTAAATTTCTTTTTACTAACTCATCTATTAATTAGTAAAAGTGAAGTCAATAATAATTGATCATGCGTTATAAAATTCAATTACTAAAAAAATCATTGAAAATTCTCAATAATAAATACTTAATTAATTTATCAAACAAAAGAAGCTCAAGATATCAAACATATTTATCTAATTTTTGTTAATTTCTTTCCCAGCTTTTTAAACGTCTGGATGTGTCAAGAATTTTAAAGTGCTTGATATATGAAAGAATTTAAAATTTATATAATTTAAAATACTATAATTTAGAAATACTATTGTTTGAACAAATTTGAAAATTGGGATTTTTTTATCAACCGTCCATGGTTAGCCTAACTAAAAGCAAATGAAATTAGAATATGTTGGCCAATTAAACTAAATTTATAAATTTTAGGAAGTTTCTTAATTTAGTTTATTGAGTCCTAATAATATTTGGAGTCTTTTTGGATAGTCCTAATTGTAGTTGGACTAATATTCTTTTTTATTATAGTTAAATGAGATATACTAGTTTGTATGAGATTGGATGTCCTGATCAATATAGGACTTAGAGTCAATATTATATATATATGTGAGTCTCTGTAACATTGAGTTGTAAGTCACAAAAATAATAAGTGGTAGCCGAAAAAAGAGGCCGTGAGCCGAGAGCCTGCACCGTGAGAATGTGTGTGTTTATGTAGGAAGCCGAATTTTGGCTGCCATAATTGTGTGTACCTATAGACATAATTGTGTGTGCCTATAGATCCGAGAGTCATGGGAGGTTATGCTAATATATTTGTGAGTATAAAGTTTTATACTGCTTAAATAAAATAATAGAAGTTTACTTTGTGGTGGAAGAACGAAACAATTTCATATTTTTTTTCCTACTTTGTTTCTTTTTAGTTTTATAATTAGTATCAGAGTGATTCTAAATCCTACATTTGGTATTAGAGTAATTTTTAGATCCTACATAATATTTAATTATTAGTATTCAATTAATTATTTTAAAGGAAAAAAAGTTATTGAGGCAAATATCCAAAGTTAAATTAATAAACTTTCAAGTGTTTGTGATTTTAACTAATAAAAAAAAAACTAAAGAAAAGAAATATGGAAACCCTTTGAGTGCTTTTTATTTTTATTTTTGATTGTTTTCTTTTTTGTGTAACATGAAATTAAATGAAAATTTTGAAAATATACTAATTTTGGAGTCGTTTTCATTTTTAGCAAAATAAAAATATGCAATACATAAAAACTTCAAGCTTATCACAATGAGATGGAAATTACGTTTTCATTCTGCAGCAAATAGAGAGGTTATTTATCCGACTAGAACTCGTAATTTTCAGTTCACAATTAAGCAACGGTAAGATTGTTCCAATGCTCGCAATTGGCAATATATATATATATATATATATATATATACATACTTGTCCTCTCTTTTCGATCATTCACCAATCAACTTGTAGTTAAAAAAACACATTTGCTGCAGATCCATGGAGAAGAAAAGTTGCCGAAAAAAAGGTAGATGTTGGTACAATAGTGACATATTCAGAAAAGAAAGAAAAAAGATTCATTTGGTGATGGTGAGGAAGATGAGTTTAAGGGTAAGAAAAGAATTTGTAAGTATCATGCTTGGTTACAATCTTGTTTTTAATCTCTATTAAGTAAATAAAATGGGATTTTGTTTTAAAATTATTTGAGAATTTTTCTCATGTTCTTGATGTACCCTTCATTTTAGCAATTAAGTTTTCTGATTGTAAAAAGTAAAAACTGAGTTGCAGCTTACTACTAGACTCTAGTCAATTTACATCTTGAAGTCAAGTTGGTTTATATCATTAGTCATATTAAGCATATTAATCACCCCTCACCAGTTAAAAATATGTATATGAAACTTCATTTGTCGGTAGAATATATATATATATATATATATATATATAGAGAGAGAGAGAGAGAGAGAGAGAGAGAGAGACCCGTGTTTTGCATGGCTATATGAAATTCTCTAATCTACTGATAGTCAAGGACGAAGCGGTGTGTAGGCTAAATTAGAAAAAAAATTTATATGTAATATTTAAAATAATTTTATGAAAAATTCCTTTAATTTGAAAAAAAAATTATTGAGAAATTTTTCTCCTAAAATTTCTCAATAATTTTTTTAGCTCCCTCCCCTCCCCTCCATTTTTTTTTTCTAAGGTTCCTTTGTTTTAAGATACTCTCAGAAACATATCTAGTGAAAACAGGGTGGGGCTTGTAGCTCAGAGAGCACGTGGCTACGAACCACAATGTTGGGGGTTCGAATCCCTCCTTGCCCACAACCGGGCCAAAAGGGAAGGACCTTTTCCTCTAGGAGTAGGAAAATCCTGATCGGGACAGCGGACCAAAAGCTATGGAACTTGGGTGTGGATCTTTTGTCGAAATGGAATGACCTTACTTTTATGATTTATAGTAAATGTTGGAATCATTACACATAGTATGCCCAACCCCTATCAACGTATTTTTTTGTTTTACGTCCCGTAATTCTTTCTCAGGCTTGGGCAGAATAGGAGAGCAAATACAAGTATTAGTAGCATAACAAAAATGCGTTTGTTGTCATTAATATGTTTGCTTGCGGTAAATGTAACCTCTCGGGAGAATCAATGACTGCATCTTTGATGCACGACTAGTGATCCTTGAGTCCCGCATTGGATACAAAATGAAAGGTGAAAGAGATGAAAATTTATAAATGCACATTTCTGAATTCATTTCATTCTTTGTCTCACAGTAGAGACAAAATGAAAGCCAAAAAAAATCTTTGTTATTCATTCAAGTACAATTTGGAATCAAATAGTAAATTCAATCAATGAAAATAAAATAGTAAATTAAGATAAGAAAACACGTCGATGAAATTCTCATTTTTATATTAAATAATAGATATGTACATGTTGTATGTGTATATGTGTGTGTATATATATACTCACAAATTAAAAAGGGTTGGAATGGCTACTTATATATTGTGCTTGGCATGTTCTTTTTCATCCTAGATATTATATTTGTGAAACTTATAAATTAAGTATGGTTGTAGTTGATTCTTAATTAAACAAACAGATAGCTCCATCTAGCTTTAAAGAACTGGAAAATATGTATTATAATTAAGCCTGTCCGCATTTTATTAATAAGAAAATAATATTATACAACCTAGGCTAGTTAGCCGTCCTTAAAAAAAATGTGTCTTTCACTAAATAATAAGACTATTTGTCAACTCCAAAACTATAATGTGGCCATGACATGGATACCACTAATTTGGTGGCTTCTATCATTTTTCTCTTATGCACGTTCTTTTTGAGAAAAATTTAGGGGGGGGGGGGGTGAAATTGCAAAAACTTTATATGTAGTTTTTTTTTTTAAATTGAAGAAATTTTACACTTGAAAAAAAAAAATTATTTCTCAAATAGGAAGATGATAGGAACAGAATTTTAAGAGGAAAAATAACACGTTTGTATTTTTTTTCTTCATTCTTAAATTTTCTTAGCTACCAAACAAAACTTAAATGAAAAAATTTTAACAAGAAAACATCAAAACCCATTAAATAAATGGCAATAGAAATTTTTCTAGCAACCAAACAAAGTTTGAAAGAGAAAATTCTAACAAGAAAATATCAAAATCTATTACATAAATGACAACGAAAACTTTCCTAGTAGCTAAACAAATATTAAAGGTGTTTTTTAAAAAAAAAACATTAAAATTTATCAAATATATGGTAATGAAAAAAATCATAGCTCAAGATATACTTTGGGAACTAACATTGTTAATGGATTGGACTAAAATTTTAGAGTAAGAAGTGAGAAAATATGGGTAGAGATTGTGCTGACCCAAATTTTGGAGGGGATTACTTTAAGAATGACCAAAATTGTACTTTTATAAATTATTTTTTCTGACTCCACCCCAACCCTCTCATGGTTCCACCCTTGCTTGGGAGAGGTCGATAAATTTATATAGCAACTCTCTCATGATTCTAATCTTATTCAAGAGATGTATGTGTTTACTTTCAACACTGTTGGTTTATGTATTCGAGTGATGTATGAGTTAATTTTCAACGTTGTTGATTTACGTATCTTCGATTCTATCTCTTTGTCGTTGTATACATTTTTATATACAAAATCTATATGTCTCCCCCTATTATTAACGGATAAGTTGTACATGGGGAAAGAATAAATATTAAATTATATTATGTGTCATTATTTATGAAAAATATTTGATATATCAAATTTAGTTATTTATTTTTGTTCTAATGTTAATGTGTCAAGGATATAAAAGATATTTGAGTTTTAAAAAGAATAAAAAGCAACTTTCTCAATGAAAAATTACTCCTTGCCAATTAGTCATATTAATGTATAGCAAGTGGTGAATTTATGAAGTAATGGGAATGAAGGAAATCTAATTTGAAATCCAATTGTCTTATAATATTGGTTGAAAATGTTTTTGAAAAACGTTTTGCCGACGGTAACTTCAACATAAGAACCCAAAAAAAATCCTATAGCCCAATGGACAAAACATATTGCTTTTGATGTGATCCATGCCATTTTTTAGTCAATTTCACATATGCTTAAGCTTTCAGTTTCGCATTTTTACCAATTTCAAGAAGTATATTTTTTTTTTATTACTTTAAATAAAAAAACTCCAAATAAGTTATCATTTGCGATAAACTTCTTTTTTTCTATTTAGTTTCTAATTTCGGTCACAATTCAAATTTATCCCAATTTTGATTCTTTTCTTCTTCAAATTTTCCATTATTATTTACTTTCAATAGGATTTGTTTGCTAGTTTTAGTTTACTAATCAAATTAGTAGTTTCCTTCATAAATAATGTTCAAATTTCATTTTAGAAAATTTGTTTCTTTGAATTTGTGATTGATTCAATATTAAAAAATCGATGCATTTCATCACATATAGATAAGAAAATATATATTTTTATTAGAATAAGATTTTGTTAAGTAGAATTCAATAAAATAGCTATTCTCAAACGCTCTTCCATGGGGTGATGTCTTTGTTATCATGCATGGAAATTAGCTTTTATGCACGAACAATTGTTATACGGGAAATATACTAATAATTTTTAAATAGAGAATTGCATCAATCACAAAACAAAATTGTAACATTTCAAATGAATACTGTATATCATTCAATCATAGCTATCTTTTCTTGTATTTACAATCCGTCTTTATAGTTGTCGACTATCACCTATATCTATTTTGAGAAATTCTATTATGAACTAGATTTATTAACTGACATAAATCCCATGTTATAATGTAATGTCATTTGATTAAAATATTTTGTAATGCACCCAATCCATGATGAAATTTCTCTATTTATCTCATTTTTTTACCTATGTCACCATGGCAAAACCCTAGAAAGAGAGAGCTCTGAAAGAGCGCGTGCCTGTCGCGACTTCAAAACGCGGATGGGCATGGCACCAGAACTGTAGTGCTGGTGTGTAAGTCAATCCCGGCATGCTCGAAAGCCAGGTGAGAGGACCAAAATGTTCACTCGTCTGGTCTGGAACCAAACGACGCCACCGCGACGGCGTTTGCGTGGTGGCTGCCGCCGCCGCACCCCAAAGCGCTAATCAATCCCCACAACCCCTTCCCTCTGCTTCTACCAGCAGCCTCCTTCTCGTCACCACCGTCAGTTCGAAACAGTGTCGACGGACCGTGGCGGCTCTGCCGGTTCTTCATATCACTCAAATCCATCTCCGTCGGAAACCTCGCCAACCCAAACGCAAACAAATACCACCTGGACTTGGTCGGCGAAGCCAAAATGGACACTCTTTGGACCGAAAATCCGTACTTTTTGTCACACTTTCCGGCGGATCTGTTCCTGTATTTCTCCGATACCGGCGACGACAAAGACTTGGGACTCGAAACATAACCCAACTTCGGAGCTTCTGAAATCTTCGAATCATTAGATTTTGAAGTTTTGCGTTTGTTGAATGACTTCAAGTTCCATCCAAAGAGGGCTCGCTTTCTGGGTTTTTGTTGCTTCTTGCTTTCGAGCTTCTGGGTATCAATGGAGGAGACAGCTTCTTTGTAAGGAATGAGCTTTCCGCAGAAGATGATGTTGTCAGCTGGATTAGAGGTAGAAGTTTCTGTACTCCATTCCTCACTGAAGAACTCGAAGTAGTTTTCTTGATCGGAGAATGATGAAGAGGTTTGATCGAAGTTTTCCCAATCAGCTGATTCACTATATATTGGAAGATCACAGAGAGAAAGTGTCTCCTCTGCATCATCCATGTCGTGCATAATATTGGGTTTAGATTCCATTAATGAATCTTGATAAGATTCCCTAGCAACCATCAACGTATATGAGAGCAATGCTAGTGGGAAACGTGTCCTAGCAGAGAGAGAAAGTAATTGAAGAACAGAAGAAGTTGTGGCTTATACGGTGACTTATGTTGATTGATATATATATATATATATATATATGGTTGGAGAGAGAAGGAGTCTTGAGGGAAAGAGATTTGCATGTTCATAGGCGTTGATTGATTATTGATGGGTATGGCTTCTAGATGAATAGAAAATAAAGAAATAAAAGGAGAGGCAAAAAGAGAGGTGGATACTAATCTTTTGGTGCTTCTAGAAGAGCAGGCGGAGGAAAGTAAAAGGTCGTCATAGTCTCAATCTCTCATAGTTCAACGTGTCATTTTTTTATTCTAGAAACAACTTGTATTGCGAGAATTAAGCAGATGTGGCAACAGCAATGTCTTGATGCTCGTATATTAAAGCCACACTCACCCATCTACATGGGTAGGATCTAGAGTAGTAAATGGATCGAATTTTCATCCGATATTATTCGAGATTTGATATGTTAAATTTGAATATAATTTTAAAAATAGTGATTCATGACCCGATCCGATCTGAATCTGATTATCTCAAATATAAACGGATCGAATATGATATAAGCTGATTCAATTCGTTTACAATCTAATCTAATCCGTTTATATATATATATATATATATATATATAGTAAAATTAATATATTATATATATATTAATATAATATATATTTATATTTATATATAATATATTAATTTTATTAATAATATATATTTATATTTATATATAATATATTAATTTTATTAATAATATATAAATTTTATTAATTTTAATATATATATATATATTATAATTTTAAACAGATCGGACCAGATTAACGGATTCGGATACGGATTAACATTCGCCTGATCTGTCGAATTAACGGATCGGATTTCTTATTAAACGGATCGGATTCGAATTGTTTCTAATCCGATCCGAATCCGATCCGTTTACAGTCCTAGTAGGATCCGTTATTTATGACGTTTATAAGTTAATTTTATTTATGTGAATAGTTAGATACACCTGTCCTACATAGGTCAGACTCATATGGTGAGACTCATTTGCATGAGAAGGCGAGACAACGAAAATGAGATTCCTAACATTATTAGTGACACATTTAAGAGAAATAGCCATCTCATCAGTTACACCGTTTTTGAATTTGAACATTGGGTAAAATTTTACATAATGCCTCGTGAATATTTAAAATTTGATCAAAAGTCTTTTTGCAAGATATTTTGATTATTGAATTTTTTATTTTCACATCCAAGAATGAATAGGAGGACCATCGTCCTTTAACAAGTATTCACTTGTATCAATGCCTTGCATTCAAAGTAACGAGTCTTGGACAAATTAGAAAAAAATATAGTGTAATCTGTATATTTTGCCGTTGTGTTGAACAATTATTAGCCTAGGTACAATGCATTGGGACCGATAAATAAGTTTTTCACCATCCTAGGTTTTAAGAAATTGTGGCCAATATGCTCTATATATATTATGAGAAATATTTGGTATATTAGACATGTTTACATGTTTTTGTGTATCATTGATGTGTTGATGGTATTTTTGAAATTAAATGATATATTTTGTCCTTTTATTTAAATTTTAAAAAAAAGTTATGATAATTTATATCAACAGGTAAAAAAATTTGATAAACTTTTAAAGTAGATGTAACATTACTCTTTTATTATATAATAAAAAAATTTAATTTACGTATATTACCTTGTCCTAAATGATATTTTTGTGATCAATTGGCCCCTATTCAAGAAAGGATTTCTGAATCTGACATTAAAATGTGTAATTAAGGTTTGAGCCACAATTAAAGAGTCTAAGGTTAGAGAGTTTGCAGGTTTCACTCCGAACTGATTACTGCGACCCCCTTTGTGACGAAGCGCCTCTTCTCCCGTGGTCTATGACTGTGGGTTAGCCTTGAGAAAAATACTTAAAAAGATAAAGAGGCCATTGTGAGAATGTAATAGATGTTTTCTCATTTTTTGTTCTTTCTTTTGCAAATTTCGAATATAAATACAAAAGTCTAATTGGCTTGATTGCTGATTAGTTTTGCATACAAATCCATGGCAACTTTTCCTGTTTTCTAGATGGTGAAAATTTTGTACAATTGCACAAGTAAACTCTTGTTGATAGGGATGGAAATGTAATTCGTCGGTTGAAAATTCATCAATTCTATTATTAATAAAATGGGTTCAAGAAAAGACATTTTTACCTGTTATACTTTGATGTGAGTTTGCGAAGAAGGCACTATGTTCGGCATCGATTGTATAAAATAAATTAATAAAAAAGTTTTTACTTTATATAATTAATATTTATAATAATATTTTTTGGTTATTCATTAAAAATTTATATAAACTTTATAGATTTATATGTTTGAAATAGAAAATAATATAATTTTAATTCTCTATAAACATCTATATTTCTTATTTTTATACATGTATCATTTTGTTTGAAATTTGTTAATTACAAATAATTTAATAAAATAAATAAATAATTAAAAATAAATAAAAATCTTAATGAAAATTCGCTTCCGCTTGTCCTGAGATTTAAACAAGTTTACAGAAAATTTTATTATGACGAGATGAAATTAGGGGATGGTTCCCCCTTCCAAACTCCTTCCATTATTATCTTTACTTAATAATTTGTTTGAAAATTATATAATAATCTAATTTTAATAATTCTTAAAATTAAATAATTAATTAAATGTACATATAAAATATATTATTACTGGTTTGGCACTGCCCCTTAGGGCCGCCAAATAAATGATATTATTTGTCATAGTGGGTGGGTTCCAGGTGGTGGTGGCTTGTTCAGGCCAACGAATCAAGATAAGAAAAAAAGCACTTGATGTGGGACTTCGTTCTAGATTTGGGCCCACCGGCCCAATTACTTAATGCATTCCTGTTTTCTTTTGGGTAATGACTCGGCATAGGAAGACAGATAGCACCGCCCCAGATTGGACTCTAAGACCATCCCCAAGGATGAAGTAAAACATTGAAAAGCCCAAATTTGATCCCCACGTCACTTTTTAAAGCCCCAAAAAGAGAAGCAATTCAATTTTCAAATTTGCTAAAAGTATCAAATTTGTTAGTCTGGTTGAAAAATAACAAATTTACTTTTTATATTAAAGAAATTTATAAAATTTAATAAATACACAAAATTCTTTTTTTTTTTTTATATCAAAAAGTTATGAAAGTCACTTGTTAATATAAAACATAAAAAATAAAAAATATTAAAATTTATTACTAATATTAGAGTGTCAAATTTTAATGTAAATAAAAAATTTGTATTGAGATGACAAAGAATAACTTTGCTGTCATTTGTTATTATTTTGTCCTATGGAGATGGTCTAAGGTGGTCTTTTAAGAAACTCACTCTTAGGGGTCTGGTCACTTTTGAGATTTTCAAAGAATCAAACAAATCTCATTTTTCTTATCTTGTATTTTTTTATTAAAAAAATATAAATCTCACGTTTGTTTCTTAGAGAATTCAAAACAAAACTTTATTTTTATAAAAGATAAAAGAATATGAGTTTCACAATCATAGTAAAAAGGGTCAAACTCTTTGAGGACCAGAAATTATTGAATGGATCAGTTTCGATGATTTTAACGAACTAATGATATGTCACATGTGTATATACAATACAATATTATAAACGTAACTCTCAATCTGACTGTTAGGACCACCGAATGATTGCTCCTCAAGAGCCCATCCTTGAAAATATGGCCCAATGGGACCTAAGAGTGAATCCTTGTTAGTTTTGTCACGTGCACAGCCCTCAACATATGTTGCGTTTAGTTGTCGATTCCGTCCTCAACATATGTTACGTTTGTCCTACTAACATATGCATTACCAACATATTACGTTAACGTCTGAAAGCCTGGTCTCAAGACTCGAACTACAGATTTCGAGATTTATATTTAAAGGTCTTTTTCAATTGAGCTAACACTTAGGTTGCTCCACAATCATAATAAATAAAGGATAATAAAATATTAAAATTTACTATTTTCATTAAAATACCAAATTTTATATATAGCAACTACAGATATATTTACTACCTTATGTTTTAAGGTTCCTTTAAAGATGGTCTAAGACCGTCTCGAATGATAAGTAATAAAATGTGTGTTTTTTAGGTTACTCTATGCTGCAAATTTATTATTTTAATTTTTTATTTGCTATTTGAAAATTTGACATTTCAATAAAATTAGTAAATTTTATTACTGTACTTTTTTATTTATTATCACTGTTTATAAACCTTTGTGACAGTTTACATATATAAATGTTGGAAAAAGATTAGAGTGGCTGTTTCATTAATAGTGCAGTAACCTTGTCTATATTTTAATATCCTGTAATTTTATGTGGGATTTAAAATAATATTCTTATAATTGCATACGAGTTTTAAATAAGTCCTTATAATTTTAATGCATAAATGACTATAGTCAAAAATTTGAAATGACCGTTAACGACTGTTTACACGTTATCTCAATTGAAACGAAATTAAAAATTTAGGAATTGAATTATTACAATTGATAATCGAAAACCTTATTTAAAACTGAGACAAAATTTCAGAGCACTAAAGTGTAATTAATTCTTTTTTATTTATAATACTTTTAACATCAATTATGTTGAATTAATAAATATAATAAGTAAGACATGTCATAAATTGGATATATATATATATATATATATAACTATTTTTTCTCTCTAACAATTAATATTATAAAAAACTCTTCTAAAAAAATTATTAATTATTAAATAATAGAATTATTAATTATCAATCACAAAGATTTACTAATTATTATAGTTTATTAATTTATTAAATGTTAATTATATGAAAATTAACTGAACGTACTTCACTGAAACAAATTGCATTTATTGTCCATTTCACTGCCCTTTTTTTTAAGAGCAATGCTACACTACACTTTTTAAACTTGTATCTCAAATTATATGGTATTTAAAAAGTATCTCAAATTATATGGTATTAATATGATACTGTATTATTGACAATACTTTAAATGATATAATTAATGTAATTCTGACACATTAATGCTATATTATTTGGGATACAAATTTGTGAAGCCTAACATTTTTTATTTTTTTAATGCATTTGTTGTGCACAAAAAAACAAAAAAAAACAAAAACAAAACAAAAAGCTTGTTACTTTGCCATTGTTGTGTCTCTTTGGGGAAATATTTTTTTACGAGTCCGGTATATCATGTGACAATATATTATTCCAATGACACTCTGTCAAATGTAATATATCCCACTAAAAAAAATGAATCATATCATATATAACAAAATATCATTAGAATTAAAATAATACACTGCCACATTACTAGATCCATTCAAGAACTTTCCCTCTTTGGGAAGAAAAATCCTATTTGACAGCTCAAGTATAAATTGACACATGAAATGGCCGTGACCTCTTTGTGAAGGCCTAATGTAAAGACCATTGCATATATTTTGTTTGTACCTGTGGAGTCCACTTACCTTTTATAATGTGTTTGGTATGATATTTATATTTTTATTTGAAAATGGTTCAATTTTAAGAAACTATTGATAGTAGTTTTTTTTTCTTTTAAAATTTGAATTTATTAGAAAAAAAATAACCAGTAAATGCATGTATTTTTAAAATTTAGATCGTTTTCCTTTTTGAAAATAGAAAAAAAAAATAAAAATGTTTGGTGGAGGGATAGAAAATGAGGATTTGTTGCAAGCACAAGTTATGTTTTCCTTGTGAGCGTGACTTGTGATGGAATTTTGTCCAAGTTGTACTCTTCATTTCAAATGAAATTAAAAGAGTTGAATTCTCTCATAATGTAGAACTAGGGGTTCAACTCGTACGAGGCGAGATGGGTTCAGGATGAGTCATGTTCAAGCTTAACTTAAGCTCTAAATAAATCAACTCGACCTTCACCTTGAATTCGAATAATCTAACCCAAATTGTAATTCATTAGTATTGGATTTAACCCGAATCCGACCCGAACTAAACTCGATTATTAATTCTAATTTTTAAATTTTATTCACGATTTTTTAATAAATTATTGTCTTTTCTCCTATTTAGATTATATACTTAAAACTTCAATAATTTTTCTCAACTTCTTCTTCTAAAAAAGGTCAAAAATCGTAAAAATAATTTATTCAACATAATTTAATTTTAAAAAAATGATAAAGGTCAACGAATTTTTGAAATTTTAAAAATATAAATAATAATTATTGTAAGAAATTCGTATTAATATAATTGTGAATAACTAAAGTATTAAAAAATAATATATAAAATATTAAATTTAGATTCGGTTTGAGTTTTCAAACTCTTAACTCAAGTTCAACCTTAATTTAGATTGTACTTGAATTCTTTTGTTAAAATCTAACTCAAAGTATAAAAAATAAAATTCTAAGTCTTAAAAAATTTGAACCAGATACAAATTGGCACACCCAAATTGCACACACCTCTATGCAGAACCATCACCTATGAGGCCCGGTCACTTGCGTTGGGAGACACCTTGTGAGAGAAATGGATGTCAAGGAAGATAAAAATATAGATGCCGAGGAAGTCTAATTCTTCAACACCAGTTAGTAGTCACAACTTGCCAACATTCTCCTGTTAGTAGTCACAGCTTGCCAACATTCTATGGCAATGTTGCTTGATTGATAGGACAGTAGAGACCCAAAAGGATCTAGGCCATGCACATCGGGAAGATAAAAATAAAATTTAGAATAAATTATACTAATTTCACTTGAGTTTTCTGGAATTGTATTGACATTTTCTATTTTTTTCTGACAAATTACAACTATTTTTATTCAATCAAATATTTTCTTTAGACAAAATTACCCTTTTATATTTTTTTTTTGTATTTTTTCTAACTTATTTTAAAGATTTTTTTTATTTTATATAAAAATAGATTTACGGTAAAGAACTTATTTTCATTTTATATAACTTTAAAAAATAAGTAAAAGAACTTAAATTAATGTTTCAAGTGCATAACATGGCATGTTGAGGTGGACTGTGACTCAATAATATTATCTATTTATTTTTTTTAAAAAAATAAATTTCAAGTTGCCGCAAGAGTAATGGAAATCTTAATACACAATTTGCTAAACTTTGCAAAAAACAAGTGCATACTATGGCATACCCAAATGACTATATACATGCATGTTAATGTGCGATGAATTATCAATACGACTGTAGTACCAAACTACAATCTGTAAGATTGTGGATTACAAATAGAAGGTCACAAAAACAATAAAACAATAAATTTTAACAACAATAATATTGAATTAAATCATGGGTTTCAATTTTTTTTTTTTTTTTTGAGTTGAATAGGAAGGACTCTAGAACATATGCAAATTGAGCAATGGGTCTCAATCTAATACTTTGATGTTACTGGGCATTTAATAGAGAACATCAACAGTCCATGAAACATCATATAACATTACAAGTAATAGACTTGGGGGTGGTCCTATTTCAAGGGACAAGTGCCCCACCAGCATTAGTTATTCAGCCACCTCCTCACCATTTCTGATAATCTCTAGAGTGACAATGACCTTTAAATTATGCCTGCAGGTTAGCAAGTCTTAGCCGTCTCCAAATTTTCAGACCCTGGCTAGCTATATATAGTGACCTTTTTTTTTTTTTTGATAACGGGGAGCCCCCTACGGACACGTAAGGTTAATAGCAGCCTTGGCGTTCGGCCCTTCGTGCTACCCCTAGATGGTAAACCTCGGATGCACCAAATTGTCCAGTAACCAGATGCATTGGGTAAATTGTTGGATTGTCTCACATCACCCGTCTCTATCTCCTCTGGTCTATATACAAGGGCCCTCTCCCCCTCTCTTTAACACCTGAGTTTTAAAGATCGAGCTAATTTAGAGTTGGGCCTCCAATTTTTAATATGGTATCAGAGTCAGGCCAGAGCTCTAACTTTGGGCTAGCTGCACGGGGCCGCTCACCTGCCTTCCCTCCGCGGGCCGTGTTGGATTGTCCCACATCACCCGTCTCTAGCTCCTGGTCTATATATAAGGGCCCTCTCTCCCTCTCCTTAACACCTGAGTTTTAAGGATCGAACTAATTTAAAGTTGGGCCTCCAATTTTCAACATAAATCGCGAACTTGCACAGTGACATAGAGTTCATTCACTTGTAAAAACAGGATGATATTTTACATGGAACATTGAAACCGACAGAAGCTGGGTGGCTCTGGCTCACAGAAGTCACCGTAATTTACGTAACCATTTGAAGTTTAAGTTTATATTCATGTCATTATTAATTAATATCTGTAAAAGCTTGTATAATATTTGGTATGATAAATTTTTTTTTCTTCGTACACACTGGTAGTATATATATGAGTGGTAGACACACATAATATTAAGATTTTTTCTTTTCTATATTACTTGTATAAAAAAAAGAAGAATAAAAACCCTCTCTTAAATGGGTTATATATATATATATATATATATAGAGAGAGAGAGAGAGAGAGAGAGAGAGAGAGAGAGAGAGAGAGAGAGAGAGAGAGAGAGAGAGAGAGATGGGATAAAATTAGAGACGGTTTTGGAAAAGAATGTTTAAATCTGTTCACACAAATTATAATATGAAATTACTTAATTACCTCTTATGCAATTTTAAAATACTCAATCTCCTCATTAACATACATAATTGTGGATAATAATAGTATTTAAAAAAATTTCCTTTATTTAATATTTTTATATAAGAATAATAAATTTTAAAACAATTGGAATGGATATGAAATTGCTACAAAGTGTGGGGTAGCATTTAAGAAATTTTACCTGGGCATTGCACTTTCTAGACATATTATAAATTGGCCACCATGATTTTTTTTTGAACAACCCCCCTTATTTTTGTAAGATTTTTTACTCGACTGGGCTAACATTTCTCATTATAATTTTATATTTGTAAAAAGCTGAATTACTTAGGATACTTGTTCGAAAGAGACTAAATTGGATTAGTCTAAAAATTGATTAATTGTGATTGAAGATACATTGAGCTTGGTATACCTTAGTTACATGTTATTAACCCGGATATTTGTATGATTTATTACGTATATGTGTAGATTCCTTTATTTATGTCTTTTACCAGTTAAGACTTATACTTTGGTTATAAATATAGGGTTTGGTTTCTCCTATCGCTCATTCAGTTACAGTCTCTCTGTTAGACTTAGCAACTTATGGTTGAAAAGAGAATAAAAAATATTTTCCATTTACTTGAAGGGAAGAACACATCATTAGAGATCATTGAAGACTAAAGTTTGATGATTAAAAAAAAAAATTAAACTCACATATACAATAATAAATTAATTTTCTACTGTAATTTGAGAATTACTATAAATTTTACAGCGCGACTTATAAAAATAATTGCGCTGAAATTCTTTTACTATAAAAATAATAAATTACAGTGAATATAGCATCATACTATCATTTTACTGAATTTTTTCCTATCCGAGGGATTTGTCGAGTGGGTAAGCCCTTCGCCGCAATATCAGTGAAAATGTGGGGTGATGTTTATATCCGATCACACCAGCGAAGGTCGAAGAGTTTGAGTTCCATCGAAAGAGCCCACGGTTTCTGGATTTTTGTTGCTTGTTGCTTTGGAGCTCATAGATGGAGATGTTTTCGGACGTCTGGGAGTAGTACTATTCCATTCTTTACTGAAAACTCCAAGTGTCCAAGTGTAGTTCAGTCAATCCTGGCGTGCTAGAAAGACACGTGAGAGGACCAAACTGTTCACTTGCGTGGGATGGGAACGAACGACGCCTTCACGACGGCGTTTGCGTGGTGGCTGCCACCGCTGCACCCCAAAGAGCTAATCAATCCCCACAACCCCTTCCCTCTGCTTCTACCACCAGCCACCTTCTTATCACCTCCGTCAGATCGAAACAGCGTCGACGGACCATGGCGGCTCTGCCGGTTCTTCATATCACTCAAATCCATCTCCGTCGGAAACCTCGCCAACCCAAACGCAAACAAATACCACCTAGACTTGGTCGGCGATGCCAAAATCGACACTCGTTGGACAGAAAAACCATGCTTTTCGTCGCACTTTCGGGCTGATCTGTACCTGTATTTTTCTGATACAGGCGATGACAAAGACTTGGGACTGGAAACATAACGCAACTTTGCAGCTTCTGAACTCTTCGAATCATTAGATTTTGGAGTACTTTTGCGTTTGTTGAATGACTTCAAGTTCCATCGAAAGAGGCCCCGCTTTCTGGGTTTTTGTTGCTTCTTGCTTTCGAGCTTCTGGGTATCAATGGAGGAGACAGGTGCTTCTTTGTAAGGAATGAGCTTTCCACAGAAGATGATGTTTTCAGCTGGATTAAAGGTAGTACTTGTGGCACTACTCCATTCTTCACTGAAGAATTCGAAGTAGTTTTCTTGGTCGGAGAATGATGAAGAGCTTTGATCTTCTTTCGAGAAGTCTTCCCAATCAGCTGATTGATCACCATATATTGGAAGATCACAGAGGGAGAGTGTCTCCTCTGCATCATCCATGTCCTGCATACTATTGGGTTTAGATTCCATTAATGAATCTTGATAAGACTTCCTAGCTAACAACCGTCAACTTATATGAGAAAGAAATTGAAGAACTTGTGTTGGTTGAGGAGAGTGTGTATATTTATATACATACATATATAGATTGTTAGAGAGAGAGAGAGCGAGGGAGTTTAGAGAGGGAAAGATATTTGCTTGTTCGTTGGTGTTGATTGATGGGTATGGCTTCTCGATGAATAGAAAATAAAGAATTAAACGTGGAGGCAAAAAGAGAGGTGGATACTCTTTTGAGCTTCTAGAAAAGCAGGCGGAGGAAAGTAAAAGGTGGTCAGAGTCCCAACGTCTCACGTTTCAATGTGTTATTTTATCTGTTGTGGAAGGATATTCATAGGCTTAACTTTTTTTATATGTCAGTCTGTCAAGTATTATTATATAATTTAATTTAAAAAATTAAAATTTAATTATATATACAAGTATACGTATCACATACAGGGAGGCGGATGAGCCGCAAAGTGGGTCATGACGTTTTAAAAATTTTGATATTATATATTTTTATTAAAATATTTTAATAAAATAAAATTTGTTTTTCAAGAATTTTAATATTATATTTTTTATTTTTTATTTTATTAAAATATTTAAATAAAATAAGACTTGGTCTTTTTTATTTATTTTTAATATATTTATATGAATTCTCTTAAATTTTAATATTTTTAATTTGATTCTTCTTAACTAAAATTTTTAGATCGGTTATTGCATATACATATCAAATTGTGATTAAGATATGTATTAAAAGAAGTTTATCTTACTTAATTTAAAACTAAATATAATTCTTTTTAAAATCATCTCGTACAAAAATGTTTTAATGCTCACCATGAATGGCAGTTTTGGGGGCTAGGAGACAATACCTCCAAATTTATGATATTTTGATTTTTTATCTTTCATTTGTGTAAATTTTTTTTTAAAGAAAATTAGGAGTTGTCTCCTAAATTCTTTTATATTTTCAAAAAATACTTATTTAAATTTTATTTTTTACATCTCCCTCCAAAATTCAAGGTCTAGATCCAACACAACAATTAAACAAAAATAGCATTATTCGACTGCATTATTTAGGATTTAAACTATGAAGTCTCTAACATTAATGAACTTTGTAGAATTGGGCAATCAAGCTTTGTAAACAAATTCATAGAAACTTTTCTGCATTATTCATTTTTTCTTTTAAAAAAAAAGATGTTTTGAAAAATAATTCACAAACTCAAGTTGTTTGCTTAAGATATTTAAAAGGCAAGCTTTTGAATGTCCATATACAAAGTTCAAATCTTTTATTATATCTTTAAATTAAATGTACTTTTAGAAAGATCACATTTGAATTAAAAACATTTCTAAAATGAGTACATTTGAATTATAAGCGCTTTCACTAACAATATCTTTAAATTAAAGGTGGCTTCGATAACAGTACTTTTTTTTATTTAAAAACTTTTGAATATGCTTGTTTTTTATTAAAATATTGACTGCGTTTGAATAATAATTCAGATATAATTTTTTAAAATTTTTTTAAAAAAATTTTATAATTAATTTTTTAAAAACTATAAAAATGTATTTGGAGATGATAATCTAAATTATAAAAAAATTAAAATTAATAACTTGTCAAACGTGTATTCCATATTTTAAAATTTAAAATTTGAAGACTTAACCAAACAAATTTTTATAGTTTCTCAAATACTTTTAAAATATTTTGATACTGAAATATATTTTTTAAAATTTCTTCGATATCCGAAAAAACTCTTGTAGATTTGTTAAAATGATTGGATTTTATAAAATATTTTTCAATAAATTTGATATGTAATGTAATAATATATTTTTTTAATAACACTATATTATATCCACTGTATCTTACTTAAAAATAAATATTGCAAGGTGAATACACCCGTCTCAATCCAAGATTTTTTTTATCTCCACGAGAGACTGTTTGTTTGGGTCAACGACTCAAGATAGGCTTGGACGCTAGCTAGCTAAAAAAGCATTTGATGTGGGACTTCATTCTAGACTTGGGCCCCACCGACCCAAGTTCTTAATTTTCTATTTCGGCCCCCTTTTTTGTCAGCATTCGGCGATGGCGGACAGGTAGGCCCAGATTTTTCCGCGTTTGACTTTTCCTTCCCGGTTCTTGGCGTTATGTGTGCACATGAGTTAAATTGTGTTGAATTACGAAAGGATCGAAATCTACTTGATATTGAATGGTTCTCGAAAAACTAAAATTAAAATCAAATTATTATAATGATACAATCGAATCGATTTAATTTAAACATATTTAATTTGAATCAGGTTGATTTCGATTCTACTTCAAATTTTAAATCTATTATTTATTTTTTTCTAAAAACTTGATTCTGTATATATATTATATATATATATATATCTATATGTATGTATGTATATATGTTATATAAATATTATATATATTTAATATATAACAAACTATATATACAATATGTTATATATATATGTATATATATGTATATATGTATATGCATATGTATTATATGTATTTTATATATGACAGGTTAATATATAAAATATACAACAGGTTAATATATTATATATACAGCAGGTTTTTTAAAGTAATTTATACAACAGGTTATATATATATATATGTATATGTCTGTATGGATATATGTTATATACATATTATATATATTTTACATGCAACAAGTTATATATGTTATATATATAGTAGTTTATTTATATAATAATAAATTAAATTGGTTAGGTGTGTAATACATGAAATTTATATGATATATATATATATATTTGTGCGCATATGTTATGTAGGACCTTGATTGTAAATCTACACACAATAATTAGATCATGAAATATTATATAGGTTGATTAATTATATATATAATATATATTAACACAGTAAATGTATAATATAATATATATATCTATATAAACATGGTACTTATAAATCACATTGTATATATAATTTTTTTTAAATATTTTTTATTTAGAATTCGATTCTTAGATTGCGTCGGTTTATCCGAACTTTAAACTAAAAACCTAATCCAAATATTACAATTCTAAATCTGACACAATCTAAATCATCTTTAGAAGTTACCCAAACCAACAAATTTGATTTGAACTCAATTCGGATTGGTTCGATTATACGATTTTCAATTTTCCGTGCACCTCTACTCGCCATTGGCACCGCCCCCCAAATTAGAATCTAAGACCATCTCACTTATAGCATCTCTAACTCACATTATTCATTTTCAAAATTCATAAAAAAAGAATAATAGCTTTTTCTCAAAAGTATTTATTTTCGAAAAGAAATTAAAGAAATAACTAAAAGAAGTAAGTAACTGTTTGATTCAGCTATATAAAAGTTTGAGAAAAATACTAAAAAATATTTAAAATAATTTTTTCAAATAAAAAAACCTATGATAAATTTTTTAAATTTAAAAGATCCAAAGAATAAATTGTTATTATAAAAAAGTTCAACTATAAACTTTCATCTTAACACTGAAAAAAAAATTGCTGATTAGACAAAACTAACATTAAAGATACATTTTAAAAAATACTAAATAGTTTATTAAATAAATTATTTAATAAAAAAACATAGTATTTTTTATTTATCTAGAAGGCCTAAAAAATAAATTTTTACTTCATAAAATATTATGATTTTTTTTTTGCATTGAAAAAGTTATTTTATATGTTTTTTTAGTATTTTTTTAAAAATATATCTTGAAGGCTATTTTTATTTAATCAATAATATTTTTTAACGGTGTTAAGATGGAAGTTAACAATTGAATTTTTTGGTATTAGAAGTTTTTTTTTTTGGATTAAGAATTTTATTTTAGGGATTTTGTATTATTTAAAAGTTTTTTAAAATTATGCAACTGACAATCTGATAGAATTAAATAGTTATGCAAAAGTATTAATTGAGTTACGTTATTAAGTGTTTAAAGAAATACGTTTCATAAATTATTATGATATCAGAAATGATATTTGAATATTTGGATAAGCTGTTAACAAATTTTTATAGTGTGAAATGTTTTTATTATTTTCAAATATTAGATTGTGTTTTGTCATATTATATTAATATAAATAAATATGTACTTATTAAAAATAGAATAAAAAACAAATCATTAAATATATCTTATATAATCTAAATAAACATATAATTAAATAGTTAATTTTTAACAAAGTAGATAACTATAATATATATAGTAATTTTTAATTATATAGGTGGGACATAAACAAAAAAAATTTAAAAAAGAGTAAGAATTAATTGGTACAATAAAATTGGAATACAATGATAAATAATCAGAAAAGATGAAGGATAAAATAGACTTTAAATCAATGGCATAATTGTAATAATTGAAAAAAAAAGTCCAAATTGTAGTTGCCAAATTGATGGAACCCAACTAATTGGGATTAACTCAGTTGGTCATTTAGGTCTCTTTGAAAGGAGATATCATATATTCAAGTCTTACTCTCTCCATTAAAAAGAGATGTAAGTATTTTTTTTCGTCAAGTTATGCACTGAGTTAGGTTATTTATTCAATTTTGGGTTGAATTATGTCTTTATAAGTTGATTAAGTTAATTGTAATATATGAATCATAACACCCCATCACTTCTATAAAAAAAAAAAAAGCAAGGAGCCCAACTTAATTCATTAAGCACATTTTGAGAGTTGATTAGCCATTAAGAACATCTTTAATACAACTTTATTAAAGAAAACTTATTGAAGAAAGATTTTTATCCTCTCACATTTAATAGAACAAATACAAACATGGGACCTCGCAAATTGAATAGTGAGGAGTTTTTATATGAATTCGGTTGATAGATTCGGTTTATAATATCATATTATTTGAACATATTGTCTGATTTTTGAAAAATACAAAAAAATATCTTATTTATATGTAAAAATATAATTTTAATGAAACCAACTTACATCGTTCATATAAGAATTTTTCAATAATTAATGGGTCTCAATATAAGTCCACGAAACATCATATAACATTACAAGTAAAAGACTTGGGAGGTCGTTCCAAATAATTCAGGGGACTAGTGCCCCACCAGCATCAGTTGGTCAGCCACCTGCTCACCGTTTTCTTATTTCTAGAATGACAATGACCTTTAAATTATCCCTAAAGGTTACCAAGTCTTAGCCGTCACCAAATTTTCAAACCCAGGCTAGCCAGCGACCACTCAGTCCTCTCCCATTTGTTTGGATTCCATCAAATTTTAAGCTCTCTTGTCTCAGTCATTCACTTCTAGAAAACAGGGTGATATTTTACTATGAAACAGAGTTGCTTGGCCCAAAAGAGTCGTCTCTCACAAGTCACCATAGCTTACGTAATAATTTGAATTTTATGTTTATATTCATTTCATTAATGCATCTTCAATATGAATAGATTTTTTTATTTTTTATTTTTGTATACACACATAATATTAAGATTTCATCATTTCCACTTTATATGTATAAAAAAACTTGTGTCATATACTGTGGTTGCTAAAGGTAACACATGTTCATCTAAAAATGTCATTGTTTAGGTAATTATCTCTCTTGTCTATTGCTATTTCTATTAAGATAAATATATATTAATGGGTTAGGAATTAATTTTGTTATTAGAGCTCTCATTTTAAGAGATTTTGAATTCAAATTTCATCCTATACATTTTTAATCTTATTACATTAGAAATAATTATTTTGTCATGTTACGTCAGGACTTGCACTTTGTTCTCTCAGTGAGATTGCACGTGAGGGAGAGTATTAAACAAAGGCGGAGGCAAGGGATGACTAGGATGGGCTGTAGCCCCCTCCAAAATATGAGAAAACAAAATTTACTTGTAAAATTTCGTCATTTTATAAATTAACCTACCCTAAAATTTTAGTCCAACTTAATTTTTATCCTTCATTTCTCATTTTTTACTTCAAATTTTCAATCAAATTCAAAAAATTTTACCTTAATTCTCTCATTTCTCTCCCAAATTTTCGGCCCAAACTAAAAAAAATTCACTAAATTTTCTCCAAAATTTTGTTAGCCCTCTCAAGTTTTTTTTTTTTTTTTTTTCTGACTCCGCCCTTGATGTTACAACAACTTGATATATATTGTTGGACTATTTTTTTTTTTATAGCTTAAGCTTTTAGAGTAATTGAAAATTTGAAAAAGAGAGTGGAATTAGTTTGAGAGAGAGAGAGAGATGTGCCATAAAGAGAAAATTAATAATAGAAGAATAGAAAAAAAATTAAAAACAATTAATTGAATGAGAGATAAAAGGAAGGATGATACTGATCTTTTGTTCTAGAAAAGCAGGGGGCAGGAAAGGTCTTGTTGATCTACACCAAAAAGAAAAGAAAAGGAAAGCCCTTATTAGTCTCCCAATCTCTAGAAGAGTAGAAAAAATAAAAATAAAAATTGAATTAAAGACATGGTTCAAATTTTGAATTAATTTACTTTTAATTTTAGTCAATTTAATTCTTATTGATTTATAAATTTATACAGAAGAAATTTTAAAAATAAAACATTGAAATTATTAAGAAAAAACATTTGATAAGTTTATTTGAGTTGGTTTTTTAAAAAAATAAAGGAAAAATGTAATGAGTTGTAACTTTTCTTCTTTCTCGAGGGTGAAGGAAGTTTGCTTTTGTAGGTTTGTTCTGGGTACAATCAGAAGAACTTTTTTGGGAGGAAGTTTAGGAATTTTTTTTTTTTCAAATTCAAAAAATATTACAAGGGAAAAAAAATTTCTTCAAATTGGACAAATTTTACTTGTAAAATTTCTTTTTCTCAAAAATGAAGATGATAAGGGACAAATTTTAGGGAATATTTTATTTTTTAATTAATATTGAATTGACTTCAGTTAGAAATAAGGTTGGATTAGAATTTGTGGTGGGTTAAGTTTTGTAAGGGTTTGGGATATATAGGTTAGGTTGTGTTTAATCAGAGGGAAGGTTAAATCAAAACTTGAAGTCCACTAGATTCAAATGGTAATAATATGCTATTGCTAGGTACAAAAGAGAAAAAAAAAATTATAATTAATTATTATTATTATTATTTTTTAAAACTTGGGTTGGGGTAGCCGAACCCCACCCCGCCCCACCCCACCCCACCCCACCCCACACTAAGTTCGACCCTTGGCTGCAACAATTGGGCTCCACTTGCTAGCTGCTTGTTTGTGTCAACGTCTTAATACTGCTTTAATGAACTAGGACTACCACATAATAATATTTTTTTTTTTGTCAAGTAAAAAAGATATTTAAGTAGTTAGAATCCGAGTAATTCTTTCTTTTCTGCATAGGATTACTCTCTTACAAGATCGTATAACGTTCGAACTACTTAGTCTTAACTGGTAACTTATCTTACGAGTACAAAAAAATATGTTTTTTCAATAGTAATTTATTGCATGTGTTATGACAAAATTAAAAAATAAATCATAACACATAATTTGACATCATTAAAATAGTTACAGTGGAAGTGGAAGGTCAATCCAATTCAAAAATTTCTGTAAAAATTGGGATAAAGGCTCCTCTCTCCAAGTGAGACTTGATTCTAGATTTGGGTCCCATCCCACAAGCATTTGCTTCTTCCTAGGCTAATTAAATTAGAGTAACACTATTGTTCTCAAAATATTTCAAATCAAAGGCAGCTCATTTGTATCATATTTAATTTATTTCATGCATGTTACAAATTAATATAAAGTGACACTATTTTATAATAGGATGGAGATTGAGTTTATTTAAACTAAATTTTACTTATCATAGTGGGGTTATTTCCTAAAAGGGTCACTTATTAGCAAAATTACCGTTAAAAACAATCTTGAATATTAATATGCTATATAATGAATTTTATTTAAATGTCTATATTGATCCAGCAAAGACGATCAAGTCGGTATATAGAGAATATATATCTATATATATATATGTATTTATATGAATGATGTACCAAAAAGTGATAGCCTAACTCAAACTTGACACGTGTCTAAGCTCTTTATGTGCAGGTGAGGAAGTGACAAAGTTATTCAAATTTGACATACGCTCCTTGATTAGAAGGGCACAAACCTTCCCTCCCGAACAGCGAAGCTTGGAGCATGTATCTAAAGAGGTATCGAGCTAATCCATGCCTTGCTTACCCTGCCAACCTCAGAATAAGGAAACAGAATGTGACATAGAAGCTGCCATTCTCGGATATATTGCGATCCCTATTTTTACGGAGATCAGAGTTTAATACGGAAACTGTCATCTTCAAATATCTTCGGATTCCAAACTTTATGACTTCAAATCCTAATCAACTTAGGAGACGAGCAGCCTATAAATACAATCCTAAGGTGCATTTTTCAATTACAATCAATTTTATTGACTTTATCATCGGAACGGCTACCACCGGAGCTAACTTGGTGACCCTCTGACCTCTCTTCTTGAGTTCTTGACAGGCGACGAGGAGCCGAAGTTCCACTGATAAAAAAATACAACATCAGAAAATAAGAATTATCGGGTCCTTTTGAGTGTACATGTTTTTAATTTATTTATAGGTAATGAGAGTTCTTCATTTTGATAATTTATTTATTAAAATAAAATTTCTTACATGCCTAATTTCTAACAAGGATTAGATGCTAAACTCCATATTGTGATAGACTTGTTCCTTAATTAGAAAATTTGTCCTTCAAAATATATTTACTGTAGATAACAAAGTATATGTGTCGCATTCATAATGGTGAGTATTTTTTACCAAAACATTTTTTATGAAGCAATCATTTTAACAAATAATATCAAAATAATACTTATTTAGTTAAACAACCCTCAAAATAATAATAAAAAAAAAGTTTCTTGGTTGGCAAGTATACGTGGGGGTCTCCAAATCTTCGTGTCCTGTCTGCTGACTCCTAAATCGTTGTCTTCACCCACAGTTTCATTCAATTAAAAAATTTGAGTTTTCTTTATTTCAATTAGTTCTAGAAGTTAAAAGTCATATTTTGCTACCAAACAGTCGTATCCAAATCTTCAATGTTTTTTTTGGGTTGGTAGTGGCTCTTCAATGTTGGTCCTACACTTAATGGTTTCAACAAGTTGCCATTGATATCCACTATGTATTCTCTACTCCCACTTTTTTACAAGAATATTTTTTTAAAAAAAAAAAATTTATGGACCATTTATTCAAAATTATCTTTAAAACACAAAAGAATGATCAATTTGTAAAAATGTTATTCCAAATAATATAAATCAATTAATATATTTTTTTTGTGTGTGTGTGCATTTTTTAGTTTATGCTACACGACTATAAGATCATTGATCGATGTATTTATTTATACACGTATACTATGTATATAAATACATATTCAAAGGATTGGTCTTTTTGTCCAAGTAGGAGTAACTTTTGTAAGAACAATTAGGACTGTTTGATATATCTTTGATTATTAGAAAATAAATTTTAGAAATTTGATTATAGTATAACTAATTTGTTATCTGAGTGTTTGGTATTTCACATTTTAATATTCTATATAAGTTGTATTTAAAAATAAGATATAAAAAGATAAAGTTGTTAGGAGAAACATGTTTTTATTTTTCTTTTACAAAATTCTGTTTTGCAATCTTGATTTGATGGTTCGAAATGGTTATTTGCATGTATGATATTGTAAGATAAAATCTCAATATGACCGTTGTACTAAACTATTTTTGGTAAAATTGTGAATTACAAATAGAGGATCACAAAAACACTGAATTAAGAAGTCTTAACGACAATAATATAAAAATAAATAAAAACTATCATCGTACAAGACTTATTTTAATATTAAGAGACACTAACATTGAAAAAAGAATATCATGCATATTTTGTAAGCGCCATTTTAATAAAACCGTAATTTGCATATCTTGTACACAACTTTATAACCGGAAATTTGTTGACATTTTTCGAAAAAGATTTTTATCCTCCCACATTTTAACCCAAAATCTCAGTATGATCGTAGTACCAAACTATTGCCTCATAAACTTGTGAATTACAAATAGAAGGTAAAAAAAAAAACACTGAATTAAGAGATCTTAATGACAATAATATATCATCGTACAAGACCTTTTTAGTATTATGAGACACAAATATTGAAAAAAAAATATATCACGTATATTTTGTATATATGTATCATTTTAATAAAATAGTAATGTGCAAATCTTGTACACAACTTTTTTAATTGTTGACATTTTTCTAGAAAGATTTTTATCCTCCCACATCTCAACCCACATGTCATTAGTTAAAGTAGGAGGGGACAAAGTTGAGCCATCATAACTAAACATTAAATTGAGAACATCTGAGTCCATGGAACTTCATAGTTCACATACATTACTAGCAATAGACTTGGGGGTGTTCCAATTTCAACCCACCAGCCTTAGTTGGCTGAGCCACCTGCCCACTATTTCTGATTTCTAGAGTGACAATGACCTTAAAATTATGCCTGCAGGTTACCAAGTCTTAGCCGTCTCCAAATTTTCAGACCCTGGCTAGCTATATATATGTATATATATAGTGACCACTCAGTCCTACCCATTTGTTTGGATTCCATCAAACTTTGAACTTTCTTGTCTCATTATTCACTTCTAGAAACAGGGTGAAATTTTAGGTTTATATTCATGTCATTAACATAGGTTTTTTTTGCTTCTTTTCTTTTTCTTTTTCGGCGAGGGGGAGGGAGGTAAAAAGGGTTGGATCGATACAGGTTTAGTTCTTGAGTGAGTTGTCTTAAACTAGTTTTCCCTCCCATTTTACCTTTTGCTTTTTTACTAAAGTACCAAAAAAAAAAAAAAAGATTCATATTTCAACTGTGGAGGAATATTTGTAATTAAGTAATACTTACTTTGATATCAAAATCTAATTACTTGTTTTTATTCACCTACTGTCTACGAATATATCTATAGTATTTTTAAAATTTAAGAATAAATATGATTTTTTTGTATAAAGTTTAAAAAAGTGTCATGATAATTCATATGAGTTGGTGCATAAATCGAGTATTTTTAATGTACGTAACTGATGTTTCTGTGGCACTACTTTAAAATTTATGGAATTTTTTTTTATACTCTTTATTTTTGTTGATTAGTAGATAGATTTGATGATGATCAGATGAAAATGTTGAGATAGAATTCGAATAAGGAGTAGAAATTACACATTAGATAGTCAAGGAGTATCAGAAAGATGCGGAGGGTGAAAGTAGAGGCAATCTAGAGAAGAGAATAGGGCAGAAGATTCTGGTGCACAATGCCTATGAGAGTATCAATCTTATTTTAAATGGTGAGGTACTAGTATTTATAGTAGTCAGTGCATGTGATTTAGTTCAAGGCACATGATAGGCAGTTAAGATTGAGCGACAATCACGGTAGTGACGCCACGTGTCCAAGAGAACAAAATAGAAAAAAATTCTCTCTCATTCTAGAAGGTCCTTGGATATTTTAAACATAGGTGGTGCCATAGACACATGGAGTGATAAAAATCTTGGGACTTTCCAATATTTTAGCCATCAAACCACATAATCCTAAGAATCCCATGAAAAACTATAGTGCAACATGAGTCACACATAATTTGTATACCGAACTTCGGGAGCTAGTTGAGGTGTTCTCCCAATTTTAGGTAACCGTTAGATGATTGTTTATGAAATAGTATGAAACGACCAAGAGTGGATTGACTAAGAGTAGATCAACCAAGAGTCAATCGATTAAGGATGGATCGACCCCAAAAATAGAGCAAATTCAAGAGTGAAATGATTCCAAAGATGGAATGAGTCCAATTGTGGGACAAGACCAGGGGTGAGTCGATTCGAAGTGTTGATCGACTCCAAGTGTGGAGCGATTTTATGAGTAAAACAGTTACAAGTAGATCCAAAATAAATCAACTACCTACAATTTTAAACTAAAAATAGAAAGTAAGTGGAAATAAAATGTTTGTTTATTTTGTATATTGTAAAGAGGCAGAGGAGATTCTCTTAAATGATTTGATGTTAAAACTATCCATTCTAATTTGCTGCCCGAGTAATGTGATACAAACAAAATTGATTAATGAAATTGTCATGCCTCAATGTCTCCAATCACTTCCCAATAAAAGGTTATCAAATTACCAAATGCTCACCTATTCAATCTCAACCTTGCTAACTCTTTATCGATTCGCCTATTACATATTTACATTCAACACTTCCTTTGTTCCCTCTCCGAAGCATTCTTAAATCCAATTCTGATGAGAGAGTTGCCATGACTGACTGCTTTGGTAGTCAACCCTGGCTGGCTCATACGGCAAGTGTAAAGACCAAACCGCTCACACGCGTGGAATGCAACCAAACGACGCCTTCACCACTGTGTTGGCATGGTGGTGGCCACCGCAACCCATATCTCTAATCAGTCCCCACAACCCCTTCACTGATCTACTTCTACCAACAGCCGACTTCTCATCGCTGCCGTCCCGTCCAAACAACGTGGACGGACCTTGGCGGCTCTGCCTGTTCTTCATATCACTCAAATTCATCTTCATTGGAAACCTTGCCAATCCAAACATATACAAGTACCACCTCGACTTCGCCGGCGACGTCAAAATGGACACTCTTTCGACAGAAAAACCGTGTTTTGATGCATTGTTGTTCACGCATCGAGCTTTTGCAGCCTTCGAACTATTCGATTTAGAAGTTTTGGATTTGCTGAATGAGTTTCTGGGTTTTTGTTGCCGGTTGCTTTCGAGCTGATCATGGACGGAGATGGGATTATTGTAGGGAATGAGTTTTCCACAGAAAATGATGTTTTCGGTGGTAGGAGGAGTAGGATTCCATTCTTGACTGAAGAACTCGAAGTAGTTGTCTTGGTCGGACAAGGAGGAGGAGGAGGAGGAGGTTTGATATTCTTTGGAGAAGTCTTCCCAATCGACGGCGTCACTGTAAAGGGGAAGGTCGCAGAAAGAGAGTGTCTCCTCTGCTTCATCCAACTCCTGCATATCATGGCTTTCTTCCATTGGATCTTGATTATAAGACTCATTAGCAGCCATCACTGTTCTACTATCAAGAAATGAATAGAAAACTGAGAAAGAAAGTAGTTGAAGGGAAGCGGCTTGCCAGTCTCTTGTAAATTGAGGAAAGACCATAGTCATGTATATATATATATTAAAGAGAGAGAGAAATTCACGTTATTAGGGGTAGGTCGATGGGTGTGACTTCTAGAAAAAAATACGAAAAAATAAAATAAAAAGACCGGCAAGAGGGAGGAAGGAAGGAAGGAAGATACTCTTTTCTTCTTCTAGAAAAGCAGGCGCATAGAAGGTATTCTGAGAATTCGTTTTTGGATGAGTTTTAATTTAATAGATTTTAAAAAATATATTATGATAAATAAATTTTAAAATATAGATTTTGAGTGTTAAGATGGAATTAGTTTATAATGACAGAATAGTCTATTGTGTTTGTTTGGATGAACGGTAAAAATAAATATTTTAAAAAATGTTATTTATTAACATTTTTTTAAAACGTTCATTTTGATTTTAAAAATGCTTAAACGGACGTTTCAAAAAGTACAAACAAATACTTAATTATTTCAAAAATTCGTTTGAAACATAAAAATTCAAAATCGACAGTAAAATCGCCCATCCAAACACAGCTACTAAGTGTTTGGTTAAAATTATTTAAAAGTGTTTCTCAAGTATGAAATTTCATTTTGTCCTTTATATTAATGTAGATTCACGTGGCTTCCTTTTTTTTAACTTAAAATCCTGTGTGACAGGGTAGAATTACTTAGTTTCTACTTTCCTTTGTTTTTCTTTATTTTAGGATTCCCTCAATTCCCTAATTCTACTTCTCTCATTAATTAACAATAAATAAAAACGATTAAATCCCTAACTACCCATTACACCTATATTTACTTATTTATCATTCTATCTAATTCACATCTTTACCCTTTATCTATTACAATTTTAAACTTCTACATGTTAACAACCGTAGTTTTGTTACTCTTTTACTCCTTTCACTGTTTGCTTTTTAGAATTTATCTTTTCACATCTTTCTACCAAACTCAATAAAAAAAAATAAAATATGATCTTTGCCATTTTATATTTTTCTTTTGTATTTCTACATGATTCAATATAATAAATTGTATTTATACATAATCTTTGCACACTATCTACAATAATACGTTTTTCTTACAAGTTTTATAGTGACTTTTTTTTTTTTTTTTTTTTTTATGTTTAAAGTATTTGTATTTCAATTGATTGTGAAGATCTTCAAAGTGTGTGGAAATTCTTGCACACACAACTCAGATATTCAATATTACAGGTTAATATATGTTATTCGTTTTTCTTTTCACATCTTTCTACCAAACTCAATAAAAAAATAAATTATGATCCTCTTCGTTTTACATTTTTCTACTATATTTCTACATTATTCAATATGATAAATTGTATTTATACATGATCTTTGCACAATATCTACAATCGTATGTTTTTCTCACAAGTTGATATATACTCACTATTATACAATTTTCTTTTATTTTTTTTATTTTGACAATTATATAGAAATAAAGACAAAATTACCTTAATCTAGAAATTGATTGGAGATGACAATTTTTTCTCCCAATGGTCCACCAAACCAACCGCAACCTATGTGTTTTACAAGTCGTAGTTGAAGAAAAATTCTATTATGAATTTTTAAATTTAAAATTCAATTTAAATTAGGATTATCCACTCAAATAATAATTTACATTGTTAATATTGATATATACTTATCCTTAAGTGATAAAATTAGCTTATAGTATAATTATGTGCATAATTAGTGAATTTATTAAATTATGAATATACTATGTGTACAAGGGGATATGCATATACATTTATTAAGGGGCTTAGTCATGTATCGTATTTTCTTTTAGTTTGATTTTAAATGAATTAGGCACTACAAAGATATAAATAAAAATATATGAAGAGAGTTTTTTATTTAAAAGGGATAAAAGTTGTAGAGGTTCCTATATAAAAGAGATTATTTTAATCATGTTAATATTTTAAAAACAATTTATTATTTTATTAATTAAATATATTTTAGTAAGTAAAATTTAATTAATAATTTTCTTTGATGAGTTACGAAATAAATTCAAAATCACATATAATACTAAAAGAAACTACAAAGAATAATGTCTTGCATGATATCGTAGTTACCAATTTTTTATTTTACATAATTTCTTTTATTTAAAGATTTCTTTTCTTTCCCTTTTAATTTCACTTTTTAAATTTCTATGTGCATATACCACTTTTTTTTGAGTTGGTTAATTTTCTTAACATAATTCCTTTTGTTTTATATTCTAAAATCATTTTGATTCATTTTTTTCTTCCTTCTTTAAACTTTTCTATAAAATTATAAAAATCTATCTAATAAGAAGTTAGTTTAAATGAAATTAAAATTTTTATAAGAATTCCTAAATTAAAATATTATTCTAATCATTTAAACATTTTAAAAACTATTTATTATTTGTATAAATATTTTTTTAAGGACACTACAAAAAGTATAGAAAATAATGCTATAATGCCATAAGTACTTGAAAATGAGGCCGCAAAAAGTTACCATTTTGATAAGTTAGAATTGTATTTTTAAAATTATTTTCAAAAATTCTTAATTAGATATATTATTTTTAAAATTATGATCTAATTTAGAAAACTTTTCTAATAATAAATCTTTTTATAATATTTAAGTTTATTTTTGTGATACATGTGCATAGTATGGGTCAACGCTAATTAGAGAGTATTTGAGTGTTGTTTAGCGGTATGTTATAAAATTAATTAATAAATTAATACACAAATATTAGTGTTAAATAAAAAAAATTATTTAATATTAATATAATATAGTAAATTATTTAATATTAAACAGAAGAAGTATATATAATAAATTAATATAAAATTTAAATATGATATACATATAATAATTTTTTGTTTAAAAAATATTGACCATAAAAGCATCTATTTTCATTTTAAAAAATTAATTAACATAAGTTCATTATTATTATTCTTTCTAAATAAAAAACTGAAGTACAAAAATGAATGATTTGCTGGTCCTCGTGTAAGCTATACCATGAGATAACTTGTAACACTAAATTTTAGTGGGCCACGATTTGACAGTTGAATGACAATGTTGATTATATATGCGTAGGTTTTTTAGTAAATAAAGTCAAACATGGGGGTATTTTTGGAAACTCCACGAGATGATCCAATAACATTACAACAGAATGGCAACGGGGCGGGTTTAGAGCGGGGTGACCCTTTCCCGACCCCGACCCTATTTATCTTTTCTTCCCCCGACCGCCCCGCCCCGTTTCAATTTTACCCCGCCCCGCCCCACCCCACCCCGTTTAAACCTACCCCGACCTCGCCCAGCCCCGTTTAAATTTTACCCCGGCCCCGCCCCGCCCCGCCCCACCCAGTTTAAACCTACCCCGACCCCACCCCGCCCCGAACCCCGTTATATTTTTTTTTATAAGTTAAAATTTTTATTTTAATAAATAAATAAATTTATTTTTTCAAAATAAATAATATAAAAAAATATATTTATATAAGTGTAATATAAAAAATTTTAAAATTAATTTTATATAAGATTATTTATTTATAAATATAATATATATAAAAAAAATTAAAAAAATTTAATATATAAACGGGGCGGGGCGAGACGAGGTGACCATTCTCCGACCCCGCCTCGACCTCGTTTATGGACACCCCATACCCATTCCATTAGGGACGCGGCGGGGCAAGGCTTTTTGCCATCCCTAATTACAAGTAATAGACTTTTTTTTGGGGGGGGGGGGGTGTCCTATTTGAAGGGACTAGTGCCCCACCAGCATTAGTTATTCAGCCACCTGCTCACCATTTCTGATTTCTACAGCGACAATATGACCTTATAATTATGCCTGCAAGTTAGCAAGTCTCAGACGTCTCCAAATTTTCAAACCCTGGCTAGCTATAGTGTCCACTCAGTCCTCTCCATTTGTTTGGATTCAATCAAATTTTGAACTCTCTTAGCCTCATCATTCACTTCTAGAAACAGGATGATATCTTGCTACCAAACAGACAGAGGCCTGGCCAAAATGGGCAGCTCTCACAAGTCACCATACCTACTGTAACCATTTGAATTTTAAGTTTATATTCATGTCATTAATTAATATCTTAATTTCAAGAGCTTTTGTCACATCCTGTGGTTGGTAATTAAAGGGAGCTTTGTTCATCTAGAAATGTCAATGGACGGGTAATTTGTCTCGTCCCGTCTCGTTTTAATTTTTAATATAATAAATATATAAAATTATTATAAAATGCATATATTATTCAAGTTTCTAATGTCAAATGATAATACAATTATCAAAACGAATAGTCTAATGTCATTCTATATAACATGTTAAAAAATAATAATATTATATCTCGTGACTATTTCTTAGAATGACAGAAGAGATTTTTTGAATGGAAATTCTAGAATGGTTTTTGGTTAAAGGAAATGGTACAATTGTGCCAAAAAAATTGTAGTTTTTTATAAACAAAAATAATAATACTTAATTTTAAATTAGGTATGATGAGTCTTTTCTTATTTAAATAAGTGTCTTAATTATAATTGGTCAGGTATGAAATACGCATGTGTTTTTTTTTATTTTGTTTAATATTTTTATTTTTTAATTAAAACTAAATAGTTACAAAATATGTATCATGTGAAATTGTGAATACATATGTAAATTAAGGTTATGAGGCAAATACTACACTAAATAAAATTGTCTAAAAATGACATGGCCCAATGGCACCAATCACTTTACAATAAAAGGTGATCAATTTACCACAGGCTCAACTATTCAATCTCAATCAAGCCAAAGCGTTCGTCAATTGAACCGGTACATTGAACCCTTTCTTCTTTGTAAAGGGGTCTTCCCCAAGAAATTATTGAATGATTGAACCCTTCAATCTCAATCAATTGAAATGTCAATGGATTGGTAATTTGGCTCGTCTCGTACTGTTTCTAATATTATAATAAATATATAAATAAATCATAGCATTTTAAATACAGATGTTATCTAGGTTTCTAATGTCAAATGATGGTACAATTATCAAAATCCATGTTCTAATGTCATGCTACATAACATGCTTTATCTCGTGGCACATGGTTATTAATTTCCAAGGATGGAACCAAGAAAAAATTTTGAAGGGGTTTAAAAAATTTAATCGGAATTTTGGATTGGGTCAAAATTTGGAGATGAAAATGAAAGAAATGATGGGTAAAAATTGGGTTGAGTCAAAATTTTTGGATGTGCGCTGAAATTTTAGGTGATATTTGAAAGAAATAATGGGTAAAATTTTAGGATTGACTAATTTAAAAAAGCCAAGATTTTACATGCATAAAGAATATTTTATAAAATTTGGGATGAACTATAGCCCGCCCTAACCCGCTAATAATAGTTCCCTTTGGCTATTTCTTAGAATGACAAGAGATTTTTTGAATGAAAATCTAGAATGGTAAAAAAAAATTATATATATTTTTTTAAATACATCAATGAAATAGAAATGTCAAAATATAATATTTTCATATTGTAATACTGTTAAGATATAACTTTGGCATAAAAATGGCATTTTGTAAATGTTGTCAAGAGTGAGTTTGAAAAAAAAATGAAATTCCATAAAATTAGAGGCAAGATGAAAACAAAATATTTAAGAGGGCTCCTTTGGAACGTCACGGAGGCTGGATTTTACAATCTCATTGATCGGTGTAACACACGTATGAATGCGTGTGTTACACGGACCAATAAAGTCGTGAAGATCTCATCTCCGCGACTGTTCTTAACGAAATTCAATATTTAAAACCCTCCAAATATGTTTTTGGATAGAAAGAGTTTCCTTTCTTGTTTTGGAGTTAAATATTACCCAATCTCATTTGGTGTTGTATAATGTGACACAAACAAAATTTATAGGGAATTATCTTAATCTTTCTTGAGATTTTTAACAATTAGATTAATCTTTCTTATTTTACTTGATATTGATAATATACAGATACTCTTACCAATCAATTTTTTTCAAAATAATAAAATCATTCCTTCTATTTATTTATTTCTACATTTTTTTTCAATTTTGACCAATTTTTTTTTAACTCTTTTTAAATATATTTTTTATTTTATTCAAAAATAAATTAAAGATAAACAACTTATTTTTATTTTATATAAAAATAAATTTAAGATTTTTATCAATATTAATTTGAAAACAAAAAAAGTTGATCAAAATTAAAAAAATTGAAAAAAAAAAAAAAAAAAAAAAGACATGAAAGGGATAATTTTGTCATTTTGAAGAAAAAATTTGACTCGATAGAGATATCTGTATATTGTCATGTAAAGCAGGAGAGTTCAGTGTAATTATAAAGAACTTCAGAAAAAGTCGGTGTGATTTATTCAAATTTATATAAAAGAGAACAATAGTTAGTTTAAAACTAGGTACTAGGAGTCTTCTCTTACCTAAATAAGTGTCTTAATTACAGTTAGTTACGTATGAAATATATATATACTTTTTTATTTTTTTATTTTTTATTTAAAATTAAATAATCACATGATATGTATATAAATACATAGAAAGTGATTAGTACATCGGTTTAATTTATCAGATAATATGTCAATGATTTTTTTGTAATTAATAATATGTTTAGTTTTTTTATTTGTAATTAATAAATGTGTTTGATTATTTAAATTTTAAAAAAAAAGTTATGTTAAATTATGTCATCAAATGAATCAATCCAATAAAACAATTTGATGTAACTAACACAACCCATAAATACATATATAGTAAATTAAGGTTACGAGGCAAATACTATACTAAATAGAATAGTCAAAAATGCCATAGTCCAATGGCACCAATCACTTTACAATAAAAGGTGATCAATTTACCACAGGTTCAGCTATTCAATCTCAATCAAGCCAAAGAACTATTACATTGAACCCTCTCTTCTCCCTAAGGCGTTTTCGTCTAAAAATTGTTGAATGAATCAATTTTAACGATGATGTATCGAAGAATCACTGAATAATCCCTCGTCTTTGCCCGCCTCTCCTCGTAGGTAAAAGTAAATTCAATTCTGATGAGAGATTTGGTAGTCAATCATGGCAGCTGTAGGACACGTGTGAGGACCACGGCACTCACACGCGTGGAATACAACCAAACGACGCCTTCACGACGGTGTTCGCATGGTGGTTCCCACCGAAACTGATATCTCTAATCAGTCCCCACAACCCCTTCACTGATCTACTTTTACCAACAGCCAACTTCTCATCACCGCCATCCCATCGGAACAACGTGGACGGACCTTGGCGGTTCTGCCTGGTCTTCATATCACTCAAATCCATCTTCATCGGGAACCTTGCCAATCCAAACATATACAAGTACCACCTGGACTTGGCCGGCGGCGTCAAAATGGACAATCGTTCAACAGAAAAACCATGTTTTGAAGCATTGTGGTTCCTGCATCTAGCTTTTGCCGACTTCGTACTGTTGGATTTTGAAGTTTTGGATTTGTTGAATGAATTTGAGTTCCGTCGGAAGAATCCTTGGTTTCTGGGCTGGTTGCTTTGAAGCTGATCATGGACGGAGATGGGATCATTGTAGGGAATGAGTTTTCCACAGAAAATGATGTTTTGGGTGGTAGGAGTAGGATTCCATTCTTGACTGACGAACTCGAAGTAGTTTTCTTGGTCGGAAGGTGAGGAGGAGGTTTGATATTCTTTGGAGAAGTCTTCCCAATCAACGGCGTCACTGTAAATGGGAAGGTCGCAGAAAGAGAGTGTATCCTCTGCTTCATCCAACTCCTGCATATCATGGCTTTCTTCCATTGGATCTTGAATATAAGACTCCTTAGCAACCATCAATGGCTATTATCAGTAAATAAATAGAATGTTGAAGTAATTGAAGAACACTACAATGTTTGAAGAGGAAAAGCGGCATGCTGCTAAATTGTTAATTGAAGACAGACCATAAGGTGTGTATATATATGTGTGTGTGTCTGTATTCACGTTACTAGGAGTAGGTCGATTGGTGTGGCTTCTAGACGGATAGAAAATAAAAAGTACGCAGGAAGATGCTCTTTTGTTCATCTAGAAAAGCAGGCGCTGAAAAGGTAGTCTTGGTAGACAGATGGCCTTGGAAAAATTATTTTGTATAGTACATTGTTATTGATTACAAATAAACCGGTGACGTTTTTCAAAACAATTTTCAGAGTTTAAATTGATTTTTTTTATATTTAAATATTTATTTTAATGTTTCACAAATATTTATTAAGACATTTTTAAATTCAAACATTTATTTTGTAAAAATGTAAAAAAAAATTTCAAATTTTTGCATCGATGTAACACATTTAATATTTTTATTAATTAATTCAAACATTACATATCATTTAAATATATTTTAAGAATATTCATTTCAACACTCAGAATTTAATTCAAATCATATTTTTCTAAAATCACATTTTTTCACAATTGATTCAAATAAGCACCACATTGTAATATTATTTTGAGGGACAATTAGTTAAGGCATATATAAAAGGGAGTATACTCCTTTTATTATCTCTATTAATATTTTACACAATAATATTTTTTAAGAAAATGACACATCTCTTATATAGTTTTATTTATTTTTATTTTAGATTTTATGAGATGGTTACTCATAAATTTAAAAACTTTTCTGATTTTGTGAAGAAGTTATTTATTAATTATCTCAAAAAAATTCAAAACAATCTCAAAATAATAAATAAATAAAAAAATTGACTTGGTATACTAACGTTGTAGGGTTTATGACATCTGTCACTGGGTCCAAAGAAATTCTGGCGTACATCAAGTCCATTCACAGATTTATAAACCCAACATGATATTCTGTCATTTGTTAAGATGTTATTTTTTTATCTCTTAAAAATGAAACATTTCATTAAACATGCAAAAACTTCTTGCTACTTGGAGACCGGAGAGTATAATGTTTCTTGGTTAACAAGTCTATGTGAAAAAATTATTGAATGAATTTGGTACAGTGAGATAATAATATGCTTATCTAATGATATTTTATCATATATAATATAATTCACATTTTTTAATAGGACATAGTATTTGTGGCAGAGTATTATTAAAATAATAAATTGACACGTAATGTACTAGACATACCAAGAATATATTGTCAACGTGAACATTATTTATCCCATCAAAAAAAATCTTTTGAAAAAAAAAGAATCCACGTAGGCATCTCCAAATCTTCATGTCCTGTTTGCTGACACTTCAATCGTCTTCACCGACAGTTTCATTCAATTAAAAATTTGAGTTTTCTTTATTTCAATTATTTCTAGAAACGAGATTATATTTGACATACCAAACAGTCGTATGCTTGAAAAAAGGGCTAGCTTTCAATGTTGGTCCTACCCACAGCCACACGATGGTTTCAACAAGTTGGTTTTGATAAGCACTATGTATTCTCTATTGCCACTTTCTACAATAGCATATTCTTAAATTGGTGAAGTTTTTATTGAAAATCATCTTTAAAATTAAGAAAAAAAATGTTAATTGTAAAAGATATAAACCCATATTGATATCACTAATTAATAACTCCACGTGTGTAGACGCAGAGGCAGATATAAGATGTGGCTAACAGGTTCCTCAAAATTTTTAAAAATATTCTACTTTTGTGTTGTAATTTTGCTAAAAAAAATTTAAAAAATTAAGAATTTACCTCTCAAAATTTGTTTAATTTTTATGAGAACTCTCTCCAAATTTCTATTATATACACTTTGACTCCCCTAACTACAATTTTTAGATCAATCATTGAATAAACATATATATATATATCTATTACTTATATAATAAACGAAAATTGGTCATCTTTTTCACCGGACGATTTTGTCATTCATATACTAATTGTTTACAAAATTGTCATGTTCATTTTCTTTAATGATTGTGAGTATTTTTATTTGTTAGATCTATAATTATTTAAATATATTATTTTTGTTGGTGGAATTCATGATAGTTATGAGATTAAATCAATTATTTTTTATATTTAAATATTTGTTTTGACATTTTTGAAATACTCGTTTGAATGTTTTTAAATCCAAACGTCTGTTTCGAAAGTATCAGTGAAAAGATTTTTTAAAATTTTAATTTCAAAAATATTCATTTTTTATCTATATAATACATTTAGCACTTTTAACAACTCATCTAAATACTAAAATATCATTTAAACCTATTTTAAATGCATTCATCCAAACACTCGCAATTTAACTCAAACTACAATTTTTTGAAACTGTATTTTTTTGCCGTTTATCCAAACAAATAAGATTTGAATTTATGAGTACGATTACAATATTATTCTTTTGATTGATAATGATATTAAAATAATGGCATGCAGAACTATTGTTGCATCATAGTATAAATAAATTGGCTTTTAAATGTTTTTTGATGTTTGGGAAGTACCGTCTAGGAGTAGGTATTGTTACTTATAGACATGATATTTTAATAATTAGTTGATTTAGAAAATAAAAATAAAGTAATTGAAATGAGTGAAAACTCAATCCTTATACCATCCGATGATTAAAACACATTGTCTTATATAAATGTGATAAACAATTTTGGGAGAATGTTTTCAATGGGATAAGAGTTTCTAACTCTTCGAAAATCATTAGGTTTCAAGTCATAATAAGTGTTTGCTTGGATGAGTAATGGAAAAGTACGGTTTGAATTAAGCAGCAATTTAAATTAAGTTGTTGAGTATTTAGATAAATGAATTTGATAGATATTTAAATAATATTGTAGTGTAGGGGTGCAAAAAAAATTGAGAACCTTGTTTATTATAGTGTTTAGATGAGCTGTGTAGAAGTATCATTTTAGTATCAATTGTCTTTTTTGTCATTATATATTAAAATGAGTGTTTTGTAATATTTTACATTTTTATAATTAAATTAGTTTTATAAGTAAAGAATATAGATAATAATAAAGTAACTAATTATTTATTTTAATACTAGATATAATATTATTTGTTTTAATATTATATATAATATTATTATTTTAATAGTAAACATAATATTATTTATTTCAATATTAAACATGCCAAGTATTTAGTTTAATATTAAATATATGATATTGCTTAGTTTAATATTAAATATAATATTATTTAATTTAATTAAAAACATAATATTATTTACTTAAATCTTAAACATAATATTATATTAAACAACATTATACATCAATTATAAACAGTATTATTTAAAAAAAAAAGAAGGAGCAGAGCAGCTTATTCTTTTAACACAATGGCATGACGGTAATAAAGGAAACTAATTTTGGCAATTATTAACAAGCTTTAAAACTTAGCTCATCGTTTTCTAAAAAGTGTCCATGTCTTGCTTAAAGCAACCGCCCGTTTTGGGTTTTTCTCCATTTCCAAAGAGCGGCCCAACCGCTTGTCCCAAATAAAAACATAACGAAAAAGTACGATTTGAGCTGCAAAATGGTCTAAAGGGTGAACCAAACACAACCTAACATAGCAGCATATTGCTTTTTCAAAAACAGCACACTTGAGATATTTTGCATCACCTTCATTCTTCTATTATCAAGAAGAAATTAATTTGTGGAGATTACTTTTAATGACATAAAAGAAGAAAATAAATTTTCTATTAAGCAATGTTCAACTTCTCAAAAATTGTCTGATACTATGACAGCCACTGTAAGGTTCTTTCCCTCAATTGGGGTTCTGATCATGGTGGGTATAACTCAAGTGGCGGATTCAAGGGGGACTGAGGGGACATGCCCCGCCCTCCAAAGAAATTATAGATGTTTATTTTATTTTGTCATTCATACACTAATTGTTTACAAAATTGTCATGTTCATTTTCTTTAATGAACGTGAGTATTTTTATTTGTTAGATCTATAATTATTTAAATATATTATTTTTGTTGGTAGAATTCCCTTTCATGTTTTAATACATTTATCATTTTTCCTACAAGGAAAAGTCTATACTCGCCACACAAAAAAATTATCAAAAGTTCTCACAGTATTCAAAAATCCCATCACATCTGGGATAACCACCCTAATCAGATCTAGGATAAAAACAGTTCAATCACAAATACTTATTGTTTAAAACCAAAAAAACTCCAATATCTCGTTAATTTAAAAAAGACATTCGCTTTCAAAGGCTCCGACTATCCAGGGTAATCACCAAATAACAGTGAGTAGACCTTCAAAATACTACTATCAAAATGGTTCACTTACAAGTTCTTAAAAGCTGATTCATGGGCTGCTTTCTGTGGGGTCAGTCTCGCTAACAAAGCCTTGTTGAGACAGTGCTCAGCGTCCACAAGATAGAAGTTGCTGTTGGCCTTGAATGTCACAAAAGGCCTTTTGGTCTCCGGTGGCCTGATATCAGCAAACTTGATAGTCTTCGGGATATGTGTTGCCAGCCATGACAGCATTTCCACCTCGAAGCTGTCTGAACCAGGCTGCCATCTGAGCTTGTGAATATAAGGACTCACGAACCAGTGAAGGACAGCAGTTGTAGAAGCACTGAAGAATATAACTGTAGATGCAACAGCACCTTTAAGGATCACATTCATGCCAGGAGATGTCATGAAGGTTATGACAGGGCCTAAAGACACAGAAAGGCAGCAGGTGGAAAGAGAGAGAAGCTTCACTTTCTTGATGGTAGATGAGATTGGACCGTAATAAAACACACCTGTGTCTTTCTCATCATTACCAGCTTCTCCTCCTCTACGAGGTCCAATGCTGATCTTCTTGTCATCTTCTTCAACTGTAGCTTGAGATGCCCATCTTTTCTGGACAGCAGGAGGCCAAATGGCAGAGTCAAGGTTGGATTTGGCACTCGGTGCGAATTCCAAACCTACAAGGATTATAACCTAAAGAAGGCAAAATTTAAATTATGGCTTAGACATATTTGAGAAAATAAAGCTTGAAGGGTTGCATCCCAATCTCCCTCTCGCTGTAAAATTAATTTATAGATTTATAGATTCATATAGGTTCGTATGTCAATACATATATTGATATATATATATACACACACACACACACATACAGATTTCACATATGACCTCCACTAATGGAGGTGAAATAAATTTAATAGACCAAGGAGAAAAGTGGCAGCATTTTGTCTTTTCCACTTTATACTTGATGATAAAGTTGTCCATTCACCTTTTAAGGGTAAGATTGGTATTTAAAAAAAATTGGTGAGTGATGTAAGCATTTACCGACGTTGACCATCTTTGACCATTAACAGAGGGGAAATTGTTATACACATGAACCTCAAGGGATGTTGATGGAACTTTTGAAAAGATAGAGGTAGCGTGTGAAAGTAGGCCTAACCTCATGAGAGGTCTGAATACTTTACCCTAAAAAAATATCATTAAGTGCACAAAATTGTCCATATAATTGTGAAAATTTATTATTATATTAAAATAAAACATATAAAAGTATCAAACTAAGCAAACCTATATATGTGTTGATCTCTTGATTTGCCTTGGTCTTTTTTTATTATGTTTCTCTTAAAAAACTAATAAAATAATTAAAAAAAAAATTTCAAATCACTAAATTTAGTGTTTTTGGAACAAAAATATTCCCTGTTTTAGAAAATGCATACTAAAACGAGGATCATTAAATTACATAGATAGGCTTTTAGCCATAACAACTATGGTTTCATTAGACTTGTAAGCAACCCTCAAGAACTCAATATACAATCTAAAAACTATAATCTCGAAGAACAAAATATTTAGTTTACATGCTTGCAATGTTAGTGAGACTCTCGCGTCAACGCCTTCTACCTTAGTTGAGGCGATCACCTAGGCAACACTTTATTAAAATTGCATAGCCTGGAGTGTGTTGAGACTCTATATCTCATTCTTATCACCTTGTCTTGTTGCCTAGGAGAGTGCCCGTTCACTTTTGACAACATTGTATACTTGGTCAAGAAATGAGACTTATTTTTCAATAATTTTCTTTTTCTCCATTCTTAAAGTGAGGAAATGAGAGAGGGAGGGGGGGGGGGGGGGGAGCGAGAGAGGAGGATGGCTAAATGTGAATGAAGGTTGTAATGCTCTTTAAAATCCCCATTGGTATCAACTAATTGTAAGCAATGTTTTAAAAATATTTATTGAGGCTCGCCTTATGGCTTACCTTGAAACGAGATGTCCCCAAATTGCCTTTTTAAGTTTTGAAAAAAAAAATTGTGGTCCCCGGAAGAATAAATTTCAAACTCAAAGGCATTCAAAAGTAAAGCCTCGAACTCTTTTTTTTTTTTCCGCATCCAAAACACTTATAAACTTCAAGGGTTAAAAAAAATTAAAGAATATGAACTTTTACCTTGTAAAGATTGACGTCAAAGAAAAAGGAAACCTTGACCAATTACACCATATCAACTGGAACCCTCATTGAGAATAAGAGATAATCAAACATAATGTTTGACCAACTTTATTATAACCTTGACACATTATTAAAAAGGAAACTTTTATATATATGGGTATATATTTTGTACCCATTTAACCCTCAGAGTTTTAAAATTATAATAATGGCCCAAGTTTCAAAATAACAGAAACTTTTCTTTTTGATTAATAATACTTTTTTTTTTTACATTTTTTTAATAAAGAATTATGTCTCAATGTCCTGAGGCTTACGCTTTGCCTTATAAAAGTTTAATCACCTAAACTTACGCTTCTGCCTTTTAAAAACTGATCATTAATTTTATATAGTCTGAAAGATAAAAGAGGATGGTTAAGTGTAAGTAATAGTTGTAATGCTCTTTACGGGGTCTTGGGATTTCATGTGGTTGTGGAGAAATGTAAAATCCATACAACCAAAAGATGAAATGGTTACACTCAAATTAGTTGGAACCTTGAATGATTGCTTTGACGATTGAACTACCCAACATAAAAAGGAAAAAGAAAAAATAAGGAGGGCATACTATGATACTTGCGATTAGGTCACCATGAAATGGATTATTGACCTAAGAAAAAGTAAAAGGAAAAAAAAATGTCACAAAAGAACTTCCAATCCACAATGATATAGTGGAGCAAAGTGTCCAAGTGACCTCAAAATAGAAAAGCTAGCATCAATGGATTCATTGTGAACAAATATGCCTAATATCAAAAGTGTCAACATGTTTGAAACAAGATAAACACTAATATATAAATGCATCGCGGCACAGATAAATTTAGAACAAGCACATCGGGTAAATAATTAAGAAAAGATGAATTTGCTAGTAAAGAAGATGCACATACAAACATGTAATAGAGCATAAACTTAATAATTAGCAAGCACATGCTTTAATATCATATTTTCCTTTTTCGATCAGTATATTTTTCTCATGATCAATTGAATATGTCATGGAAAAAAGAATATCATATATATGGCCAGATGATTAATGATATTGAACCGACTCCAAAGCATGGAATGAATTTAAGCTCTAAAAGTTCATTTTGACGTGATGGCCCAACGGCCCTAACCAGGGGCAGAGTTAGAACTGTGTTTCAGTGGCGGCACCACGACTCCTTTCCATTGCTTTTTTTCACAATTTTTCTCAAGGTACCTTGATGTAGCATGCATCCAAGGGCATATTGAGGGAAATCGAGAAAAAAATATACATAATGGAGAGGATTCTAGTTCTAATTATTATTATATTTATATCTAATAATTAAAAAATACAAATAATAGATAATCTTTAACACAATAAAATATAATAATCATAAATAAAGAATTTATAAAAGTTAAACTATCCAACATAGACAAAAATTAACCTCTCCTAAAATTACCTCAGTTAACAACTCTAATTCTATTTTTCCCGCATCCACATTTACTCTTTCAAGTTTTAATTAAAAATGTAAGAAAAAAAATAAATATATATATATATATCTATATTACACTTTATACAAACAAAAATTAAAATATTTTATGCCAAGTCAAATTTATAAGTACAGTTTTTCTCTAGACTTTCCCAATTTAGAAAGTAATGAGAGATCTCATATAAGATTCATCACTTCAAATTCAATCATTAAAAAAAAAACATAAAAGAAAAAATAAACATAAAAATATTTCAAATAATTAACAAATCTTTTAGCTTCTACTATATCTTTTCGGTTTTAAATCTGTTTCTGTAAATTCTGTTTTAACAAAACAGTATCTGGTTTTGCAGAGTAAAATTTGTCACTATTTTTCAACTTATCTTTCTCGTTCATATTTGTATGCCAAAGTTTTAACATTTAAACCTTTAACTATAATTTTTTGAGCAAATCCATGAAAAGGCTTGAGAAGATAAAAAAATATTAATTTTGTCTTAATAATTAAATCACCAACTGAAGAGTCAAAATAAATTGAACAAATAAATTTAAGGAATTTTTTTTTTATATTCTTGCCTCCCCCCCCCCCCCCCCCGCCCCCGCAATTTCAAGGGTCTAGATCCACCACTATATGCTTGCAAGCCTTCACATTTATTAGTAGTCCGTTTTCAAGCTTTCGGAGAAGTTTAATTAGACCACACTTTATCATATTTTTTTTTTTAACATCATATCTTTTTTTATCGTCTTTATCAAAGTTAATTTTAATCTCTCACTCGTAATACTTCTACTATCTCACCAATGTATTTATTTTTTATTTTTATTTTTATTATCTTACAACACATTAATATTCTCATTTTAGTTATACTCATTTCTATTTGCTAGAAACAGCTGCCAGGATGCATAGCCAAATGGGGACATAGGTTGAAAAAAAGTTTATTAAGGTAATATTAAAAAAGTTAATGTTTATGCATAATGAACTCTTATGTGTAACATAAATGATGTTATTTTTGTTTTCTAAAATTAAAAAATATGTCATGTGTTAAAATCTAATATCAATGGATATAAAATTCTTCCATACTATTTTACCATTAAATCTTGTTTTTAATTAGACTTTTTGTTTTAAGAAAAATATTAAAAAGGTCTTTAAAATAAAATTTTCAATCTAAAAAATTCATAATACATTTTTTGTATCTAATTCAATTCAAAAAGTCTATAATACATTTTTTCATAATCTAAAAATTCATGTATTATGAACTTTTTGGATTGAAAATTTTATTTTAGGAGTTTTTTAGTAATTTTTATTTTTTTATTGAAGCGATGGGTATTACAATTAATATTATAATCAATTCAACTCAACAATATTACATAATTACAGACCATTGAGAAACTAAACCACTAAATCCAAAAACCTCTTAAATATGTGTCACATTCCTCTGATGAAGGGAGTGAGATTTAAACTCATGATCTTCTCCTAATAGAGAGGCAGTGCTGACTCAACCATAAAGCCAACAAAATAATTGTTTTAGCCCCACTCAAATAGAAGGCTTCAAATTTCATGTATCTATAATATAATTAAATTAGAAGTCTAAGATTAATAAAAGTTTAACTTTATAAAAAGACTCCAAATTTGATGTATATAATATAATCAAATAGAAGGCCTCAAATTTTATGTATATATAATAAATCAAATTAGGAGTTTAAGTTTAATAAAAATATAATGCTATAGAAAAAGTCCCATAAAGACCCCATAAAAAAACTTAATTCTATTAATAGAAGTTTATCCGTATTCTACTCTAATATTTTATTTTTATTTATTTAGATTAAAAAATTATGTAAAAACTCTATTATTAAAGTTTTAATCAATATAACTCTCTCTTGTTGAAAAATAATTAGATTTTATATTTAAAAGAGTAAATATAATATATATAGGAAATAAAGTAAAAAGTTACATTAATTTTAAAATATAGTTTAATTTAAAATCATTACTTTATCACTTTAAACCTACAATTATATATAGTCGATTTGTAAAGAGGATACGATGACCATTGAGCTAGCCCAGTTGATTCTCAAAAAAACATAGACCGACAGTTTCATCATTTTGAATGAAAAATTTGACTGGAGGAAGGTGATTGTAGTTTGTCAGAAAACATAGAAGAAATCAGTATAATTTCAGAAATTTGAAGGGAGGTCAGCGGAATTATTAGAAATCTGAGAGAATGTCAGTGTAATTTTATCTAATGGATTAAAAAGAAATTCTATAATCAATCGTGAGTGTCATCACTTGTGATCTAATTAACACCTATATTACACGCGCTAATCTCACACGCAATGCACGTGCCGATCAGATCGTGAATTTTCGTTAATCACAATTGACCTTAACATTTTTCTAGATGATAGGAAATCATTAGTCGGTCATAGAATAACATGTCTACATCATTAATAATCCGTTGTTTGTGTGATTTGGAGATGCAAGATTTTATCAAAAAAATTGAGACATTTAATTCAAATTTGCATTATTGCATTAAGCAAATGAGACCTTAATATCCTACCATTTGTAAGAAGTAATCATTGTTATAAAAATAAAAAAGAAAGGAAAAAAATCAACAGCTTGTCACACCGACTTCCAGAAACAAACTTGGTTTTCTCCACTTACGTCCTTCCTGGGCTCCGCCCCATCACCCCCAAGGAAGCATCCTTGCTCTTCTGGTAGTCTTTCCTTGACCAGTTTGTATCTCCAAATGATTTGTTAGGATAGAATAATTTTAGGTTTCTTCGTATGTGATTTTTAAATTTCCCAAACTAAGAATTTCTAATATTACTCTTTTTAAATTTGCCTCTCTTCAATAATTAGTACAACATGTCATATTTATGTTCCTAAAAAAAATAAAAAATTTCCCACTAATTATCTCTCTCTCTCTCCAACATTTCCACTGCTATGACAATAAAATCACATTTAATATTGATCTTCCATCCAATAAATTTGGCAAAGCAAACAAGAAAATAAATGCATAAAATTACCATTGATAGGAGATAATGTTAAATAGTAAAAACTAAAACATTCATCTAACTAGCATGTAAAAGTAACAACTCATTAATATACACAGCTCTCAAGTTGGTACAAACATAAAATTCAAGCCAGAGAAATAAATATAAAATTAAAAAAAAAAAAAAAAGATCGGTGGCTACAGTAGCCCAAAATATTTTTTATTATAAAATTATAAGTCATAAAAAATTCATATATTCTAATACAATTTGATAAAAAAAATGAAGTAGGTGGGCTTTTATTCTAAGCATCAAAGATGCCCCTTTTATTCAAATATAACTTCTGACAAAAAGAAAGCGTAAAGACCTAAGCGTCAAAGATGCCGCTTGGTAAGTGAGCTTTTATTGTAGCATCAGGCCCCTTTTTCTCTTTTTTTCATTCTTACCCTTCATTTTTTTGTGTAATAACCATTATACCAGCTTATAAGATTAAATATTTTATATTTCCGGATTTAAATATAAATTCAATGGCATTGTTGGTTTGAAACTAATCCAAGCAAGCTAGTGAAACTGATCTAATGTAAACATCATAAATGAATATAATATATTATAAATATTTCTAAATTGATTTTTACTATAATTAAATTATATATTGTTATATAAATAATAAACTTACTATATTATATTGAAATCTTGCTCTACATTAACAATATTTTTCATTAAATAAATACAAATTTATTTCAATTATATATTTATTTTATATAGTTAAAATTAATATATATTATATTATTATATAGTATAAAATATTATTTTGTATATTAATAATTACACATTCATATTTGAAATTAAGTTAATTTAACAAGTGATTAAATATATTACCAAGATCTTATTCAAGTGGTATAAATAATCATTATTTATGCAAATGACGCAAGTTTAATTTTCCCTCTTCACATTGTTATATCAAATAAATAAATAAAACAAGTGTTCAAACACATTCAAAATTATCTAACAAAGAATAGGGCCAAAAAGATATTACACAATCCAAAATTATTTTAGAATAATTTTTACAAAACACTTAATAATCATTTCTATCATCAAAATTACTATTGAACTATATCAATCCATACACCCACCTGATTTTACTAGAATCACTTTTCACGGTATCACTTTTTCAAGAATAAGTTCTCTATCAACTAAAACTCTCTCCGAACGAGCACTCAAATCGAGACCAACTAGAACTGTCATCGATACCTATCTCTATTACATCTGCAAATTTCAACTTTTTCATTTTTCTTTGTCATTTATAAATTACTAATATGAAACTTTATTTATTTTACAATTATTATTGTATAAAAAAAAGTAAAAAAAAATGCTTAATTTTTTTCATATTAATTTATTATTAATTATATAATTATGACATCAAAATTTGAATCTAATTAAACCATTGAATTAACCAATGACTCATGATTCAATATTTTTATTATCTAATGACCTGAATTTTAAAATATTATTCATAATAATATGTGGGGCAAATCTTATTTTCATTTTTTCAAAAAAAATAAACCCAATACAAGGATTATGTTAGGAATGAGAGTGATCGGTCATGTTAGGGAGAATCCAAGGAGGGTAATCAAAATAAATTTTAATAATAATTATGGTTAAAAAATATATAATAATATATAATTTGTATACATTATATAATTTGTATACATTTTATTGTAAATATATAATAATATATAATTTGTATACATTATATAAGTTCAATAATATATAAAGTTGAGGATTCTTATTGAATGCTTTTTATAGTTTCTTATAATCAATCTCCTGACCTGTGCCCCATAACAATATAACATAAAAGACTCATTAGCAAATGTGAAGGTGACTGATGGCAGGCTTTGCGAGGTTTTTCATTGGAGCCTTGTCACCAGCAATGCTTTGGGGAGTGACCCACTGTAATAGGTAAGTCCTGTTTTGGAGAGCCTTTGGTAGTCGGAGAATTTATCTGTTGATGAAACTGATACAATATTGATGTGTGAAGTTTTCTCTATATCAAAAAAATAAAAAATAATAAGAATAATTATAAAGCTACTGTTGCTAAACATATGGCTGCACATCCTTGAAAATTTTGTTTTTTGGGTTGCTTGGATTCATTCATGATTAACTAGATTGCCGGGTCCATGCTCGACTTTATAGAAAGATCCTGTCCGATTCAGTTTTTATTTTTATTCTCTTCTGTTTTGGGGGGTTTGTGGTGGTGGTGGTGGTGGTTGGTTGAAAACTAAGTCCGGGGGTGGGGCTGGGCTCACGATGGAATTATTGAAATTTACAACCAAACGTCTTTTTTGTTCCAACCACAGTAGGGGTGGTTTATTTGAGGAGAATCTTTTTTGTTTTCTTACGACCAGATGCCCATCATGTCAGAAGGCTCCATAATATCGCATGAAGAGCGTGTTGAGTTTACATCAGCTTGATACTGGGAGTTTACATCAGCTATTTTTGAAAAAGCTTACAGACTGTGTGGGTTCCATTGACTCACTTTCTTAGTGAAGGCCAGGAAAGTATCATCACTACTGTTTAGATCTGGAGAGATTGCAGAAGCTCATACGACACAAACCAGTCTTCTGATCTATTTCTGCTACTTGCTTTCTCTTTCTTTCCTTCATTTTCTTCCACTCTCTGCTTTCTACTTTGCAAAGAAGAGAACATGGCCGGTGTATTGGTGGGAGGGGCATTTCTTTCTGCTACCCTTCAAGTGCTCTTTGATCGCTTGGCTTCTCGAGAGGTTGCCAACTTCTTTCGAGCACGAAAACATGACGACAAACTCCTAAAGAAGGTGGAGCTTGCTTTGCTTACGATTAATGTTGTGCTCGAGGATGCGGAGGAAAAGGAGTTCACGAATCTAGCGGTGAAAGGCTGGCTCGACGAGCTTAAACACACTGCTACCAAGCAGATGACTTCCAGGATGAGATTGCTACGGAAGCTATGCGATCCAAGTTTGAAGCTAATGACTCTCAAAGCGGCACAAATCAGGTACGGGACTTTGATGATGAAATAAATGAGATCATTGAGAAATTAGAACATTTTGCAAAACAAAAAAATGTTCTCGGCCTTGTCCAAAAAAGGACGCCGTTAAAAAGGTTGCCAACAACCTCTTTGGTTGATGAATCTGCTGTGTACGGTAGGGATGATGATAGAGAGAAGATAGTTAACTTGTTACTGTGTGATGATGAAGCCAGCAATGAGATCCGGGTGATCCCTATTGCTGGAATGGGTGGGATCGGCAAGACAACCCTTGCTCAACTTGCATACAATGGTCGTAGGGTGGATAAACATTTCCATACAAAAGCATGGGTTTGTGTTTCAGAAGAATTTGATGTTTTTAGGGTAACAAAAACAATTCTTGCAACAGTTGCTTCGACTCTTCCTGAGGTTGATGACCTAAATCTACTTCAAGTCAAGCTGAGGGAGAAACTAAGTGGAAAGAAGTTTCTAATTGTTCTTGACGATGTATGGAATGACAATTATGATGATTGGGACAAGTTAAGGAGACCCTTTAGCGATGGAGCACAGGGAAGCAAGATTATTGTGACCACGCGCAATGAAAGGGTTGCATTAATTATGCAAACTGTAACTACTCATCCTCTGGAGCTGCTATCTGATTTAAACTGCTGGTCTTTACTTGCAAAACATGCATTTGTAAATGGAGGTCCCAGTGCACATCCAAAACTTCAATCCATCGGCAAAGCAATTGCTAAAAAGTGTAAAGGGTTGCCTTTAGCTGCCAAAACACTTGGGGGTCTTCTCCGCTCTAAATTGGATATTGAGGAACGGGAGAATATATTGAACACACTACAAGAAAGTAGGTTATTTCCGACGCATCCTAGGCGTCGGTTATAATTTCGCCGGTAAAGTTAAGTATTTACGATGGAAAGAAATTAAATGTCGAAAATGAAGGGTAAGAACGACGGACTCTTTTCCGACGCCGTTTCTAATCGATAATGTTTGACTATTTCCGACCACAATACTTGGCGTCGGAACTAAGTAACTACTTCCGACCAAAATACGTGGGCTCGGAAATAAAAACCTATTTCCGACCAATATACTTGGGGTCGGAAATAATTTCAGTACATATCAGTCAGAGTTATAATAAATGATATTTTCCGACGTTAGTAGGTGTCGGAAATAATTAACTATCGCCGACGATGATTGTATATGTCGGAAATAAGTAACTAAAATCGACCATTTGTTGTGTCGGAAATGCATAAGTATTTTTCTGACGTACAGATACGTCGGAAATAATTTGTAATACCGACGCAATGGTTGAGAGTCGGAAATATTTAAGTAAAAGCGACGAGTGTGTGGGTCGAAAATAAGTAAATATCAGTTCCGACGTATAGATTAGTCGGAAATAAGCTTTTCATGCTAAAACAATTCGCGCCTCGACTATCTAGCCTACTCGAAACCTCGCGCCACTCTCTCTATGTCTCTCGCCGATCTCTATGGTGTGTCTCGCCGCTCTCTGTCTCTCGCCACCTTGTGATCTCTCGCCTCTCAAGCTCTCTTCCTCCCCGTCGGTCTGTGTACCTCGACTATCTAGCCCACTCAAAACCTCGCGCCACTCTATCTCTGTCTCTCGCCGATCTCTCTGGTGTGTCTCGCCACTCTCTGTCTCTCGCCGCCCTGTGATCTCTCGCCTCTCAAGCTCTCTTCCTCCCCGTCGATTTGTGTACCGGCGTCTCGCGCGCCGATCTCTCTGATTTGTCTCACCTCTCTCTGTCTCGCCTCTGAAGCTCTCTGTTGGGGAGAGGTTGAAAGCTTTATCAATCTCTACGGAAAAACACTACCAAGCGCTACTGCGGTGGCTCTCTGCGCTAATATTGGATACATCATCTGCGCCAAAAGAAATCAAGGGTACCGTTATTCAATCCGTTGTTGGAAACTGCCTTTTTTTTGGTTACCAGATTATTTTGGTTTGAATATTTTCAATTTTGTTTGATATTAGTAGACTTCTATAGTATATAGATTCCATATATGATGTCCGTTGTGTCATTCCTCAATTGATTTGGGAAGCAGCTTCTATGTGCATAGAGTTCCTTTTGTCACTTTATACTGTTGGTATCCCCAATATATCTTTCTATGAAAAGAAGAAAAATATTATGTATAACAGAATGTTTAAATAATTTTTTCCATCCCTAATGGTTTCACATATGTTTAAATAATTTTTGGTTATATTATAGCTTTTACAATTCAAAATATTTTATATCTCATCTAATTTTTCAAAAAAAAAAGATGTGAAATTGTAATTGTTTACTTCCTACTCCCAAAACATGAAATTGCCTGTAAAATCCCCTTCTTTTTTTTAGTATCTCATTTTCTAGGTCATGGGAAGAAATGATATTTCTATTTTTTGTGGAAATAGTCATTCTTGTTAATAGAATGAACTTGAAAATGACCTTTCCATTCTTGAGTCATTCTACTTACCAAACATGCCCTTAAAAGAATAACATTAATTAGAAGAAAAAACAAGTGTTCTTCTCTTTTTCTTATTTAAATAACCAGAGAAGAAACAGATAGTAGAATTAAATTTGAATATATATGTTGGTCATGATTGATGGAATTAAAAGAGCAGTGTTTCAAAATTTATCTTAAATGAGGTGCAGACATTACATTGGTTGCATGTTGACAATGTAAACTTGATGAAACTGTTGATGATGCTTTATGATATGCAGTCATTATATGTTCATAGTCAGTTGGATTACTGTAAGTCTAACCAAATCTGTTGAAAACACTGGTATGTATCACTGATAAGTCAGTTGCATTTGTCAAGCAATGTTAGGTGTCATATTGATATCTAAAATTGCTATTATTTGTTAATAGGCTCTTATCTGATTTCTCTTGCTTTTGGTGACGACAAGTGATGCTTGAAATGGATGCAATTTGGTCCGTCCATGGTAGAATAAAGAGTGGGGTTGGTTATTAAGTGGTGGATATCTAATTTTATCTAGTTTCCTGCTGTCATTTGTTGGAAAAAAATGTTTTCTCTTGCTGCATTATCTAAACCCCACTCAAACTTCATAGCCTTTGTAATGGAGAGAATGGGAAAAAAAAAATACAAAAACTACTAACAATAAAGTTTTTCTAGTCCCCTGATGTTTCAGATAGCAATCATCCAACCTAAAGGCAAATCAGAAAATAGAATCAATTCCTTATTGATCCATATCTAACACTAGAATAAGACCATCAAACAAAGAGACAATCGAGGCAGAACCAGTAAACAAAAGTAGACTACAGATCTTAATTAATTCTTAAAAGTAAGCTCCCAAACAATATGTTGCCAGAATTTCCTATAAATGTCACTCTCCAGTGAAATAAATTTAGTGGATTTAAGTTTTTTATATTCTATATTCTTTCTTTTCTTGCATTGATTTTTTAAAACTGGTGGGCGATTTATTGGTGGCCTGATGGATGATGGGTTCCACTTTTTATTAGAGGATTGACTAAAATAAATATGTTGAGACCTAAAACATTGCTAGAAGGACAAGAGAAGTTAGATTAAGCTTCATCCATTCAACAGCTTTTTTCCTTAAATGCTTTTAGGCAGCCTGATGGCTATGTTTGATGGAGAAATACCAAGTCAAAACATCTTCTCCTTGTAGCTCATATAAAAGTCTTACAACAACTCCTCATAGGAATGGGAAGGTTTTGCTTTCAACTTTCAAAATCAAAAGTTTAGAGAAGTAGGTGCCCGTTTAATTCAACGCTATAAAAATGTTATTTAAATTAAGAAATTATGTAAAAATGATGTTTGAATTAATTATTTGAGTATTTGGGTGAACAATTAAAAAATGTTTAACAACTATAAAATTGAGACATTCATGACCAACTTAATAAAAAAATTATATTTATTAGCTTAACCCAAACCCCACTTAGCGCTTGTTAGGCTAGTTTCGGGCGTTCGAAAATAGCATCGTGGGGAGAAAGCTTCTCTTCGTTGTTTTGGTTAGCACACTGATTTTTTTACTTTCAAAATGCTATGCCAAACAAAACTTCAATGAAAAAAATTGTATTTAATAATTGCAATTTGCAATTCTATTCTAAACTATTTCAAAATTAATTAAGTATGATTAAAGAGTTGAAAACACATTAAATGTATTCGAAAAACTAATTCAAACATAGCCTAAATCATTATGCCAATGGTCATGACAGGAATTAATTAGTCCTTCAACCCTCTGAATTGAGAAAGTGAAATTTTGGCCTAGAATCCCTTTCAAAGGTATCTTATTATCCTCCCATATTCTGATTTGCTTTAAAAAATTCACAACCTGCAAGGAAATTCTTGCAGCACCACAAAGTTTTCCAAAATCCAGGCTTCAACTTTTCTTTTCTTAAATAATTTCATGTCAACCGTAAGTGTATAAATCACCATCTCCACATGCAACATGAAAAAACTCTAATTAGGTTGGCTGTTGTAATTTTCTTTCTATTCTCTTTTAGTTTCAGTTTTCAAATATGTGTTTGACTGTACAAAAGCTGAAAATAATATGCAAAAACTACCAAAAATAAACCTTACTGTAAGAAATTACAAAGTGTCGACATTTTTGTAATTTATTGTGGTTTCTGTGGGCTGTGACAAATTCTTGCCCACCGTAAGAACCAAATTATTGATGGGATTGATATCACTAGTTCAGAATCTTAAATTGCCCGCTTTGGAGCATACTAATTAATTACTTCTTATTGTGGTAGGGATCAAACATGGATAAGAGTTGGATGAAAGTTCTGGGTAGACATTTGCCTATTTACATGAAAGGAATTAGAGACTTCATTGAGTATGCACGTCCGAGCGCAGATAAAGGCAATAGGATTAAATGTCCATGTAGGAAATGCAACAATAGGTATTATGAAGCTATTAATGTAGCTAAAGCACATTTGGAGTTGCATGGAATGGACAAGAGATACACCCGATGGGTATTTCATGGCGAAGATCATGAAGTTATGACTGTGGATAATGAAAGTAGTCGTGATGCTTCTTGTGAGCAAGGTTGTGATGGATTGAGGGAAATGTTGGAAAACGTATGTGCAGGAAGAATTGATGTTGACAGCAATGTGCAAGGGGAAACAAGTAGTAGTCATGATCATTCTAATGTAGAGGGGGAGGAGCCACAACTATTTGGTGCATTTTCAGCTGATTTACATATGCCACTTTACCCAGGTTGTAAAAACTTCTCAAAATTAGAGTTCCTTGTGAAGTTGATGCATATAAAAACGATCAATGGTTGGAGTAACAAATCATTTGATATGATTTTGGAATTGATTAAAATGGCACTGCCTACTGGTGAGACGCTCTCGAAGTCAAATTATGAGTGTAAGAAGTATATGCGTGAACTAAGTCTTGGTTATGTACCTATAAATGCATGCAAATATGATTGTGCATATTTTGGGGAGAACACGAAAATGAAATTGAATGTCTGCGATGTGGTGAGCCGAGGTATAAAGTTAATGACGATAAAAGTAAGAAGATTCCTCAGAAGGTATTACGATATTTTTCGTTGAAACCTAGGCTACAAAGGTTGTTTATGTCAACAAAAACGGCTGGAGATATGAGATGGCACAAAGAAAAATGACTTTCACAGGATAAAGTTCTAACACATCCAGCAGACAGCCTGGCTTGGGAGGAATTTGACAAGGAACATCCTTGGTTTGCGCAAGATCCTCGCAATGTCCGACTGGGCATCGTGAGTGACGGGTTCAATCCATTTGGGGACATGAGCAACGCTTATAGCATGTGGCCTGTGTTGGTTATTCCCTATAATTTGCTGCCTTGGAAGTGTATGAAAGAGCCCTTCCTTTTCATGTCACTATTAATCCCTGGTCCAAAATCACCTGGAAATGACATAGATGTGTATCTGCGTCCATTGATAGATGAGTTGAAGGAGTTATGGGAGAACGGAATTAATACATATGATGTTGTAACAAGGCGGACCTTTCAGTTGCATGCAGTGGTGTTATGGACTATTAACGATTTTCCTGCATACGGAAATTTGTCAGGTTGGAGCACAAAAGGGTATATGGCATGTCCAATTTGTAATAAGGATGCTGGATCAATGTATTTAAAGAATGGGAAAAAGATATGTTTCATGTGTCATCGTCGTTTCTTGCCAAGAATGCATAGTTGGAGAAGACGTTACAAGGATGACTTTGACGGAAAAAATGAAAGTAGGTTGGGACCAAAGCATTTGTCTGGGGACAACGTGCTTGCACAATTGGAACATCTCCAACCTAACCTATTTGGAAAGGGACCAACAAATAATAAAAGAAAACGTACCGATGTAAAGTTGAATTGGTCAAAGAGGAGCATATTTTTTGAATTATCATATTGGCGAACTCCTAAGCTTCGACACAACCTGGATGTTATGCACATCGAAAAAAACATTTGTGAGAATGTGTTGGGAACATTGCTAAACCTGGATGGGAAAACAAAAGACAACATCAAAGCGCGCATGGATTTGGAGGTAATGGGCATACGAAAGGAATTGCATTTGATACCAAATGGTGATAAATTCATTGTACCACTTGCATGTTATACATTATCAGCTAATGAGAGAAAGAGTTTTTGTGCTTGGATTAAAGATGTGAAGTTTCCATAAGGATTTGCTTCTAATATTTCTCGATGTGTGAATGCAACAGACGGTAAAATATCAGGTATGAAAAGTCATGATTGTCATGTTTTTTTGCAACGACTGCTCCCAATCATTATACGTGGATATTTTGAGGGTAAAGTTCGTACTCCATTAATTGAATTGGGGTTGTTCTTTAAGGAGTTGTGCTCAAAGACATTAAAGAGGCAGTTGTTAGATAAGATGGAAATGGACATAATTGTCATACTTTGTAAGTTAGAGCAAATATTTCCACCGACATTCTTTGATGTTATGGTCCACTTGGCTGTTCATTTGCCACATGAGGCAAAACTTGGTGGACTTGTCCAGTACCGATGGATGTATCCCATTGAAAGGTAATGTGATAATTTAAAATATGTATGATAAGATTTTTGGTAGTAGAAGTCTAATTTTTAATTGTTAACAGATTCTTACGGACATTAAAGCAATATGTGCGCAACAAAGCACGTCCCGAAGGATCGATTGCAGAAGCATACATTAACAGTGAATGCCTTGCATTCTGTTCAATGTATATAGATGGTATTGAAACAAGATTCAATCGTGTAGAACGGAATTATGATGGAGGTTAATGGCAACAATCTACGCATTCAGTTGTTGCATTTGGAATGGCAGTTCGACCAATGGGTTCAGGATCATATGAATATATAGATACAGCAGAATATGAGAAAGTGAATTATTACGTGCTGAATAATTCTCTTGAACTCGCTTCATATCGCAAGTAAATTAACTATGTCCCACTACTACGTACAAATAAGTTTTCATTTTGGATAGAATGCACATTTGACAATTTGAATAATATGCGCTACACATGTAGGGCGCACATGGCAATGCTAGAAGCTGAAAGCATGGTTAATGTCCAACAAAGGCATGAAAAATAATTTGCTCATTGGTTTCAAACACATGTAAGTTTTCATATACTTGGTTATGAAGTGTAGTCTTTTTTATTACGGATGAATCTTTTAATCTTGATTATGTATTATTTTTTTATATATATAGATGGAACTATTGCGCCAACAGAAAGTTGTGGAAGCTAATGATGACTTATATTCGTTGGCTTGTGGTCCCGATAAACGAATTACGCGGTACACTGGTTGTATCGTGAATGGTTTTAGGTTTCACACAATTCAACGTGAAAAGTATCGTCAAACTCAAAATAGTGGCGTGGTTGTGACAGTGTATGAAGGTGATAAGGAGATCCAATATTATGGTGTGCTAAAAGATATTATTGAACTAAGTTACTGCTTTGATAATCAAATTTTTTTGTTCAAGTGTGATTGGTGGGATGTTGGGAACAAAAAGACTGGAATACATACAGATTCATATTGCACAAGTGTAAATATGGCTCGAACACGGTATGCTAATGATCCTTATGTGTTAGCCTCACAAGTCAAACAAGTATTTTACCTTAAGGATGCGAAATTTCGGGGTAATTAGTATGTTGTTGATTTGGTTAAGCCAAGAAACATTTACGATTTATTAGAGGTAAACGAGGAAGATAATGGATTAGTGGAGAGTGATGGATTCCAAGAAGAGGAACAATCAGCATATTATGAGGATTTGCAACGTCATCGATCTTTTGAAGGTATTGATAATGAAAATGATGGCAGTGCGATCGGATCATCATCTCGGATTAGGACTGACATTGAAGCTTTTCAAGTTGACACTTTACAGGTTGTCATCAATGCGGAGTCAAATCAGACAGATGCTACTTTCATCAATGATGATACAAGTGATGAAGATGACGATACATTGATAGATTATTGTAATGATGAAGAAGATCAGTTGTCAACTCATGATGATACTGATATAGATGAGTGATGGAGAGAAAGTGAAATGTAAAAACACTAATTTTGGAATGTAAATATATTGCAGCTCCATATGTTTTTCATGATTCTCTCCCTAATTTTATTCTATTGATCTCATGACTATAGGGAACTTAAAAAAAAAATTGTTATCTGTTTTGTTGAAAAACCATTGTGATTCTGTATAGGTAACAGACTCTGATTATGTTATGTTTAGTACCCTGGCATGGAGTAATTTTCCAGTGGTGTGACGGTCAATCCCTTATCCTAAATGGTCTCCTGAAATTGGCTCCCTCCCTTGGGCTTTGCAAACTTAACCTCAATATTATTATTATTATTTAATTTTATAACCTAGTATATTAGAACTAGGTTATATGCACTGGTAGCCTCTGTTTATGTCATCTGGAGTGAAAGAAATGGTTGTCTCTGGAGGAAAGGATATCAAACTGCAGCTCCATATGTTTTTCATGATTCCTCTTCTCCCTTCCTAAACCAAAGGCTACTTCAGTGTTAAACTGTGACTAAAAGGACAAGTTTGTGGGTGACATGAATGTGATATTTAGCTAACTATTATATTGCAACAATCAGTATTTGCCCCCATAGTAGACTGTTAGTATCAGTCCATTTAATAATTCCTAAACTGTTGGTTTCTTCCTCTGCTGTCTCTTTGTTGTTTGAGCTGTTTGAATAGAGAGCAACTTTATTGTTTGAATAGAGAGGTCTTGAATTTTGACATGTAACTCAAAAGTTTATTAATGGGGCAGCATTCCTTATTGGCATGGCCTCAACACAAGGTGATGGTGCTTCCTCGAACTCAATGGCTGCCACATCAAGTTCTCAAAATCAGGGTAATATTCGAGTTAAGTTTGATTAATATTTTTTACTTTCTATATATTTTACACTTTCTACTTATGATTATATTTCATTTTTCTTGTACAGGTTCTACCTCTACAAGGAGAGGCCGTGGGAGGGCCAAAAACAACAAATTGAGGTCATACGCTGAACTCACGGGAGGAAAGCCTACTATTGTGATACCACCCGACCTCACTCAACCGGTCGGACATAACTTGCACATGTTCAAGGCTGAGCTAGGCATAATTTGCCGATGCTATGCACCAATTGCTGCAGCCACGTGGAAGGAGATGGAAGATTTTCAAAATACAACATTACGCGTTCGACTTGAGGTATAAACTGATTACAAATATCTTTGCTGTGAAGAATATATGATATAAATGAAATACGTTAATTAACTTTAAATTGAGTTTGGTAGTTGTTTTGACATGCTGTCATAGAATTTCAAATTAGTTTTATTTGCCTTGTTTTGTGTTTTATTACTTAAAAGTATACTTATCTAGATTATAACTATTTTTAGTAGATTTCATTGTCTTTCTATTATAGCAAAATGTGAGAAAAAAAATATATATTTGTAAAATTTTGGTCTTTTGTAAATTAACTCACCCCAAAATATCTTTACTCTTCATTTCTCTTTTGTTGCACAGGAACAAGTTCGGTGGCCAGCCCATTGAATGGGCACACCAACTTTTTCTATTCTCTTTCTTTCTCTTTTGTTGAAAATTCCCAAAATGGCTCTTGGAAATGGGATTTAGTAGCAGATTTTTTTTCCTTTCAGCCACCAAAAACAAGTGGTTTAATGTGTTTTGAGTAACAAATTAATAGATGCTTCAAACTGAACAATTTTAAAGTGAAAATGGCTGGTCTGTGCACTTTTTCAAGAATCAACTCAACTCTGCACCCTTATGCTTGTGTAAAATAACCATAAAAACAAAAAGTCTCGATTTATCATCTGATCATGCAACACAAAGTCATTATGGCTGGTAAGTTCATAAAAAAAAAAAAAAATATTTGTTCTCTTAGCTTGTGAGAAAAGGGTTGACAAACAAGTGGATGGCTGGTTGCAGTTATATCTTTTACTACTAATGTTATGGTCAAATCTTGATTAAAATTAGATCAGCATGTTTCTAGTTTCTTGATAGCCCTTCTTCTTCCCATGGTTTGTTCTGTCTTTGATTTGAATTAGCAAAAAAATTATTCCGTTTTGACCCTTTTTAATTTAACTGATGTCTGGTTCAAACCTCATTGATTATTATATATGAGAAAATATACATCTCTATTCTTAGATATTTCTTATACTGGAATCAATTTAATAGAAACATGTTATACATCACAGAAGAAGAAAAAATTATATATATAAGCATTACCCAATTTGATAATTCACAGAAGAAGAAAAAATTAATTCAGAATGCATGGACAGTCCTTGAGAAACTGATTAATTCAGAATCCAAGAAGTGTTGCTTTTAACAATGTGGAAGACAACCATAAATTTGGGGAGCCCAGTCTTGTTGTACATTACTTCTAGTGTTGATATGCTAGTATAAGGTTTTAACGAATGGCATAAATTCATTTCAGCATCACCTTATGCTCTTATTTCAATTAATATCAACATTCATTCTTGTTAGTTCTTCAAATACATTGTATCAGAACTTACACTCACTCACCCATTTTCATACTTGCACTATATTACATATAAATGAACCATGGGGATATTTTTTGTTGTGCTTACCTCAGAATAGATACAATATATTAGATCAGAAAAAATACAATAGATCAAACATAGATCAGATCAAAACAGAATCAATATATCAGATATAGATCAGGTTAGAATAGATACAACAAATCAGATATAGGTTAGATCAGAACAAATACAACATATCAGATATAAATCATATCAGAACATAAGAGATACCACAAATTAGATCATAACAAATAAGAGATGATCATGAGTTATAAAACAGAGTTGCCTTTGCAAATAGAAAATTTACACATATAAAGTAATATTTGATGCTCAGAAAAATGTAAAGCAGATTGCATAAAAAAATGCACAGAAGATGCCATATCATAGATAACAGAAAGGGTTTGGTTACCCAAAACATAATGCATATCCAGGTGTACCACTATCACTGGTTTTTCCCAAATATCATGAAGAACTTTTTATAATATAACAGATTCATCCTGATACAACAGAATATCAGGAAATATATCCTGACATAGGCCATGACATCTGAGAAAGCATTTTGTCATGCATAAAATAAATTTCAAATTCAAATAATAGATTTCATATTATGTATGTTATATCCACCATAAAAATTATACCATAACATACTTGGCATAACATCTTTAAAAAAATACAGTCACTTCGGTAGGTCAGTTTTCAAATATAGCGTCGAGGGACTGTCTAGGCATCCTGATTTAATACATTATCTCTATTATGTATGTTATTTCTGTCTTGGCATAAAAGGTTCTTTATTGTTGTTCTGAACTTAAGATTTTCAAGATCTATTCCCACCTCATTTTTTTTTAACCGTACCTGGATCAAGACTGTCCAGTCCAGTCCACAGGTATTAATAATTGTACTCTAAATAATTGAAATAAGACTCTATTAAGTTGAGTTGACTAAAGTGTATTTTTTTTTTATCTCCTATGTTATTAGTTGTAAAAATACATCAACAGAGATTACATTTACCACATATATTCAATAAAACAAAATAATATTTATTTTATCTATTTCTCGTTATGTTCTTGCATATCCATAGTCTACTTTGTCTAAACTAATGTATCAGCTATTTGCTCCGTTAACTTTCATTTGTAGGAGGTATTCAACATAGATTTTGAAAATATGCATATGAAATTTTGCATAGCTAAAATGGCTGCCAAAATTCTGAAAGAATTCCGGTATGAAATGCATGTTCACTACAACAAAATGGTTGATGCCGGAGTTAATGTACGCTCACATCCTTTCCATGGCGTATCTCTAGATGACTGGGAAATTGTGTGCACCCGATTTGAGGGAAATGCTTTTAAGGTATCCTTTTTTAACGTCTCTCTTTTTTTTTTCATTTTCCTTTTCCTTTTTCTGACTAAATCAATGGTCTTGAATTGTTTTATCTTGAATTGTTTTAAGTAGAATGCCTATTTGTAGTTTTTGATCTTAATCTTGGTTATTTCTCTCTCTCTCTCTCTCTCTCTCTCTCTCTATATATATATATATATATATATATATATTGAATATATGGCTTTGTATTTAGCTGGATCTAGAACAAGAGGTTTCATAGAAAACAAAGAAAACAAGAGGTTTCTTTTTCTTTTCCTGCTGTTTTTTCTCTCTTTGGGTTTGTGCTTCTTCATGCTTGTTTGCACTGTTTTGTTGTTGTAGTGATGTATCCCTTTTTCATTCTCTTTTTCATCAATATATTTTCTTCTTTGCTGATCAAAAAAAAAAAGAAGATTGATTTCATTGCATGAATTTGCATTAGGGATATCAATTACCTAACAATAAACGCAAGTTTTGTCATTTTACAAGTCTCTATTAGAAGGAATGTGGATATATGAATTCATATAAAATTGAGATTTTTATAGAAACATATTTAAAAAAAAATTTGGGAAACAAAAGCTTATCTGGGGTTGATTGTCATGAAAATTTTGTTTATCTGTTGTGATTTTAATGGTTTCTTTGCAAGCATGGGTGCTACATTCGAAACTGCAAAGAGTGGGATTGGGGTTGATTGTCATGAAATCGATTGTAGCAGTCATTATGGCTAGAGTTTTGGGGATCTATGGGTTAATTATAGTTGTGATTATTAGTACGGGCATAAATCCTAAGGTGAAATTTTATTATTTTGTTTGATGGGTATGCATATTTGTCATCTGGAGTCTGGACTCACTTGTGACCTGGTTGGTCTCTTTGTTGGGATGATGATTGTTGTTGGTCTCTTTGTATTATTTTTTTTTTTTTTATCTTTTCAAGACTCTCTTAAGAAAAATATATGCATTTTTTTATTTACAGGAAAGAAGTAAAAAAAATGCTGCAAACCGGGCACAACTTCAAGTAAATCATCGTGGTGGGTCAAATCCATTTGTGCAATACCTCCATGAGACGGTATAATATCATTTTTCTTACTTTTTGTTTTGCCTTATCCTTGAGTAGACCATTGGTTAAGTTTAAATGAGGACTAATATCGATATTTGAATTATATAGCGTGATGCCTTGACACAGCAATCTATTGGCCAAATTGAACTATGGAGGATGACTCATTTTAAAGAGGGCAAGGGTTGGGTCACGCCTCAGTCCCAACATGTCTATGTACGTATTTTTAATTGTAATTTTATATTCATTAATTGTAATAACTTGTCTCATTTATAATTATTGCAGGATAACATGATTAACCTCCAATCGCAGCCACCCATGGAGGGTAGTGAGGCATTGAGTGACGCGGAAATATGTAATCAAGTGTTGGGCACGAGGTCAGGATATGTGAAAGGTCTTGGCCATGGGAAGTTGGCTCCTCCTTCATCTTCATCCAGTCAGGGTGTTCAAATCAATGAGCTTCGTCGATTGTATGAAACTGAGAAACGACGCAACGAGGTTTTAGAAGAGAAAATGGAACAAATTAAGGAGACAATGAAGATTGAAGTGCAAGAACAAGTTCAAGAACAAGTGCAAGAACGAGTGCAAGCAGAAGTTACAATGAGGATGCAAAGTATAGAGGAGCGTCATAGACAAATGGAGGCTGCAATGGAAGAGAGACAGAAACGTATGGATGAATTTCTTACAATGTTTGGATAGTAAAATCATGGGAGCACATACAGGTAATATCAAGTCTAATTATTCATTATAAAGATTGAGTTGGTGTTACATGAATGGGTAAAGGAAGAAACTTGTTACTGGTTGGGTTGGTGTTCCAAAGAAAATAATTATTATTTTTTGTTTTATGATATTTTATGATATTGAATGGACAATTAATATACATCAATCATATTATAGGTTATGTATTTTGTTATTAGTCCTTAAAAGTTAAAGAGCATGAATATATCTATGGAGAAATTTTGCCATGAATTGAACTTCTTGTCTTTGTTAGGTGCATGGATGACATGACATGTACAAGAGTTATATATATATATATATATATATATATATATATATATAATATACACTTTTGTGTTCGATCAGGTTTTGTGTTGAAAAAATGATAACAGCAATGATTTTTTTCAAGTGTTTAACTTTATATCCGACAATAAATTTGCGTCGGAAATAAAAATATAACCAATGAGTCGGAAATAATAAATTAAAAATATACAATTAATGCTGATGGTCTATGTGGTCGGAAATAAATTTTTTTTTACCGACACTTTTTGAAGTCGGAAATAACAGTTTATTGGACGTTTTGTTCTGACTATCCATCTGGTCGGAAATAAGGTTTGCCGACAATATATATGGTCGGAAATAAAGTTTTGACCGACTGTTAATATGCTCGAAATAAGGTTTTTCCGACAATATATATGGTCGAAAATAATTCTTTATACCGACTATTGATTGTGTCGGAAATAAATGTTTTTCCGACTACATATATGGTCAGAAATAAATGTTTTTCCGACCACATATATGGTCGGAAATAAATGTTTTCCCGACTCTATATATGGTCGGAAATAAATTTTTATTCCGACGCTGGAGATTATCGGTAATAGTTGACTATTTTCGACGTTACAGTTGTGTCGTCGGTAATCTTGTTGTGACCAATTTATTACCAACTAAGTTGGGCGACGCTTTGTATTGGTCGGAAATAAGTATTTCCGACGCTAAGGGAGTTATTACCGACGGCAGATGGTGTCGGAGTAAAGGCTTTCTCTTGTAGTGACAGCAGCATATGGGATTTGCCACAGGATAAGAATAATGTTCTTCCGGTACTAAGACTGAGCTACCATTATCTCCCTTCGAATTTGAAGCGATGCTTTGCTTATTGTTCGACATTTCCTAAAGATTGGGAATTTAAAAAGGAGGAGTTAGTCTTGTTGTGGATAGCTCTGGGTTTTGTGTCGAAGCAACCCGAAGGTAACAAAGAAATGGAACAAGAAGGTGACAAATACTTTTGTGAACTGTTATCAAGGTCTTTTTTCCAACGATCAAGTGCAAACAAATCCTGTTTTGTAATCCACGACCTTGTCCATGATTTGGCTCATCTCGTATCTGGTGAGTTTTGTTTTAAGTTAGAGAATGACAAGCCATGTAATGTCTTTGAAAAAGTCAGGCACTTCTCATATTTCAACAGCAAATTTGATATGGTTGAAAAACTCAAGGACGAAGGGAAGTATTTACGGACTTTTATACAATTTAAGCGTTCTCATTATTTTCATAGAGTGCGCTTAGACAATAAGGTACTCCATAACATGTTGTCAAGCCTAAGATGTTTGCGGGTTCTCTCTTTATCTTGGTATTGGATTTCTGAATTGCCTGATTCAATTGGAAATCTGACACATTTACGCTATTTGGATCTCTCTCACACGGAAATTCAAGTGTTACCTGATTCCATAACAACATTGTGGAATTTACAAACATTAAATTTATCAGGTTGTGGAAATCTCATTAAGTTGCCAGTGGAGATGTGTAAACTAGTTAACCTGCGTCATTTTTATACTAGAGGAACTCGTTTAATAGAAATGCCAATGCACGTGGGCAGAATAGAAGATCTCCAACATTTATCTACTTTTATAGTTGGCAAGGATACTGGGAGAAGAATTAATGAGTTGGGGAAACTTTGTCATCTTCGTGGGGAACTCTCAATTCAAGGATTGCAAAATGTAACTAATGGCGCAGATGCATTAGATGGCAAATTGAAAGATAAGAAGCACCTTGCAGACTTGAAGTTGACATGGAGTGGCATGACTAATGATTCGCTAAATGAAAGAAATGTACTTGACAAGCTACAGCCTCATGCAAGTCTGAAGAATCTCACTATCGATAACTATGGTGGGACCATATTTCCTGATTGGTTAGGGCAACATTCCTTATCAAGTCTTGTTTCCTTGCGCCTTAGCAAGTGCAAGTATTGCCTGGTCTTGCCACCACTTGGGCAGCTACCCTCACTGAAAGACCTCACCATTGAGCACATGAAAGGAATAACAGAGGTGGGTGCAAAGTTCTACGGTAATGCAAGTTTAATCAAACCGTTTCAGTCTCTTGAGATTCTAAGGTTTCTGTACATGGAAAACTGGGAGGAATGGTGTATATTAGGCATTCCAAACACGGGATTGCCAACTGCATTAAAGAAACTTGAAATTAATGGTTGTCGGAAATTGGAGTTCCCCCTCTCTATGGAGATGGAGCAGTGCTACACATCCCTTGAATATTTGACAATAAGAGATAGTTGTGATTCTCTCAAGGCCCTGTCCTTAGGCTTCCCCAAGCTTCGATCTCTTTTAATCAACGGGTGCGCAAATTTTGAATCACTTTCAGTTCCAAAAGAAATTCAAAATCTTGCATGGCTACATATCATGGAGTGCCCTAATATGGTATCATTTCCTAGAGGAGGATTGCCCGCTCCCAATTTGACCCAGATTTATATAAAAAATTGCAAGAACCTAAAGTCGCTGCCAGAAGGAATGCCTCTTCAATTGCCTTCTCTTAGGAATTTGTCGATACAAGAATGTCCAGAGCTTGAATCATTTCCAGAGGAGGGTCTGCCCTCCAGCTTGCTTCATCTTTCAATCTTGAATTGCAAGAAACTCACGGACCGCTGGATGGAGTTTCCCGACGATATGCTGCTGCTTCCCTCCAGTCTTACCTCTCTCTACATCAGTCTTCCAAATCTGAAATCACTGAACCACAAGGCTCTTCAACACCTCACCTCTCTTCAAGAAATGCGTATCTTAAACTGCCCCAGCCTCCAGTCTTTGCCAGAGGGCCTGCCCACCTCACTCTCTAGACTGGAAATATGGGGTTGTCCATTGCTAAAACCACGTTGCGAAAGAGAGAATGGAGAAGATTGGTCTAAGATTTCTCGCATCCCCTACATCTTTAACAATGGTGAACACATATATGGAGCGACTCGCTAATGCTCAGACTGGATATTTCTGATTTTATTAACACCATTGGAGCAGGCAACAGTCGGGTACTCTGTCCTACACTCCAATGAATCCATTTGATTACGAAATGGGCAGCACTTGCTAATTATTTTTTGGTTTCTTGTTTGGTTTTTCCCCAAAACACATTTTAAATTTCTTCATGTTATATTTTTTCTATACAGTTGTTTGAATCGTCAAGGCCAATTTTGAAGCAGGTTTTTTTGTCATCAGTCATGACCAAGGTTTCTGATCTCTCTCCACACAAGTAGCAAAGAAACCCCAACTCTCAGGTTTGTTATGTGTTTCAGCATTTTTTAAATACAATCTCATTGTTAATTTTATCTGTATCATCAATTATCAACCAATTGATGACAAAATTTTTGGCAGGCTTCTTCAAATTTTTGAAGGATCATTTCCACCCAATTGAATCTCCTATTGCAGCTAAAGGTTTGCGATTTATTTTCAATTTATTTATTTATTTATTTATTTATTTTATTGCATTTAGTAGTGTTTATTGCCGTATGCTATTGCCAACCAAAATTAAGTCATATTTCTCGGCGCATTTCTCTTGTGAGGTCTCCCCAGGCAAAGCACATGAATGCTTTAAGAATTTATGAATTAAATTATTTGAAAGTCAAGACTATGTATGGGACTGTTTTCATACGTGGACATGTATCATATAGTGGAATAGTTTTTACATGAATTATTCAGTTTAAGATATTTATGTGTGTGTGAGAGGACATATATGGACATGTATCATATAGTGGAATAGTTTTTACGTGAATTATTCAGTTTAAGATATTTATTTTTTCATGCTAATTTTATTGACAATTAAGATTAGATTCTAAATAGAAAATGATTTTGTGACTCAATTATTTCTATCCTGGATGACATGAAATGTCTATGATCAAAGTTGAGGGTCCAATCAATATTTACATACTCAAAAATGCCTTGATCCACTAAAAACTTTTCTACTTTTCGAATTTGTTTTATATCTTTCTCGAGATTTTTTGTAGTTATGTATGAATCAATACTATTTTTTTTTTTAAGTAAAATTTATTGATCCATATTTTATATTTAACTATTGTAGTAAATTTATTGATCCGAATATTACGAATATTTTACTATGAAACAGAGTTGCTTGGCCCAAAAGGGATGTCTCTCACAAGTCACCATAGCTTACGTAATCATTTGAATTTTATGTTTATATTCATTTCATTAATGCATCTTCAATATGAATAGATTTTTTTTATTTTTTATTTTTGTATACACATAATATTAAGATTTCATCATTTCCACTTTATATGTATAAAAAAACTTGTGTCATATACTGTGGTTGCTAAAGGTACACATGTTCATCTAAAAATGTCATTGGATAGGTAACTATCTCTCTTGTCTATTGCTATTTCTATTAAGATAAATATATATTAATGGGTTAGGAATTAATTTTGTTATTAGAGCTCTCATTTTAAGAGGTTTTGAATTCAAATTTTATATTGTACTTTTTTAATCTTATTACATTAGAGATAATTATTTTATCATGTTACGTCAGGACTTGCACTTTGTTCTATTAGTGAGTTTGCACGTGAGGGAGAGTATTAAACATGGGCGGAGGCAGGGATGACTAGGATGGGTTGTAGCCCCTCCAAAATGTGAGAAAACAAAATTTACTTGTAAAATTTCGGCACTTTGTAAATAACTTACCCTAAAATTTTAGTTTAGTCTAATTTTTATCCTTCATTCTCATTTTACTTCAAAATTTCAATCAAATTCGAAATTTTTATCTTAATTCTCTCATTTTTCTCCCAAATTTTCGGCCCAACCCAAAAAAAATTCACTAAATTTTCTCCAAAATTTTGTTAGCCCTCTCAAATTTTTTTTCTGACTCCGCCCTTGATGTTAAAATAACTCGATATATAGCTTGAGCTTTTAGAGTAATTGAAAATTTGAAAAAGAGAGAGGAATTAGTTTGAGAGAGAGAGAGAGTGCCATAAAGAGAAAAATAGTAATAGAAGAATAGAAAAAAATTAAAAACAATTAATTGAATGAGAGATAAAAGGAAGGATGATACTGATCATTTGTTCTAGAAAAGCAGGGGCAGGAAAGGTCTTGTTGATCTACACCAAAAAGAAAAGAAAAGGAAAGGCCTTACTAGTCTCCCAATCTCTAGAAGAGTAGAAAAAAATAAAAATTGAATTAAAGACATGGTTCAAATTTTGAATTAATTTACCTTTAATTTTAGTCAATTTAATTCTTATTGATTTATAAATTTATACAGAAGAAATTTTAAAAATAAAACATTGAAATTATTAAGAAAGAACATTTGATAAGTTTATTTGAGTTGGTTTTTTTAAAAAAGAGAGGAAAAATGTAATGAGTTGTAACTTTTCTTCTTTTTAGAGGGTGAAGGAAGTTTGCTTTTGTAGGTTTGTTGTGGGTACAATCAGAAGAACTTATTTTCCTACATAGGATTACTGTCTTACAAGATTATATAACGTTCGGACTACTAATCTTAACTGATAACTTATCCTAGTAGTACAGAAAAATATGCTTTTTTAATAGTAATTTATTGTATGTGTTATGACCCAATAAAAAAATAAATCATAACACATAATTTGACATCATTAAAATAGTTACAGCGGAAGGTCAATCCAATTCAAAAATTTCTCTAAAAATTGGGATAAAGGCTCCACTCTCCAAGTGAGACTTGATTCTAGATTTGGGTCCCATCCCACAAGCATTTGCTTCTTCCTAGGCTTATTAAATTAGAGTAACACTATTGTTCTCAAAATATTTCAAATCAATGGCAGCTCATTTGTAGCATATTTAATATATTTCATTCATGTTACAAATTAATATAAAGTGAAACTATTTTATAATAGGATGGAGATTGAGTTTATTTAAACTAAATTTTACTTATCATAGTGGGGTTATTTCCTAAATGGGTCACTTATTAGCAAAATTACCGTTAAAAACAATCATGAATATTAATATGCTATATAATGAATTTTATTTAAATGTCTATATCGATCCAGCAAAGACGATCCAGTCAGTCTATAGAGAATATATATATATATATAGACACACACACACACACACACCCACACACACATAATATTTATGTTAAAAAGAATTATTGTATCCTTTATTTTATAGGTACATGTTCTCTTTATTTATAGGTAACGAGAGTCCTTCATTTTAATAATTTTTTTATAAAAATTAAATTCCTTGCATGTCTAAGTTCTAACAAAGATTAGATGTTAATCACCATATTATGATAGAATTCGTTCCTTAATTAGAAAACAAACATTAAAAAGTATACGTGTTACATTTATAGTGGTGAGTATTTTTTATCAAATCATTTTTTATGAAGCAATCATTTTATCAAATAATATCAAAATAATACTTATTTAGTTAAACAACCCTCAAAATAATAATAAAAAAAAAAGTTTCTTGGTTGGCAAGTATACGTGGGCGTCTCCAAATCTTTGTGTCCAGTCTGCTGACTCCTCAATCGTTGTCTTCACCTACAGTTTCAATCAATTAAAAAATTTGAGTTTTCTTTATTTCAATTAGTTCTAGAAGTTAAAAGTCATACTTTGCTACCAAACAGTCGTATCCAAATCTTCAATGTTTTTCTGGGTTGGTAGTGGCTCTTCAATGTTGGTCCTACACTTAATGGTTTCAACAAGTTGCCATTGATATCCACTATGTATTCTCTACTCCTACTTTTTTACAAGAACATTTTTAAAAAAAAATAAAAAATTAATGGACCATTTATTCAAAATTATCTTTAAAACACAAAAAAATTGTCAATTTGTAAAAAAGTTATTCCAAATAATATAAATCAATTAATATTTTTTTTGTGTGTGCGTACATTTTTTAGTTTATGCCACTCGATTACAAGACTATTGATCGATGTATTTATTTATACATGTAGAGTATGTATATAAATACATATTCAAAGGATTGGTCTTTTTGTCCAAGTAGTAGTAACTTTTGTAAGAACAATTAGGACTGTTTGATATATCTTTGATTATTAGGAAATAAATTTTAGAAATTTGATTATAGTATAACTAATTTGTTATTTGGGTGTTTAGTATTTCACATTTTATATTCTATATAGGTTGTATGTAAAAATAAGATATAAAAAGATAAAGTTGTTCGGAGAAACATGTTTTTATTTTTCTTTTACAAAATTCTGTTTTGCAATCTTGATTTGATGATTCAAAATGGCTATTTGCATGTATGATATTGTAAGATAAAATTTCAATATGACCATAGTATTAAACTATTTTTGGTAAAATTGTGAATTACAAATAGAGGGTCACAAAAACACTGAATTAAGAAGTCTTAACGACAATAATGTCAATAAAAATAAGAAACTATCATCGTACAAGACTTATTTTAATATTATGAGACACTGACTTTGAAAAAAGAATATCACGCATATTTTGTATGCGCCATTTTAATAAAATAGTAATGCGCATATCTTGTACATAACTTTATAACCGGAAATTTGTTGACAATTTTGAAAAAAGATTTTTATCCTCCCACATTTTGACCCAAAATCTCAGTATGACCGTAGTACCAAACTATTGCCCCGTAAACTTGTGAATTACAGATATAAGGTAAAAAAAAAAAAAACACCGAATTAAGAGATCTTAATGACAATAATATATCATCATACAAGACCTTTTTAGTATTATGAGACACAGATATTGAAAAAAAAAATATCACGTATATTTTGTATATATGCATCATTTTAATAAAATAGTAATATGCAAATCTTGTACACAACTTTTTTAATTGTTGACATTTTTCTAGAAAGATTTTTATCCTCCCACATGTCATTTAATTAAAGTAGGAGGGGACAAAGTTGAGCCATCATAACTAAACATTAAATTGAGAACATCTGAGTCCATGGAACTTCATAGTTCACATCACATTACTAGCAATAGACATGGGGGTGTTCCAATTTCAACCCACCAGCCTTAGTTGACTAAGCCACCTGCCCACTATTTCTGATTTCTAGAGTGACAATGACCTTAAAATTATGCCTGCAGGTTACCAAGTCTTAGCCGTCTCCAAATTTTCAGACCCTGGCTAGCTATATATATAGTGACCCTCAGTCCTCCCCATTTGTTTGGATTCCATCAAACTTTGAACTTTCTTGTCTCATCATTCACTTCTAGAAACAGGGTGAAATTTTAGGTTGATATTCATGTCATTAACATAGGTTTTTTTTTCCTTCTTTTCTTTTCCTTTTTTGGTGAGGGGGAGGGAGGTAAAAAGGGTTGGATCGATATAGGTTTAGTTCTTGAGTGAGTTGTCTTAAACTAGTTTTCCCTCCCATTTTACCTTTTGCTTTACTAAAGCACAAAAAAAAAAAAAGATTCATATTTCAACTGTGGAGGAATATTTGTAATTAAGTAATACTTACTTTGATATCAAAATCGAATTATTTGTTTTTATTCACCTACTGTCTACGAATATATCTATGGTATTTTTAAAATTTAAGAATAAATATGATTTTTTTGTATAAAGTTTAAAAAAGTGTTATGATAATTCATATGAGTTGGTGGATAAATCGAGTGATTTTTAATGTGTGTAACTAATGTTTCTGTGGTACTATTTTTAAAATTTATGGAAAAATTTTATTCTTTTATTTATACTCTTTATTTTGTCGATTAGTAGACAGATTTGATGATGATAAGATGAAAATGTTGAGATAGAATTCGTACAGAGAGTAAAACATTAGATAGTCAAGGAGTATCAGAATGATGTGGAGGGTGAAAGTAGAGGCAATCTAGAAAAAGAGAACAAGGCAGAAGATTCTGGTGGACAGTACTCATGAGAGTATCAATCTTATTTCAAATGGTGAGGCACTAGTATTTATAGTAGTCAGTGCATTTGATTTAATTCAAGACACATGATAAACAGTTAGGATTGAGCGACAATCACGACGGTGACGCCACATGTCCAAGAGAACAAAATAGAAAAAAATTCTATCTCATTCTAGAAGGTCCCTGGATATTTTGCACATCAGCGGTGCCATGGACACTTGGAGCGATGAACATCTTGGGAGTTTCCAATATTTTAGCCATCAAGCCACATAATCCTAAGAATCCCATGAAAAACTGTAGTGCAACATTAGAGTCACACATAGTTTGTATACCGAACTTCAGGAGCTACTTGAAGTGTTCTCCCAATCTTAGTTAACCGTTAGATGATTGTGTATGAAATAGTATGAAACGACCGAGAGTGGATTGACCAAGAGTGGATCGACTAAGAGTAGATCAAACAAGAGTCAATCGATTAAGTGTCCATGGACCCCAAAAGTAGAGCAAATTCAAGAGTGAAATGATTCCAATGATGGAGTGAGTCCAATTGTGGGACAAGACCAGGGGTGAGTCGATTTGAAGTATCAATCGATTCCAAGTGTGGAGCGATTATATAAGTATAACAGTTCCAAGTAGATCTAAAATAAATCAACTACCTACAATTTTAAACTACAAATAGAAATTAAGTGGAAATAAAATGTTTGTTTATTTTGTATATTGTAAAGAGGAAGAAGAGATTCTCTTAAATGATTTGATGTTAAAACTATCCATTCTAATTTGCTGCCCGAGTAATGTGATACAAAAAAAATTGATTAATAAAATTGTCATGCCCCAATGTCTCCAATCACTTCCCAATAAAAGGTTATCAAATTACCAAATGTTCACACATTCAATCTCAACCATGCTAACTGTTTATCGATTCACCTATTACATATTTACATTCAACACTTCCTTTGTTCCCTCTCCGAAGCAATATTATATCCAATTCTGATGAGAGAGTTGTCATGACTGTCTGCTTTGGTAGTCAACCCTGGCTAGCTCATACGGCATGTGTAAAGACCAAACCGTTCACACGCGTGGAATGCAACCAAACGACGCCTTCACCACTGTGTTGGCATGGTGGTGGCCACCGCAACCCATATCTCTAATCAGTCCCCACAACCCCTTCACTGATCTACTTCTACCAACAGCCAACTTCTCATCGCTGCTGTCCCGTCCAAACAACGTGGACGGACCTTGGCGGCTCTGCCTGTTCTTCATATCACTCAAATCCATCTTCATCGGAAACCTTGCCAATCCAAACATATACAAGTACCACCTCGACTTCGCCGGCGACGTCAAAATGGACACTCTTTCGACAGAAAAACCGTGTTTTGATGCATTGTTGTTCACGCATCGAGCTTTTGCAGCCTTCGAACTATTCGATTTAGAAGTTTTGGATTTGCTGAATGAGTTTCTGGGTTTTTGTTGCCGGTTGCTTTCGAGCTGATCATGGACGGAGATGGGATTATTGTAGGGGATGAGTTTTCCACAGAAAATGATGTTTTCGGTGGTAGGAGGAGTAGGATTCCATTCTTGACTGAAGAACTCGAAGTAGTTGTCTTGGTCGGACAAGGAGGAGGAGGAGGAGGTTTGATATTCTTTGGAGAAGTCTTCCCAATCGACGGCGTCACTGTAAATGGGAAGGTCGCAGAAAGAGAGTGTCTCCTCTGCTTCATCCGACTCCTGCATATCATGGCTTTCTTCCATTGGATCTTGATTATAAGACTCCTTAGCAGCCATCGCTGTTCTACTATCAAGAAATGGATAGAAAGCTGCGAAAGAAAGTTGTCGAAGGGAAGCGGCTTGCTATTCACTTGTAAATTGAGGAAAGACCATAGTCATATATATATATATATATATATATATATATTGAAGAGAGAGAGAAGAGAGAGAGAGAGAGAGAGAGAGAGAGAGATTCACGTTATTAGGGGCAGGTCAATGGGTGTGACTTCTAGAAAAAAATACGATAAAATAAAATAAAATGACCGGCAAGAGGAAGGAAGGAAGGAACACACACTTTTCTTCTTCTAGAAAAGCAGGCGCGTAGAAGGTATTCTGAGAATTAGTTTTTGGATGAGTTTAAATTTAACAGATTTCAAAAAATAGATTATGATAAATTTTAAAATATAAATTTTGAGTGTTCGGTTGGAATTAGTCTATAATAACAGAATAGTCTATTGTATTTGTTTGGATGAGTAGTAAAAACGAATGTTTTAAAAAAATTTATTTATAGACATTTTTTTAAAACGTCTATTTTAATTTTTAAACGTAAAAAAATTCAAAATGACTCATCCAAACACAACTATTAAGTGTTTGGTTAAAATCATTTAGAAGTGTTTCTCAATTATGAAATTACATTTTGTCCTTTATATTATCTATCTATCTATCCAATATATTATAACAATGTAGATTCACATGGCTTTTTTTTTAACTTAAAATCATGTGACAGGATAGAATTACTTTTAGTTTCTCCTTTCCTTTGTTTTTCTTCATTTTAGGATTCCCTAATTCTACTTCTCTCATTAAATAATAATAAATAAAAAAAATTAAATTCCTAACTACCCATTACACCTAATATTTACTTTTTTATCATTCTATCCAATTCACATCTTTACCCCTTATCTATTACAATTTTAAACTTTTACATGTTAACGACCGAAGTTTTGTTACTCTTTTACTCCTTTCATTGTTTGTTTTTTAGATTTTATCTTATGATTTCCTTATTTAACTAAGTATGGAAGCTGAATTCAAAAATTTGATTACTACTCATCTCTTTTTGTGTTTCTCCATGGTCGCAGGTATAAATGACTACTTCTTATCTCTTGATTACTACTTTCTCTTGCTTCTCTTTCTTCCGGTGTACATATATTCCAACGGTACAATATTGCCACAAACACCATTATTTGTCAAGATGAATTATGGTGACTTGTTTTTTTTTTTTTTTTTTTTTATGTATAAAGTATTTGTATTTCAATTGGTTGTGAATATATTCAAAGTGTGTAAAAACTCTTACACACACAACCCGGACATTCAATATTACGGGTTAATATATGTTATTCGTTTTTCTTTTCACATCTTTCTACCAAACTCAATAAAAAAATAAAATATGATCCACGTCGTTTTACATTTTTCTACTGTATTTCTACATGATTTAATATGATAAATTGTATTTATACATGATCTTTGCACAATATCTACAATCATCTGTTTTTCTCATAAGTTGATATATATTCACTATTATACAATTTTCTTTCTTTTATGTTTTTTTATTTTGACAATTATATATAAATAGACACAAAATTATCTTAATTTAGAAATTGATTGGAGATGACAATTTTTTCTCCCAATGGTCCACCATAACAACCGCAACCTATGTGTTTTACAAGTCGTTGTTGAAGTAAAATTCTATTATGAATTTTTAAATTTAAAATTCAATTTAAATTGGGATTATCCACTCAAATCATAATTTATATTGTTAATATTGATATATACTTATCCTCAAGTGATAAAATTAGCTTATAGTATAATTATGTGCATAATTAGTGAATTTATTAAATTATGAATATACTATGTGTACAAGGGGATATGCATATACATTTATTAAGGGGCTTAGTCATGTATCGTATTTTCTTTTAATTTGATTCTAAATGAATTAGGCACTACAAAGATATAAATATAAATATATGAAGAGAGTTTTTATTTAAAAGGGATAAAAATTGTAGAGGATCCTATATAAAAGAGATTATTTTAATCATGTTAATATTTTAAAAACAATTTATTATTTTATTAATTAAATATATTTTAGTAAGTAAAATTTAATTAATAATTTTCTTTGATGAGTTACGAAATAAATTCAAAATCACATATGATACTAAAAGAAACTATAAAGAATAATGTCACGCATGATATCGTAGTTACTATTTTTTTTTTATTTAAAGATTCTTTTCTTTCCCTTTTAATTTCACTTTTTAAATTTCTATGTGCATACACCACTTTTTTTTTTTGAGTTGGTTAATTTTCTTAACATAATTCCTTTTATTTTATATTTTAAAATCATTTTGATTCATTTTTTCTTCCTTCTTTAAATTTTTCTATAAAATTATAAAAATCTATCTAATAAGAAGTTAGTTTAAATGAAATTAAAATTTTTAGAAGAATTCCTAAATTGAAATATTATTCTAATCATTTAAACATTTTAAAAACTATTTATTATTTGTATAAATATTTTTTTAATGACACAACAAAAAGTATAGAAAATGATGCTATAATGCCATAAGTACTTGAAAATGAGGCCGCAAAAAGTTATAATTTTGATAAGTTAGAATTGTATTTTTAAAATTATTTTCAAAATTTCTTAATTAGATATATTATTTTTTAAATTATGATCTAATTTAGAAAAAATTTCTAATAATAAATCTATTTCTAATATTTAAGTTTATTTTTGTGATACATGTGCGTAACACGGGTCAACGCTAGTTAGAGAGTATTTGAGTGTTATTTAGTAGTATGTTATAAAATTAATTAATAAATTAATACACAAATATTAGTGTAAAATAAAAAAATTATTTAATATTAATATAATATAGTAAATTATAATATTAAACATAAGAAGTACATATAAAAAATTAATATAAAAATAAATATGATATACATATAATAATTTTTTGTTTAAAAAAAATTGACCATAAAAGCATCTATTTTCATTTTAAAAAATTAATTAGCATAAGTTCATTAATTATTATTCTTTCTAAATAAAAAACTGAAGTACAAAAATGAATGATTTGCTGGTCCTCGTGTAAGCTATAATACCATGAGATAACTTGTAACAGTAAATTTTAGTGGGCCCACGATTTGATAGTTGAATGACGATGTTGATTATATATGCGTAGGTTTTTAAGTAAATAAAGTCAAACATGGGGGCATTTTTGGAAACTCAACGAGATGGTCGAATAACATTACAAGTAATAGACTTTTTTTTTTTGGGGGGGGGGGGTGTCCTATTTGAAGGGACTAGTGCCCCACCAGCATTAGTTATTCAGCCACCTGCTCACCATTTCTGATTTCTAGAGCGACAATATGACCTTATAATTATGCCTGCAAGTTAGCAAGTCTCAGACGTCTCCAAATTTTCAAACCCTGGCTAGCTATAGTGTCCACTCAGTCCTCTCCATTTGTTTGGATTCAATCAAATTTTGAACTCTCTTAGCCTCATCATTCACTTCTAGAAACAGGATGATATCTTGCTACCAAACAGACAGAGGCTTGGCCAAAATGTGTAGCTCTCACAAGTCACCATACCTACTGTAACCATTTGAATTTTAAGTTTATATTCATGTCATTAATTAATATCTTAATTTCAAGAGCTTTTGTCACATCCTGTGGTTGGTAATTAAAGGGACCTTTGTTCATCTAGAAATGTCAATGGACGGGTAATTTGTCTCGTCCCATCTCACTTCAATTTTTAATATAATGAATATATAAAATTATTATAAAATGCATATATTATTCAAGTTTCTAATGTCAAATGATAGTACGATTATCAAAACGAATAGTCTAATGTCATTCTATATAACATGTTAAAAAATAATAATATTATATCTCGTGACTATTTCTTAGAATGACAGAAGAGATTTTTTGAATGGAAATTCTAGAATGGTTTTTGGTTAAAGGAAATGGTACAATTGTGCCAAAAAAATTGTAGTTTTTTATAAATAAAAATAATAATACTTAATTTTAAATTAGGTATGATGAGTCTTTTCTTATTTAAATAAGTGTCTTAATTATAATTGGTCAGGTATGAAATACGCATGTGTTTTTTTTTTATTTTGTTTAATATTTTTATTTTTTAATTAAAACTAAATAGTTACAAAATATGTATCATGTGAAATTGTGAATACATATGTAAATTAAGGTTATGAGGCAAATACTACACTAAATAAAATTGTCTAAAAATGCCATGGCCCAATGGCACCAATCACTTTACAATAAAAGGTGATCAATTTACCATAGGCTCAACTATTCAATCTCAATCAAGCCAAAGTGTTCGTCAATTGAACCAGTACATTGAACCCTTTCTTCTTGGTAAAGGGGTCTTCCCCCAAGAAATTATTGAATGATTGAACCCTTCAATCTCAATCAATTGAAATGTCAATGGATTGGTAATTTGTCTCGTCTCGTACTGTTTCTAATATTATAATAAATACATAAATAAATCATAGCATTTTAAATACATATGTTATCTAGGTTTCTAATGTCAAATGATGGTACAATTATCAAAATCCATGTTCTAATGTCATGCTACATAACATGCTTTATCTTGTGGCACATGGTTATTAATTTCCAAGGATGGAACCAAAGAAAAATTTAGAAGGGGTTTAAAAAATTTAATCAGAATTTTGGATTGGGTCAAAATTTGGAGATGAAAATGAAAGAAATGATGGGTCAAAATTGGGTTGGGTCAAAATTTTTGGATGTGCACTGAAATTTTAGGTGATAAATGAAAGAAATAATGGGTAAAATCTTAGGATTGACTAATTTAAAAAAGCCAAGATTTTACATGCATAAAGAATATTTTATAAAATTTGGGATGAACTATAGCCCGCCCTAACCCGCTAATAATAGTTCCCTTTGGCTATTTCTTAGAATGACAAAAGAGATCTTTTGAATGAAAATCTAGAATGGTAAAAAAAAATTATATATATTTTTTTAAATACATCAATGAAATAGAAATGTCAAAATATAATATTTTCATATTGTAATACTGTTAAGATATAACTTTGGCATAAAAATGGCATTTTGTAAATGTTGTCAAGAGTGAGTTTGAAAAAAAAATGAAATTCCATAAAATTAGAGGCAAGATGAAAACAAAATATTTAAGAGGGCTCCTTTGGAACGTCACGAAGGCTGGATTTTTACAATCTCATTGATCGGTGTAACACACGTATGAATGCGTGTGTTACACGGACCAATAAAGTCGTGAAGATCTCATCTCCGCGACTCTTCTTAACAAAATTCAATATTTAAAACCCTCCAAATATGTTTTTGGATAGAAAGAGTTTCCTTTCTTGTTTTGGAGTTAAATATTACCCAATCTCATTTGGTGTTGTATAATGTGACACAAACAAAATTTATAGGGAATTATCTTAATCTTTCTTGAGATTTTTAACAACTAGATTAATCTTTCTTATTTTACTTGATATTGATAATATACAGCTACTCTTACCAATCAATTTTTTTCAAAATAATAAAATCATTCCTTCTATTTATTTATTTCTACATTTTTTTTCAATTTTGACCCATTTTTTTTTAACTCTTTTTAAATATATTTTTCATTTTATTCAAAAATAAATTAAAGATAAACAACTTATTTTTATTTTATATAAAAATAAATTTAAGATTTTTATCAATATTAATTTGAAAACAAAAAAAGTTGATCAAAATTAAAAAAATTGAAAAAAAAAAAAAAAAGACATGAAAGGGATAATTTTGTCATTTTGAAGAAAAAATTGACTCGATAGAGATATCTGTATATTGTCATGTAAAGCAGAAGAGTTCAATGTAATTATAAAGAACTTCAGAAAAAGTCGGTTTGATTTATTCAAATTTATATAAAAGAGAACAATAGTTAGTTTAAAACTAGGTACGAGGAGTCTTCTCTTACCTAAATAAGTGTCTTAATTACAGTTAGTCACGTATGAAATATATATATACTTTTTTATTTTTTTATTTTTTATTTAAAATTAAATAATCACATGATATGTATATAAATACATAGAAAGTGATTAGTACATCGGTTTAATTTATCAGATAATATGTCAATAATTTTTTTGTAATTAATAGATATGTTTAATTTTTTTTATTTGTAATTAATAAATGTGTTTGATCATTTAAATTTAAAAAAAAAAAAATTATGTTAAATTATGTCATCGAATCAGTCCAATAAAACAATTTGATGTAACTAACACAACCCATAAATACATACATAGTAAATTAAGGTTACGAGGCAAATACTATACTAAATGGAATAGTCAAAAATGCCATAGTCCAATGGCACCAATCACTTTATCATAAAAGGTGATCAATTTACCCCAGGTTCAGCTATTCAATCTCAATCAAGCCAAAGTTTTCATCAATTGAACTATTACATTGAACCCTCTCTTCTCCCTAAGGCATCTTCGTCTAGAAATGATTGAATGAATGAATTTTAATGATGATGTATCAAAGAATCACTGAATAATCCCCCGTCTCTGCCTGCCTCTCCTCGTAAGTAAAAGTAAATTCAATTCTGATGAGAGATTTGGTAGTCAATCATGGCAGCTATAGGACACGTGTGAGGACCACACCACTCACACGCGTGGAATACAACCAAACGACGCCTTCACGACGGTGTTCGCATGGTGGTTGCCACCGCAACTGATATCTCTAATCAGTCCCCACAACCCCTTCACTGATCTACTTTCACCATCAGCCAACTTCTCATCACCGCCATCCCATCGGAACAACGTGGACGGACCTTGGCGGTTCTGCCTGGTCTTCATATCACTCAAATCCATCTTCATCGGAAACCTTGCCAATCCAAACATATACAAGTACCACCTCGACTTGGCCGGCGGCGTCAAAATGGACAAACGTTCAACAGAAAAACCATGTTTTGATGCATTGTGGTTCCTGCATCTAGCTTTTGCCGACTTCGTTCTGTTGGATTTTGAAGTTTTGGATTCGTTGAATGAATTTGAGTTCCGTCGGAAGAGTCCTTGGTTTCTGGATTTTTGTTGCTGGTTGCTTTGGAGCTGATCATGGACGGAGATGGGATCATTGTAGGGAATGAGTTTTCCACAGAAAATGATGTTTTGGGTGGTAGGAGTAGGATTCCGTTCTTCACTGAAGAACTCGAAGTAGTTTTCTTGGTCGAAAGGTGAGGAGGAGGAGGAGGAGGTTTGATATTCTTTGGAGAAGTCTTCCCAATCAACGGCGTCACTGTAAATGGGAAGGTCGCAGAAAGAGAGTGTATCCTCTGCTTCATCCAACTCCTGCATATCATGGCTTTCTTCCATTGGATCTTGAATATAAGACTCCTTAGCAACCATCAATGGGCTATTATCATTAAACAAATAGAATGCTTAAGTAATTGAAGAACACAACAATGTTTGAAGAAGAAAAGCAGCTTGCTGCTAAATTCTAAATTGAAGAGAGACCATAAGGTGTGTATATATATATATATATATGTGTGTGTGTGTGTGTGTGTATTCACGTTACTAGGAGTAGGTCGATGGGTGTGGCTTCTAGACGGATAGAAAATAAATAAAAAAATAAAAAAGGAGAGTCAAAAAGTAGGCAGGAAGATGCTCTTTTGTTTATCTAGAAAAGCAGGCGCTGAAAAGATGGTCTTGGTAGACAGATGGCCTTGGAAAAATTATTTTATATAGTATAGTGTTATTGATTACAAATAAACCGGTGACGTTTTGCAAAACAATTTTCAGAGTTTAAATTGAATTTTTTTAATATTTAAATATTTGTTTTCATGTTTTAAAAATATTTATTAAGACATTTTTAAATTCAAAAATTTATTTTGTAAAAGTGTAAAAAGAAATTTCAAATTTTTGCATCGATATAACACATTTAATATTTTTATTAATTAATTCAAACATTACATACCATTTAAGCATATTTTAAAAATATTTATTCTAACATTCACAACTTAATTCGAATCATATTTTTTTAAAATCACATTTTTTCATTGTTGATTCAAATAGGCACCACATTGTAATATTATTTTGAGGGACTATTAGTTAAGGCATATATAAAAGGGAGTATACTCCTTTTATTATCTCTATTATTTATTTTTATTTTAGATATTATGAGATGGTTATTCATAAATTTAAAAACTTTTCTAATTTTGTGAAGAAGTTATTTATCAGATATCTCAAAAAATTTAAAAATTTGTGAAAATCAATTACACATATCAGATAATTATATAGAATATTTTTCTCGCCAAATAATTTCATCATTTTAAGAATTCTTTTGAAAATCAATTTTGTTTGGAAACAAGTATTTAATATTTTAATGCTTGAATAAAAATTTACATAACTAACTTCCTTCACATTAATTACTACATTCATATTAAATGATAAAAAAAAATATAAGTTAAAAATTTTACAATACTTGAAATGTTTGAATTAGAATTAACTAAAATTAAAATTGCAAACACCGTTTGTTCAAATTTATTTTTGACAAATTTTAATTTTAAATTGAATTATAACTTTATATTAAAATAAATAAAAATAAATTATTCAAATAATTAAGACAAAACATTTGAAAAGTTGAATTGATTTTTTTTTTTTTTGGAAAAGAAAAAATGAAAAATGTAATCAATTGTAGCTTTTCTTCTATCTAGATGGTGAAGTTTGGAGAAACTTTGTTGAAGTTTGCCTTTTGTGGTTTTGGTGGTGGAAATATTTTTAGTAGGTCTGATACATCATATAATAATGAAAAAATGTTAGTGTTAATTATGAGTCTCTAATACTCATTATTTGATTGGCATGTGTAATGCACGCATCAATTAGATTGCAAGTGCAGCTTCTTACAACTGACGCTAGTATTCTTTTATAATAATTAGGGGTGCAACTCGGGCGGGTTGGGCTCAAGTTGAGTAATGTCAAAATCTAACCCAAGTTTTAAAACGGTCAACCCAAGCCTGGTCCGAACCCGGCCTTGAATCCAGAAATTCAACCCAAACCCGGCCCAAATGTACATTCATGATTATTGGGTTCAACCCAAATCTAATAATTAATTTTATTTTTTAGATTTTATTTACGATTTCTTTAATAAATTACTATCTTTTTTTCTTATTTTGATTATACATTAAAAATTCTAATAATTTTTCTCAATTTTTCATTCGGAAAAAAATCAAAAATCGTTAAAATAATTTTTCTCAATTTCTCATTCTAAACCAAACCAAAAACCAAATTTTTTTTCTAAATTTTAGATTATTAGTTTCCAACATGCACTATTTTGAATAATTAATTATATTAAGACCTAATTAAAATTTAATCAATCAATTATTTAAGTGATTATAGAATAATTATTTTTTTCTGATTTAAATATTTTTAGTGATTCAATTAGCTGCAATAATTCAAACCAAAATATTTACAGTTTCCTCTAAATTTTCTTATTTATTGACAATAGACATAAAATACCGAGACCAACATCAATAAAACACGACAGCCCATTACCCCGAGGCCGGAGGGGACGGCATGGCCAGCGTGGTGCCTATGAGGCATCTAAATCATGATACTATTTTGAGTTTCAAGAACACGTCCAAGCGACTGATAATGAGATTCTAATAGGTTATTATGACAGTAGGGATAAAAATAATATGTAATATTATTTATCAAAGTAAGATTGTTTCATAAAAACATCACTTAAGTGACACTTTTTATATTGAAAACATCACTTGAATGGATATTTTAACGAAATAACTATTTTTTTTTATAGCGATGAATCAATTATTTTGATAAATAATATCAAAATAACTTTATCTTGGTTTAAAAAAATTCAAAACAATCTCAAAATAATGAATAAATGTGACTTAGTATACTAACATTGTAGGGTTTACGACATTTGTCACTGGTCCAGAGAAATTTTGGCATACCTCAAGTCTATTCATCAGACGGGAGAGTAAAATGTTTCTTGATTGGCAAGTCTATGTGAAAAAATTATTGAAAGAGCTTGGTACAATGAGGTGGTAATATATTCATCTAATAATATCTTTTCATATATAATATGGTTTGCATTTTTTACTAAGACATAATATTTATAATATAATATTATTAAAAAAATACATTAACACATGACGTACCAAACACACTTAAGAATACATTATCTACGTGGATGGTATTTACCCCCATCAAAAAATCTTTTGATAAAAAAGGAGTCCACGTAGGCATCTCCAAATCTTCATGTCCTGTTTGCTGACACTTCAATCATCTTCACCCACAGTTTCATTCAATTAAAAATTTGAGTTTTCTTTATTTCAATTATTTCTAGAAACGAGATTATATTTGACATACCAAACAGTCGTATGCTTGAAAAAAGGGCTAGCTTTCAATGTTGGTCCTACCCACAGCCACGCGATGGTTTCAACAAGTTGGTTTTGATATGCACTATGTATCCTCTATTGCCACTTTCTATTACTTATATAATAAACGGAAATTGATCATCTTTTTTATTGGACGATTTTGTCATTCATGTACTAATTATTTATAAAATTGTCATGTTCATTTTCTTTAATGAACGTGAGTATTTTTATTTGTTAGATAAATAATTATTTAAATATATTATTTTTGTTGGTAAAATTCACTTTTATTGTCAAAGTAGAATAATTACTGTTTTGTACCAATTAGTTCAACAATTATACATTTGGTCTTGTAAAAGTTCTACTTACTCTAGCAATAGGGCTGCCTAAAATTAAGGTAACAAGAAAAAAATGGTTTTCTTTTCTTTTCTTTTTTTTCCAAATTTGGTCTGATAGCAAAAGTTATGCCCCTTCTCCTACTTGCAAAACCCCAAACTCATGTACCTATACCGAAACTTAACTCATGCACCATTATTCCCAATGGAGGAGCAAAGATAAAATCTAAGCTGCACAGTGGGTTCTAGATCTTAAGGCATGTTTTGGATGGCGGTGACTTTTTAAAATACACGTTTTAAAGTTTAAATTAATTTTTTTTATATTTAAATATTTATTTTGATATTTTTGAAATACTCATTTGAATATTTTTAAGTCTAAATGTCTGTTTCGAAAGTGTAAGTAAGAATTTTTTTTTTAATTTTTATTTCAAAAATGTCTATTTTTTACTTATATAACACATTCAGCACTTTTAACAACTCATTCAAACATTAAAATATCATTTAAACCTATTTTAGCTATATTTATCCAAACACTTGCAGTTTAACTCAAATTCTACTTTTTTTAAATGGTAATTTTTTGTTGTTCATCCAAACAAGTAAGTTTTAAATTTATGAGTACGATTACAATATTATTTTTTTGATTAATAATGATATTAAATTAATGGCATGCAGAACTATTGTTGCAACATAGTATAAATAAATTGGCTTTAAATTTTTTTGATATTTGGGAAGTACAGTCTAGGAGTAGTGTATTATTACCTATGAAACATGATATTTTACTAATTAGTTGAAATGAGTGAAAACTCAATCCTTATACCATCCAATAATTAAAATACATTGTCTTATATAAATTTGATAAAAAGTTTTGGGAGAATTTTTTCAATGGGATAAGAGTTTCTAACTCTTCGAAAATCATTAGGTTTCAAGTCATAATAAGTGCTCGATTGAATGAGTGATAAAAAAGTGCAGTTTGAATTAAACAGCAGTTTGAATTAAACAACAATTTGAATTAAGTTATTGAGTATTTGAATAAATGTATTTGATAGGCACTTGAATAATATTATAGTGTAGGGGTGCACAAAAAACTGAGAAAATTGTCTATTATAGTGTCTGAATGAGTTGTGTAAAAGTGTAGTTTTAGTATTAATTGTCTTTTTTGTCATTATATATTAAAATAAGTGTTTTGCAATATATTACATTTTTATAATTAAATTATTTTTATAAGTAAAGAATATAGATAGTAATAAAGTAAGTAATTATTTATTTTAATACTAGATATAATATTATTTTTTTTAATATTATTTATTTCAATATTAAACATGCCAAGTGTTTATTTTAATATTAAATATATGATATTTTTCAGTTTAATATTAAGTATAATATTATTTACTTTAATTAAAAACATAATATTATGTATTTAAATCTTAAACATAATATTATATTAAACAACATTATACATCAATTATAAACGGTATTATTAAAAAAAAAAAAAAGGAGCAGAGCAGCTTATTCTTTTAACACAATGGCATGACGGTAATAAAGGAAACTAATTTTGGCAATTAGTTAACAAGCTTTAAAACTTAGCTCAACGTTTTCTAAAAAAGTAGTGTCCATGTCTTGCTTAGAGCAACCGCCCGTTTTGGGTTTCTCTCCATTTCTAAAGCGCGGCCCAACCGCTTGTCCCAAATAATAACATAACGAAAAAGTTATTTGAGCTCCAAAACGGCCAAAGGGTGAACCAAACACAACCTTAACATAGCAGCATATTGCTTTTTCAAAAACAGAACACTTGAGATATTTTGCATCATCTTCATTCTTCTATTATCAAGAAGAAATTAATTTGCGGAGATTACTTTTAATGACATAAAAGAAGAAAATAAATTTTCTATTAAGCAATGTTGAACTTCTCAAAAATTATCTGATAGTATGACAACCAATGTAAGGTTCTTTCCCTCAACTGGAGTTCTGATCATGGTGGGTATAACTCAAGTGGCTGATGCAAGGGAGACAGAGGGTACATGCCCCCCCTTCCCAAAAAGGTATAAATGTTGTATTTTTTATCCTTAATTTTTTTAATGAAGTAGAAATCTCACCAAACTTTTTTATATATTCATATGATTCATTAAAGAATGCCTAAAAAATGTCCCACTGACAGTCATGAAACATCCGGTGAAGATGTCATCCCAGAAACTATTATTCTATGTGAAATAACAAACTCTCACAAATTTTAAATACTTTTTCTAAATTTTAATAAAGATTTTTTTATGAAAAATTCAAGATAAATGATAAAATTTGTGAGAAACAATCACTCCATATCCGATAATAAGAAACAGTCACTCCATATCTGATAATAACGTAACATGACTGTCCTAAATAATTTCTCATTTATAGGTGTATGGCGCCCTCAAACTTTTAAAAATTTAACTCTATCCCTATTTTCAATAGAAATTTTTTAAAAACTTTTATATTTTCACAAATGGTCTCGTTAATTTTGGCTCCCAAGTCCATAGTCTAAATCCACCACTATCCAACCAGACGAAATGTCATCAGATACCATCAAGTCCACGGCTGCAATGCTGCCTAGATACCATCAGGTACAAATGAGCAAGAGCAAGAAAGACACCTTAAGCCTATCCAGGAGAGCTTTTGAGGAATCAAGGATGGAGCTTTTGAGGAATACTTTCCTTATCAAGATGCTATTAAGGATTGGTGAAATCCAGATAATGATCTGATATGGCATAACTGTTTCTTTAGTAGGGTGACTTTCAAAATTTTATGACAGTCACCATATATGGGATGGGATGATGACGTTAAGCAACTGTCTCACTAGATATTTTCTTCAAGTCCGCAGCTACACAAATAAATTTGGCCCTAGATAAATACTGAGGAACAAGTGGGTTGAAAGGAACAAGAGCAAAAGACACTTATTTCAAAAAAGCTTTGAAGAACACCTTTTTCATCCAGATGCCATTGAGAAATCGCATGAGCAAAAATATTACTTGTTGAAATTCATCAGGATCATATCACCTTATACATCATTTCATGTTTTAATACATTCATCATTTTTCCTACCAGGAAAAGTCTATACTTGCCACACAAAAAAATTATCAAAAGTTCTCACAATATTCAAAAATCCCATCACATCTGGGATAACCACCCTAATCAGATCTAGGATAAAAACAGTTCAATCACAAATACTTATTGTTTAAAACCAACAAAACTCCAATATCTTGTTAATTTAAAAAAGACATTCGCTTTCAAAGGCTCCGACTATCCAGGGTAATCACCAAATAACAGTGAGTAGACCTTCAAAATACTACTATCAAAATGGTTCACTTACAAGTTCTTAAAAGCTGATTCATGGGCTGCTTTCTGTGGGGTCAGTCTCGCTAACAAAGCCTTGTTGTGACAGTGCTCAGCGTCCACAAAATAGAAGTTGCCGTTGGCCTTGAATGTCACAAAAGGCCTGTTGGTCTCCGGTGGCCTGATATCAGCAAACTTGATAGTCTTCGGGATATGTGTTGCCAGCCATGACAGCATTTCCACCTCGAAGCTGTCTGAACCGGGCTGCCATCTGAGCTTGTGAATATAAGGACTCACGAACCAGTGAAGGACAGCAGTTGTAGAAGCACTGAAGAATATAACTGTAGATGCAACAGCACCTTTAAGGATCACATTCATGCCAGGAGATGTCATGAAGGTTATGACAGGGCCTAAAGATACAGAAAGGCAGCAGGTGGAAAGAGAGAGAAGCTTCACTTTCTTGATGGTAGATGAGATTGGACCGTGATAAAACACACCTGTGTCTTTCTCATCATTACCAGCTTCTCCTCCTCTACGAGGTCCAATGCTGATCTTCTTGTCATCTTCTTCAACTGTAGCTTGAGATGCCCATCTTTTCTGGACAGCAGCAGGCCAAATGGCAGAGTCAAGGTTGGATTTGGCACTCAGGGTGCGAGGCCATATTCCAAACCTACAAGGATTATAACCTAAAGAAGGCAAAATTAAAATTATGGCTTAGACATATTTGAGAAAATAAAGCTTGAAGGATTGCATCCCAATCTCCCTCTCGCTGTAAAATTAATTTATAGATTTATAGATTCATATAGGTTCGTATGTCAATACATATATTGATATATATATATATATACATACATACATACACACATACAGATTTCACATATTACCTCCATTAATGGAGGTGAAATAAATTTAATAGAACAAGGAGAAGAGTGGCAGCATTTTGTCTTCTCCACTTTATACTTGATGATAAAGTTGTCCATTCACCTTTTAAGGGTGAGATTGGTATTTAAAAAAAAATTGGTGAGTGATGTAAGCATTTACCGACGTTGACCATCTTTGACCATTAACAGAGGAGAAATTGTTATACACATGAACCTCAAGGGATGTTGATGGAACTTTTGAAAAGATAAAGGTAGCGTGTGAAAGTAGGCCTAACCTCATGAGAGGTCTGAATACTTTACCCTAAAAAAATATCATTAAGTGCACAAAATTGTCCATATAATTGTGAAAATTTATTATTATATTAAAATAAAACATATAAAAGTATCGAAGGAAGTGAACCTGTATGTGTTGATCTCTTGATTTGCCTTGGTCTTTTTTTATTATGTTTCTCTTAAAAAACTAATAAAATAATTAAGAAGAAATTTCTCAAATCACTAAATTTAGTGTTTTTGGAACGAAAATATTCCCTGTTTTAGAAAATGCATACTAAAACGAGGATCATTAAATTACATAGATAGGCTTTTAGCCATAACAACTATGGTTTCATTAAACTTGTAAGCAACCCTCAAGAACTCAATATACAATCTAGAAACTATAATCTCGAAGAACAAAATATTTAGTTTACATGCTTGCAATGTTAGTGAGACTCTCACCTCAACGCCTTCTGTCTTAGTCGAGGCGATCACCTAGGCAACACTTTATTAAAATCACCTCGCCTGGAGTGTGTTGAGACGCTATATCCCATTCTAACCTTGCCTTGTCGCCTAGGCGAATCCCCGTTCGCCTTTGACAACACTATATAATTGGTCAAGAAATGAGACTTATTTTTCAATAATTTTCTTTTTCTCCATTCTTAAAGTAAGGAAAAGGGGGGGGGGGGGGGGGAGAGAGAGAGAGAGAGAGAGAGAGGAGGATGGCTAAATGTGAATGAAGGTTGTAATGCTCTTTAAAATGCCCATTGGTATCAACTAATTGTAAGCAATGTTTTAAAAATATTTATTGAGGCTCGCCTTAAGGCTTACCTTGAAACGAGATGTCCCCAAAATGCCTTTTTAAGTTTTGAAAAAAAAATTTGTGGTCCTCGGAAGAATAAATTTCAAACTTAAAGGCATTCAAAAGTAAAGCCTCAAACTCTTTTTTTATTTTTTTCGCATCCAAAACACTTATAAACTTCAAGGGTTAAAAAAAATTAAAGAATATGAACTTTTACCTTGTACAGATTGACGTCAAAGAAAAAGGAAACCCTAACCAATTACTCCATATCAACGGGAACCCTCATCGAGAATAAGAGATAATCAAACATAATGTTTGACAAACTTTATTATAACCTTGACACATTATTAAAAAGGAAGCTTTTATATATGTGGGTATATATTTTGCACCCATTTAACCCTCAGAATTTTAAAATTATAATAATGGCCCAAGTTTCAAAATAACAGAAACTTTTCTTTTTGATTAATAATACTTTTTTTTTACATTTTTTTTAATAAAGAACTATGTCTCAATGCCCTGAGGCTTACGCTTCACCTTATAAAAGTTTAATCACCTCAACTTACGCTTCTGCCTTTTAAAAACTGATCATTAATTTTATATAGTCTGAAAGATAAAAGAGGATGGCTAAGTGTAAGTAATAGTTGTAATGCTCTTTACGGGGCCTTGGGATTTCATGTGATTGTGGGGAAATGTAAAATCCATACAACCAAAAGATGAAATGGTTACACTCAAATTAGTTGGAACCTTGAATGATTGCTTTGACGATTGAACTACCCAACATAAAAAGGAAAAAGAAAAAATAAGGAGGGCATACTATGATACTTGCGATTAGGTCACCATGAAATGGATTATTGACCTAAGAAAAACGAAAAGGAAAAAAAAAATGTCACAAAAGAACTTCCAATCCACAATGATATAGTGGAGCAAAGTGTCCAAGTGACCTCAAAATAGAAAAGCTAGCATCAATGGATTCATTGTGAACAAATATGCCTAATATCAAAAGTGTCAACATGTTTGAAACAAGATAAACACTAATATATAAATGCATTGCGGCACAGATAAATTTAGAACAAGCACATCGGGTAAATAATTAAGAAAAGATGAATTTGCTAGTAAAGAAGATGCACATACAAACATGTAATAGAGCATAAACTTAATAATTAGCAAGAACATGCTTTAATATCATATTTTCCTTTTTTGATCAGTATATTTTTCTCATGATCAATTGAATATGTCGTGGAAAAATGAATATCATATATATTGCCAGATAATTAATGATATTGAACCGACTCCAAAGCATGGAATGAATTGAAGCTCTAAAAGTTCATTTTGACATGATGGCCTAACGGCCCTAACCAGGGGCGGAGCTAGAACTGTGTTTCAGTGGCAGCACGGCTCCTTTCCATTGCGCTTTTTTCACAATTTTTCTTAAGGTACCTTGATGTAGCATGCATCCAAGGGCATATTGAGGGAAATCGAGAAAAAAATATACATAATGGAGAGGATTCTAGTTCTAATTGTTATTATATTTATATCTAATAATTAAAAAATACAAATAATAGATAATCTTTAACACAATAAAATATAATAATCATAAATAAAGAATTTGTAAAAGTTAAATTATCCAACATAGACAAAAATTAACCTCTCCTAAAATTACCTCAGTTAACAACTCTAATTCTATTTTTTCCGCATCCACATTTACTCTTTCAAGTTTTAATTGAAAATGTAAGAAAAAATATATATATTACACTTTATACAAACAAAAATTAAAATATTTGATGCCAATTAAAATTTATATGTGCAGTTTTTCTCTAGACTTTCCCAATTTAGAAAGTAATGAGAGATCTCATATAAGATTCATCACTTCAAATTCAATCATTAAAAAATAAACATAAAAGAAAAAATAAACATAAACATAGTTCAAATAATTAACAAATCTTTTAGCTTCTACTATACCTTTTCGGTTTTAAATCAGTTTCTGTAAATTCTGTTTTAACAAAACAGTATCTGGTTTTGCAGAGTAAAATTTATCACTATTTTTCAACTTATCTTTCTCGTTCATATTTGTATGCCAAAGTTTTAACCTTTAAACCTTTAACTATAATTTTTTCAGCAAATCAATGAAGAGGCTTGAGAAAATAAAAAAATATTAATTTTGCCTTAATCATTAAATCACCAACTGAAGAGTCAAAATAAATTGAACAAATAAATTTAAGGAATTTTTTTTTAAAATTTAGTAGTGTATAACAAAAGCAATGCAATTTTTTTTTTGATAAATAACGAGGAATATTATATTAAAAGGGCCCAAGGAGGGCACAAAGGGCAAAAAGCCTACAAAGAAAGCATTACAAAGGTCTTAACGACCCCATAAAATCAACAAAAGAAGAAGCATTAACAGGGGAAGCTTCTTTAACCCAAAAAAATAACAAGCGCAAAAACGCATCTTTGAGGAAAGGAATGGAATTAAAATAGTGTATAAAAAATGAAGCACATAACAAAGCAACGACTCTCACAATTTTTTTTTTCACAAACTGAATCGCGCAATACAACTAATTATAAAATGAACATAGTTGGAATAAGTTTAAAAATGTACATAGTGGGGGGAAATTTTAAAAAAAATTTGAAAATCTACAAAATATTAATTTAACCCTGATTTTTTATAAAATTTCAGTGGGGGCAGGTACCGCCCACTGCCCCCACAATAAATCCGCCCCTGGGCCTAACGACGTTATAATCCACTACTAGGAAAAACTTAAATTTTGTAAACTTTTGAAACTTTGTTGCGATTATGAGCCATCTCAAACTTTTGCATTTATAGAATTCCATATTAATAGGCCATCTGACTGTAAATAGTCAAGGGGGGGAATGACTAATCTGTGCCGTCTGTTCAAGATTAGACACCTTACACAACATCCCCGTATAGGACCATGTCCACATTAAAAACTTCTACACTACCAACAAGTTGAGATAAAATCAGTTAATTCTATCAGTGGAGGTGCTATAAAGTAGAGTAATGCAAGACCAATTATGAAAGGTCAACATCTAAAAATCTCGAAATCTTTTTGTCATCCAATTCACACTATCACGGTGTAAACAGCATAGTTCAAGTACAAATTTTTTGTAGGGATTGTACACACATCCTACATATATTCTGTCACTCCTGAATACAGAGTAAAGCATCAAATACAATAGCACACCCACAATCAGAAGTGAGATTCATCTGGACACGCTTCTATAGAGTATAGACACTAGCGCTTCATTGTCCAATATACTCCTAAGCAAGTGAATAAGCTAAAATGGGTGCTATATACTCTTTTAATCCACTTTGCTATCCCCAAATATGTTTGTTTAATCACATTCACATAAACCACAAAAAAAAATATCACAAGAAGGCTACAACTAAGCCTTATGATTAAAAAAAAACAAACATTTCCCCCTGAAAGAAGAACATTCCAGTGCAGACAACAGTAAGCATTTCTCGAATGAAAAAAGTACTTGAGAAGGACACACAGTTTACATGGTAAATTGCAATTTGAAGTGTTCTGCCTAATTCAATTCAAAAAAGTCTTAATCCCAATTATTTGGTATCGCCTAAATTAATCCGTCGTATCCAGATGGGTCTTGGAAAAAGCCATAATTACAGTTCTAAATGTTATGATTTATCCAATAATTCGATGAAACAGATTGAAAATAGTATGTGCATGTATGCTTATGTATGTGCGTATGAGTGAGCGTGGAGAGAGAGCCATGTGTGTGTACAGCATATGTGTATGTGAGTGAATTTGCAGAGAAAACCAAAACCCTAATTGATAAAGAAATATAGAAGAAGATACAAAACCTGATTGCAGGTTTCTGGAAGTGAACTTATTGGTCTGGGATCGAACCAAGCGAAGAAGAGCGGCTCTCGACATCCGTTCTAAATTTTCAATCTGCTTTAAGATTTAAGGGCTGTGTACTGAAAATGTTTGTTGCCAAGGGTTTTGCCTCTTTGCGAAGGGTGTCGTCTCTTTCTTTTAAATTCAAACTGTTTGTTGATGATGTCTTAATATATAGTCCGTAGTAGAAAAAGCGTAGTACTGAAGGGCATTTGGTCTAGTGGTATGATTCTCGCTTAGGGTGCGAGAGGTCCCGAGTTCAATTCTCGGAATGCCCCTATTACTAATATTTTATATAATTATTTTTTCCCTTTTTTATTTTTTTCCCTTTTTCTACTCATTATTTTTTTAAAATTTTTCTTTCACTTTCTTTGCCTTTTTCTACTCATTTTTTTCCCGCTTTCATTTTTGCCCTTTTTCTACTCATTATTTTTATTTTAGTTTTTCTTTTTCCTTTTTTCTACTCATATTTATTTTTTCCGTTTTTCATTTTTTCATTTTTTCCCTTTTTCTACTATTTTTGTTTTTTTTTCTTTCATTTTCTTTGCTCTTTTATACCGTTGACTCTCTTAAATAAGTTAATAATATTTAATAATTAATAAATTTTTAAGAAATTAACTTGATTCTTAAATTAATTAATAATTAATTCATTTAAAAAAAAAACTCTTTATAATATTAATTATTTTTTACTCATATTTTTTCCTTTTTCTACTCATTATTTTTTTTTGGTTTTTCTTTCATTTTCTTTGTCCTTTTATACCGTTGATTATCTTATAATTAATATTCAATAAGTTAATAATCTTTAATAATTAATAAATATTTAAGGAACTAACTTGATTCCAAGTAAATAATTAATAATGAATGCATTTAAAAAAAAAACTCTTTATAATATTTGATATACCACAAAATGACAAACCAATCATCTCTAGACATGTATGCCTATGGGTATGATAAAACTCGGTCATCCAGAGCATGGGGAGCATTCAGAGCACTCTTATGCACCTATTCTCCAGAACTCTTGTTCAAAATGAAATTCCTCCAGAGCTCATCCCGCCTTAACAATGCAAAGAGTAAGGAAACAGTCTTTTACAAGGAAACTGTCATCAATGGTTATCTCAAATATGGTTATATTCAACAAGGTAACCGCTATCTCCGATGATGCAATCCCAATATTCACGGCTCCAAATCCTAATAAACTTGGGAGCCATGGCCTATAAATTAAACTCTAGAGTTACGCTTTATTTTTATGCTCATTATTTGGCTTTCATTACAGTATTTTCAATTCAGTTTATTGACTTAAGCATCGGAGCGGCTACCGCCGGAGCCAATCCGGTGGCCCTTTGATTCTTTTTTTTGAGTATTTTTCAGGTCGCGAAGCCCAGACTTTTTGCAAACCAAAAAGTGCAACATCAATATTAATTGTTAGAGAAATAAAATAGTTATTGGGTATTTATATATATATATATATATATCCTATTTATGACATGTTTTGATAATTATATCAATTAATTCTACATAATTGAAGTCAAAAGTATTATAAATGAAAAAAATTATAATATCAAGAGACACAATTTCTTAACTTTAAATATATATTATGAGTTTCTTATGCCAAGTATTCTATGTATTTTTGTAAGAAAAACTAAAAACTCATTGAAAAATTGTATATTTTGTATTGAAAATTATTTATATGTATAAAAAAATTATTAGTTAATAAAAGTCTGAAACAACTCAATAATTAATAATTCTAATAATTAATAAACTTTCAATCTATCTATTAATAATAAGAAGATTAACTGTATATTTCAACTGCTCTCTAGTCATATTTATTTTTCCACTCAAAAATGGCCATTTTTTACAATTTTTTATATTCTTTTTACACTTATATTTATTTTTTCCCTTTTTCTACTCTTTTTTATTTTTTGGTTTTTCTTTCATTTTCTTTGTTTCAACCTTTTATATATTTCAACTGCTCTCTACTCATATTTATTTTTTCACGCAATAATTATCATTTTTGACAATTTTTTATGTTCTTTTTTGTACTCATATTTATTTTTTTGGTTTTTCTTTGCTTCAACCTTTTATATATTCCAACTCCTCCCCATTCATATTGCCCCATTTTTTCAAATAATGATTACCTTCCTTATTTTTTTAGGAAAACAAAATTGGTCAATAGTTTGAATATAAATATATAATATTTTTAATCTTGTCCACTTCCTGTCAATCAAATTTTGTAATAATCAACTCAGAACTTTATCATAATTTTTTGTCTTGTCATTTTATTTTGTTTAATATCATTTTCTCAGTTAAATTTACAAAATTAATATGTGAAATTCGTTAAAGTTTTATGTTGGGTGTTAGTTATTTAAAACAATTTTTTTTCAAATTTAAAATCCATTGTGTAATAATATAATACCAAACAAAATATATAAGTAAACTTGTGACGTCTGATATTTTGAAACCCTCATTCCTAATACCTTTTGTTCAAAAATTGTAGATTATATTTCAAATTTTAGCTTTGAATATCATGATGATATATACAAATGTGTGCATTTGCACGTGTAACATAAGGTTTCCTTGACGAATTTGAAAGTTTATGACTAACAAAGTTTTAATGTTGAATTATTTGTATTGAAATTAAGAGCCTTGTTCAGTCATGCATTTTTTTTTTTTCATATAATTGAAATAAAGTTTTGTTGAGTTGAATTCATTATTCTATTTATATTGTAAGGAAAGATATTTGTATTTTCATTTTTAGGAAATTGCAAGTTTTAAAAATGAGAGGAAATATAAGATTGAAATCTTATTCAAATGGTATAAGTGTTTCACGTAGTTAACGTAATTTCAATCCTTCTTTTCGACATCGTTGTATCAAAAAAAAAAATGAAGAAGAGACAGATGAAAAAAATTACCCCCAGGCCTTTTCTAACATCCTCCACAATCTTAAAGTCTTCAAAGTTACAAGTGAAAGTAACAAGATCATGAGTTAGCAAGCCTGCTAAAAATTCATGGCTCCAAGTAGACTTTGGGACAAAAGGAGGAAATTGAATGAAAAAAAAAAGTTTTAATATCATTAAGAAAGAAAGTAAGTTATTCGGTTCAACTCAATAAAATTTTATTTCAATTATTTGAAGTCGATTACATAAATTAAATTTTATCATCTTACTTTATTTAAAATTATCACATCATAGGCTGGGCAGACAAGCAAACTTTTAGAAATTTGATTTCTTATCCCTAAATTGTATAGAAATTTTTAAAAAAATTAGGAATGCCCTCCCCCCCCAAAACAAAAAAGTTTTTTTTTTTAATATTTTTATAATAGTCCGCTTTCAGGCTTTCAGAGAAGTTTAATTAGACCACACTTTATCATATATTTTTTTTAACATCATATCTTTTTTATATTTTTATCAAAGTTTATTTTAATCTCTCACTCATAATACTTCTACTCTCTCCCCAATGTATTTATTTTTTATTTTAATTTGTATTATCTTACAACACATTCACATCAATATTCTCATTTTAGTTATACTCATTTCTATTTGCTAGAAACTGCTGCCAGGATGCATAGCCAAATGGGGACATAGGTTGAAAAAAAGTTTAGTAGTAAGATAATATTAAAAAAGTTAATGTTTATTATGCATAATGAATTCTTACATGTAACATAAATGATGTTATTTTTGTTTTCTAAAATTAAAAAATATGTCATGTGTTAAAATCTAATATGAATAGATATAAAATTCTTCCATACTATCTTACCACTAAATTCTTTTTTTTTTTTTTTTTCTCATCAGAGTAGACTTTTTGTTTTAAGAAAAATACTAAAAAGGTCTTTAAAATAAAATTTTCGAACTAAAAAATTCATAATATATTTTTTCTATCTAATTCAATTCAAAAAGTCCATAATACATTTTTTCATAATCTAAAAATTCATGTGTTATGGACTTTTTGGATTGAAAAATTTATTTTAAGAGTTTTTTAGTAATTTTTATTTTTTTTGTTGAAGCAATGGGTATTACAATTAATATTATAATCAATTCAACTCAACAATATTACATAATTACAAACCACTGACAAACTAAACCACTGAACCCAAAAATCTCTTAAATATGGGTCTTGTACCGATAAACCAAATCCATGACTGGATAAAAATAATGTTCACATTCCTCTAATGAAGAGAGTGAGATTTAAACCCATGATCTTTTCCTAACAGAGAGGCACTGCCAGCTCAACCATAAAGCCAACAAAACAATTGTTTTAGACCCACTCAAATAGAAGGCCTCAAATTTCATGTATCTATAATATAATCAAATTAAAAGTTTAAAATTAATAAAAGTCTAACTTTATAAAAAGACTCCAAATTTGATGTATATAATATAATCAAATAGAAAGCCACAAATTTTAATCAAATTAGGAGTTTACGTTTAATAAAAATATAATACTATAGAAAAAGTCCCATAAAGACCACATAAAAAAAAAACTTAATTCTATTAATAGAGGTTTATTTGTATTGGACTCTAATATTTTATTTTTATATATTTAGATTAAAAAATTATGTAAAAACATTATTATTAAAGTTTTAATGAATATAACTCTCTCTTGTTGAAAAATAATTAGATGTTATATTTAAAAGAGTTAATATAATATATATAGGAAATAAAGTAAAAAGTTACATTAATTTTAAAATATAGTCTAATTTAAAATTATTATTTTATCACTTTAAACCTACACTTATATAGGGTCGATCTATAAAGAGGATATGATCATGACCATTGAGCTAGCCCAATTGATTCTCAAAAGAGTATACTTATTCTTTGAACAAAGGTGATAACAGCATAATTAAAAAACATTCACAGTGGCATTAAATAAAATCATGTTCAATAACATGTCTACTGCTGCATAGCGTGTGTAACCTATTAGACCCTGAAGTTTTATCTCTATTTGTAGCAAAGATTATAATAGGGATGCTAACGCTAGTCACGATTATTACTCGTAATTTGATTAGTATGTGCATTATACACATGTGTAGTTGTATGTGACATTGGTGCGTGTTACACACGACAATCAAATCACGAGTTTATACACTCGTAATTGATGCTAACATTTCTCAAGAACACAAATTTGGTGGCAACAGACCTTAGGCTATTGGAGTGAGACATTTCTTTTTGCATTTCTTGTGACTATTTTTGCTTTTTTATTGATTGAATTAGTGTCAACTATCAAGACAATAAGATATATTAGCATTGAAAAGTAAAATAGATTAGGATAAATCACACTGATGTCTTATAAGATTTTTGATAATTACACTGATCTCTTTTTAGATTTTTGAAATTCCATTAACCTCTCTTACTTTTTTTTGACAAATTACAATCACCCTTTTCCAATCAAATGTTTCTTTCAAAATGACGAAACTACTTCTTTATGTTTTTTTTTTTTTTTTTTGCATTTTCAATTTTGACCAATTTTTTTAAAGAAATTTTTTATTTTATATAAAAATAAATTTAATTAAGGTAAATAACTTATTTTCATTTTATATGAAAATAAATTTAAGAGTTTAATCAATATTTATTTGAAGATTAAAAAAAATTAGGTCAAAATGAAAAAATGCAAAAAAAAAAACCTAAAGTAGCAATTTCATCATTTTGCATGAAAAATTTGACTGGAGGAAGGTGATTGTAGTTTGTCAGAAAAAAATAGAAAAAATCAGTATAATTTTAGAAATCTAAAGGGATGTCAGTGTAATTATCATAAACTTGAGGGAATGTCAGTGTAATTTTATCTAATAGATTAAGAAGAAATTCTATGATCAATCGTGAGTGTTATCACTCGCGATCTAATTGGCACGTGTATTATGTTAGAGATCTCAGCTGTATATAATATTTTGTTTACGATTTGATTTAGATTATTTGATTAGGATTTGATTTGATTTAGATTATTTGATTAGGATTTGATTTAGATTTAGATTATTTGATTTAGTTGTAGATAATATGGGATTATGATTTGATTTGATTTTATGTACAAGGTATATATATACCCATACTGATCAATGAAAAAAATGTAAGCCATATTCTCTCATATTTTCATCTTTAAGCTTACGTTATCATGGTATCAGAGCATTTTCTATTTTTTGGATAGCCTGTTTTCTGTTTTTTTTTTCCTAGTCGCTGCCGCCTTCCCAAGCCACTTCTTCCTTCAGCTTTTTCGCCCAGTTCTCTTCCTCCCTATTTGAGCCACATCTCATTTGATGGTGTGAATCTACAAAAGCTATTCCCAGCCCACCCAAATTGACTTTTGACCTGCACACCTTGGACCAATTTCTGCTGCTCTATCACGGCACCGCCCAGTTCTTTACTGTGCTTTCAACTGCCATTTTGCCTTTCATTTGGAGCTGCCATTTTTGTTTTTCATTTGTTGTAACGCCACCGCCTTCACCATTGCACTCATAGCCTCAAGAGGGTCCCAAAATTTTCCAATTTGGCTCTGAAGTTGCAGCCCCATATCTGCAATTTCCTCTGGTACCGCCATCCCTACTGTGGTACATCCAGTAGTCCAGTCTTCTTGCATTCCATTTGCTCTACTGTTCGTTACTGTTCTGCTTGCCAGTTGCCACCATGACCACTCACAGCTCTTCCCCCTCTACTGTTACTACTCCCACCATCCTTCCCACCAATGATGCCAACCCAGCCCTTATTGCCATCAATGTTTCTGCCCAAGTCCCTCTTAAATTAACCTCCACTAATTATACCTCTTGGAAACTCCAATTTCAAACCCTTTTTGTTGGCTATGATCTTATTGGCTATATTGATGGTACCAAACCTTGCCCACCCGAAACTCTCGCAGCCAATCAAACCACTCAATTGAACCCGGCTCATACTCTCTGGATTCGTCAAGATCAACTTATCCTCAATGCTATTATTGGCTCCCTGTCCCCCACTCTCATTCCTTTCATTGCTCGTGCCACCACCTCTCGTCAAGCTTGGACAATTCTTGCCAACACATATGCTCAGCCCTCTCGTGGCCGAATCAAACAAGTTAAAGGTCACCTTAAAAATCCTACCAAAGGTTCTCGGAGTATCACTGATTTTCTCCAATCTGTCAAAGCCCGTGCCGATGAACTTGCTCTTCTTGGCGTCCCTATGGATGACAATGATCTCACAGAAACCAACACCTGGCGCCCCTCTCCAAGCACGCATCAGCCTCGCGGTGATCGACCACCACCACGACCATATCTTGGCTACTGTCAGATTTGTGGTATTCAGGGTCATACTGCAAAACGGTGCCCTTCGTTTCGCCTTGTACCGAATGATTTGTCCTCCTCACCGCACCCTCGGCCCACTCGTTCTACTGCCCCGTGGCAACCTCGGGCTCATTTTGCGGCCACCTCAACCTCCGCTACTCCATCTTGGCTCCTTGATAGTGGTGCTTCTCATCATGTCACCGCCGACTTGAGCAACTTATCTCTTCATGCACCATACCCAGGCACAGATGATGTTATGATTGGCGATGGCACAGGTTTACCCATTACCCATACCGGTTCCACTTCTTTCACTACCCCTAACACTTCTTTTACCTTATCTAATGTTCTCTGTGTTCCTAGCATGAAAAAGAATTTAATTTCTATTTCTCAATTTTGCATCACTAATAACGTATCCATTGAATTCTTACCCACTTCTTTTCTTGTGAAGGAACTTCGCACGGGGGCAATCCTTTTAACGGGCCAAATGAAGGATGGAGTGTATGAGTGGCCAACTTCCTCATCCGTGACATCACCTTTACTTGCTTTCTCTAGTGTCAAGACCACTTCGTCCGAGTGGCATCATAGATTAGGTCATCCCGCTTTTTCTATTCTTAAACATGTTGCGTCTTATTATAAATTAGATTTGTCGTCTTCCATTTCGCCTCACTTTTCATGTAATGCCTGTCACTGCAATAAAAGTCACAAATTACCATTTTCTACTACTTCTATTGTCTCAACCAAACCTCTCGAAATTCTCTTTTCCGATGTGTGGACTTCCCCAATCCTCTCCCATGATGGCTTCAAATACTATGTTATCTTTGTTGACCACTATACCAAATATATCTGGATTTATCCACTCAAGCACAAATCGGATGTTCATGATGTCTTTATTCGCTTCAAAACCATTGTTGAAAACTATTTTCACCGAAAAATCATAACTCTTTATTCTGATAATGGTGGCGAATATATTGGTCTTGCTCCTTACTTAGCCACTCATGGTATTTCTCATCTCACCACTCCACCTCACACACCAGAGCATAATGGTTTTTCTGAACGACGTCACCGTCACATCGTCAAAACTGGTCTCACCCTTCTCTCTCATGCTTCTCTTCCTTTAACTTTTTGGTCTCATGCCTTCACTACTGCTGTCTACCTAATCAATCGTATGCCCACTCCCACCCTCAATCTCTCTTCCCCGTTTGAAAAGATTTTTGGTACTCCTCCCAACTACTCTAAACTTAGGATCTTTGGTTGCCTTTGCTACCCCTTGCTTCGGCCTTATTCTTCTCACAAACTCGACTCTCGCTCCACGCCCTGTGTCTTTCTTGGCTATTCTCTTACCCAAAGTGCCTACTTGTGTTATGATCCTTCTACTGCCAAAATGTTTATCTCCCGTCATGTCCAGTTTGTTGAGTCTGTTTTTCCATTCTCCTCTCTTCACACCCACTTACCTCGTCCTCAACCACAAACTGTTTCCACTTGGATCCCGCCACCTACACATCTTCCCTCCTCCAATACTCCGACTCGGTCACTCTCCACTCCCTCTCACAGCCAGTCTCCTTCAATACCCTCAAGCGATGTTCCGAAGCCCCCTACTCTACCTGCACCCTCGTCCACTTCGATACCTCCACCTCCTTCTTTTCCCACCTTACCCCCTCCTTTACCTCCCTCATCTGCTCCCCCCATCCACCCTACCGAACCAGCTATCCCACCCTCTCTTCCCCTTCTCGCACCTCTCAACACTCATCCTATGACTACTCGCGCTAAAAATGCTATTCACAAACCTGTCCAAAAACTCAATCTCACTGCCCACCTTTCTCAACCCACTGAGTTTGAACCCACCACTGTGAACCAAGCCCTCAAAGATCCCAAATGGCGTCAAGCCATGTCTGAAGAATATGATGCTCTTGTTCGCAATGGGACATGGGAGTTAGTCCCATCTGTCCCCCCCCCCCCAAAATATTGTTGGATGCAAATGGATTCTTCGCACTAAACGTCACTCTGATGGTTCTATTGACAGGTACAAGGCTCGGTTGGTTGCTAAAGGATTTCACCAGCGACCTGGTGTTGACTATAATGATACATTCAGTCCAGTCATTAAGCCTACCACAGTCCGGCTTGTCCTCAGCATTGCTATCAGTCGTGGCTGGTCTCTCCGTCAACTTGACGTCAATAATGCCTTTTTACAAGGGCATCTCTCCGAAGATGTCTATATGGCTCAACCGCAAGGCTTTGTTGATCCTGACTATCCCACTCATGTGTGCAAACTTCACAAAGCCCTATATGGTCTCAAGCAGGCTCCCCGTGCCTGGTATACTGAGCTTCGCCAGTTTCTTGTTGCCTCTGGCTTTCGAAACTCCTATGCCGATACATCTCTCTTTGTTCTCACCACTGATCACTATTGTGTATATCTTATTGTTTATGTTGATGACATTATCATTACAGGCAACGATACTGCTATGGTCAACTAGGTTGTTAGCTCTCTTGCTCACCGCTTCTCCATTAAGGATCTTGGCCCCCTTGCTTATTTCCTTGGCGTGGAAGTCATTCCACATGAACATGGGCTCCTCCTTTCTCAACGTCGGTACATCCTGGATCTTCTTGCTCGTACTTCCATGCTGGATAGTAAATCTGTACTCACCCCTTTTCCTACCAATCCACCCCTTACACTCCACTCTGGCTCCGCTCTTACAGACCCAACTGAATACAGAGCCGTTGTGGGTAGCCTCCAGTACCTGTCTCTTACTCGGCCGGAAATTACTTTTGCAGTCAACAAATTATCTCAGTACATGCATCGTCCAACCACTGACCATTGGACTATTGTGAAGCGCCTCATGCGCTATCTCTGTGGTACTTCTGATCATGGCCTTTGTCTTTATCGTGACTCACCACTGTCCCTCCATGCCTTCTCTGATGCTGATTGGGCAGGCAACAAGGAGGATTTCTCGTCTACCAGTGCTTATATTGTTTATCTTGGTCGCAATCCTATTTCTTGGAGTTCCAAGAAGCAACGTACGATTGCTCGGTCTTCTACTGAAGCCAAATATCGATATGTTGCTGCCACTGCTGCTGAATTGAATTGGGTGTGTTCTCTCCTTACTGAACTCCATGTTCAGCTACCTCAGTCACCCGTGATCTACTGCGACAATGTCGGAGCTACCCAATTATGTTCCAATCCAGTATTCCATTATCGCATGAAGCATGTTGCCATTGATTTTCACTTCATTCGCGATCAAGTTCAAACTGGGGCTCTACGTGTTGCTCACGTCTCATCAACCGATCAACTCGCGGATGCCCTTACCAAACCACTACCGCGAGCTCGTTTTTTGTCTCTTCGGGACAAGATTGGACTCTCCTCCCGGAGCTCCATCTTGCGGGGGCATGTTAGAGATCTCAGTTGTATATAATATTTTGTTTAGGATTTGATTTAGATTATTTGATTAGGATTTGATTTGATTTAGATTATTTGATTAGGATTTGATTTGATTTAGATTATTTGATTAGGATTTGATTTAGATTTAGATTATTTGATTTAGTTGTAGATAATATGGGATTATGATTTGATTTGATTTTATGTACAAGGTATATATATACCCATACTGATCAATGAAAAAAATGTAAGCCATATTCTCTCATATTTTCATCTTTAAGCTTACGTTATCATATTACACGCGGTAATATCACACGCAATCACACGTGCACGTGCAATGCACAAGCCGATCAGACTGTGAATTTCTGTTAGTCACAATTGACTTTAGCATTTTTTTATATGATAGGAAATCATAAATCGGTCATAAAATAATATGTCTACATCATTAATAATTCGTTGTTGGTGTGATTTAGAGATGCAAAATTTTATCAAAAAATTGTGACATTTAATTCAAATTTGCATTATTGCATTAAGCAAATGAGACCTTAATATCCTACCATTTGTAAGAAGTAATCATTGTTATAAAAATAAAAATGAAAAGAAAAAAATCAATAGCTTGTCACACCGATTTTCCAAAAACAGACTTGGTTTTCTCCAGTTACGTCCTTCCTTGGCTCCTTCTCTGTTTCTTCTTCCTCCAAAGTCTTTCCTTCACCAGTAGCTTTGCTTTATTTCTCAATTTTTTTATCAACCAGTTTCTAGAAGCCATCATCCCCAAGGAAGCATCCTTACTTTTCTAGTAGTCTTTCTTTGAACAGTTTGTATCTCGAAATGATTTGTTATGATTGAATAACTTTAGGTTTCTTTGAATGTGATTTTTAATATTATTATTTTTTTGACACATCAATAATTAATACAGCATGTCATATTTAGAAAAAAAATCCCACTAATTATCTCTCTCTCTCTCTCTTTCCAACACTTCCATTGCTATGACAATAAAACCACATTTAATATTGATCTTCCATCTAATAAATTTGGCAAAGCAAACAAGAAAATAAATGCATAAAACTGCCATTGATAGGATATAAGCAAGACTGCTTAAATTTTCTAAGTTAATATTAAATAGTAAAACCTAAAACATTCATTTAGCTAGCAAGTAAAAGTAACAACTGATTAATATACACAACTCTCAAGTTGGTACAAATATAAAATTCAAACAAGAGAAATAAATATAAAACAAAAAAATAAAAAAAAAAAATCGGCGGCTAAAGTAGCATACTTATCTCCAATTTGAGGTGGGCCCAAAATATTTTTTTATTATAAAATTATAAGTCATAAAAAATTCATATATTCTAATACAATTTGAAGTAGGTGAGCTTTTATTCCAAGCATCAAAGATGCCTCTTTTATTCAAATATAACTTTTGACAAAAAAAAAAAGGGCAAATTATACCTACCTCCCCTGAGGTTTCTGACAATTACAGAAACCTCCTCTATAGTTTCTGAAATAACACTGTCCCCCTTCTGGTTTACTAATCTGTAACAGATTCCCCCCTGTCGTTAGTCTGCCGTTAGTTGACCTAACAGAGTTTGATGATGTAAGCAATTTTTTTGTCTAAATGCCAATTTTACCCCTTATAAGTCATGGTTAAATGACAAAACTACCCTCACTTTAATAATAATTTTTTTAATTAAAAAAAAAACAAAATTTACAGAACTGCCATGGAACTCTCTTCCTTTCCCTGGTTATCTCTATCATTCTTTTTCTTTTTCTTTCTCTTTCCCTCCCCTCTTTGTTTCACAAATTCAAATCCCAAGTCCCTCCATTAACAATGCTAACAAAAAATTTCACTTCCTCCTGGGAGCAAAGGTTGGCCTTTAACTGGTGAGACTTTTCAATCTCTCCATGGCCAAAAAAGGTTCCCCTGAAAAATTTATAACAGATAAGAAAAACAAATACTCCGCCTCCAAAGTCTTCAAAACATCATTGCTTGGAGAACCCAGGGCAATCTTGTGCAATGCTGAGGGAAATAAATTCATATTTTTCAATGAGAATAAATTAGTCCAGTCTTGGTGGCGAAGGTCCATCGAGAAAATCTTCCCTAACTCCAGGAAAGTAACAACCAAGTAGGAATCCATGAAGCATTCCTCAAGCCAGAAGCTCTTCAAAGATACGTAGGAGTCATGGATGCGGTGCAGCAGGGGGGAGCTCACCCACTTTCTCTCTCTCTCTCTCTCTCTCTCTCTACAACCCACTTTCTCTCTTCACGGCCAACCTCCCTCTCTCTACAACCCCACCCATCCCATCCCTTTTCTTTTTTATAATCAAACAACCAGAAGAACTCTTGTTCTTCACCAAACCCCCTGAAGCTCACCAGATCTCGTACCCTCTTCCATCTTATACATTAACGATGGGGGATCAGAAAGCGATGTCCACCTCTATCTCCACCTCCACTTACACCATCGCCACCAGATCTTCAATCTTGTACGCTCCAACCACTACCTTCCTCCGAATCACGACCACTGCACAACCGCAACGACCTATCAATTGACGATAACAACAGCCTCACTCATCGTCACGATTCGCCAAATCTATCTCTTCGGCCACCCAAAGAAAACGAGGATTGACAGCGGTCCGATCTGGAGTTCGTCGCGGTAAGAAGAAAATCCCTTATAGTGGCGATCGGAGATGGGGGGCTTTGCGACCGGAGATGGAGATCCGAGAACGACGACGGCAGGACAATCTGAGATGGTGCTTCGCGATCGGCAGTGGAGCTTCGCGATTGGTCAGTGCAAGAGAGGAACTGTGAGGGAGAGAGAGGGAGAGGTCGCCGATGGTGTAGATCTGGAAAAGTGAGATGGTGAGGGATTTTTCCAGTGGTGGCTTGGAATGGGTTTAGGGTGAACGGTTGACTGATTAGAGGAGAGGGAATACTTACAGAGAGATAGGGTTTTCTTGCTTGAGAGAGAGAGAGAGGATGGATTGAGAAATTGTTTTTTTTTTTAATTTGAAAAAATTATTATTAAAGTTAGGGTAAAATGGTAAAAGCTCTAACGCAGTTAACGCCATTTGGCCGACAGTTCTGACAAGGGGGACAGTGTTATTTTTGAAATCATAGGGGAGGTTTCTGTAATTGTCAGAAACCTCAGGGGAGGTAAGTGTAATTATCTCAAAAAAAAACGTTAAGGCCTAAGCGTCAAAGATGCTGCTGGGTTGGTGAGCATTTATTCTAGCACATGCCTCCTTTTCTCTTTTTTTCCTTTTTACCCTTCATTTTTTTGTGTAATAACCATTATACCAGCTTATAAGATTAAATATATGTATTTCCGGATTTAAATATAAATCCAATGGCATTGTTGGTTTGAAATATCAGAGTGTACTGAGTTTACATCAACGGCTTGATACTGGGACTTTATTGTACTTGTCCTTCTACTTTTGAAAAAGCTTACAAGCTGTGTGGGTTCCATTGACTCACTTTCCTAGTGAAAGCCTAGAAAGTATCACCACTACTGTTTAGATCTGGAGAGATTGCAGAGGCTCATACAACCCAAACCAATCTTCTGATCTACTTCTGCTACTTGCTTTCTCTTTCTTTCCTTCATTTTCTTCCACTCTCTGCTCTCTACTTTGCAAAGAAGAAAACATGGCCGGTGCATTGGTGGGAGGAGCATTTCTTTCTGCTACCCTTCAAGTCCTCTTTGATCGGTTGGCTTCTCGGTAGGCGGTTATGTCGAAATCAGCTCGTAAGATAAATAAATTAAATTTAAACATATTTTAATACTTGTTAATTTATCAAGTTTAGCTCGTTTAGTTAAAAGTAGTCTAATAATATATAAAAAAATCAAGCTACTTGAGTTCGGTTTGTGATTGGCTTAATTAAAAGCTCGTTCGATATCGGCTCAAAAAATTAACAAATCGAGCTTAAGTATAATGCGTAGCTTGTTTATTTTAGTAAATCAAGTTTGAACAATTCACAACTCTACTCTACTCGACTTGACTCATTTAAGCCCAAGTTGGCACAGGTTTCCTATCCATTTTGGATGAGAGAAAATGGTAACCATTTTTGCCTCTTCTCAATAGTTACATATACGAGGAAAATATTAGGAATCTCAATTACAAATGAGAAAATTAATAGTGTCTAGACCCAATGATACACATACACAGAATGTTTTCGGGAATGTTGGGTAAAAAAAACTAAAAATATATTAAAAACTATACTACTTGTATTAGAAAAAAATATCTGAAAACTTAATTTGAATTATAAATAAATTATGAGGTGGATTGCACATAAAATTTTGGCTATAACCACTATTGAGGAATTATGACATTTGTAAGTATCTAAATCGAAATACATTTAAGTTGAATCTTTGATTTTGGAAATGCATTCTTCTAATAAATTTAAAAGTCAAACTCATCAACCCTTTGATTGTTAATTATTTATTGGACTTTTAACATAAACCCCTTAAAAGAGTTAGTGCCTTCATAATAAAATACAGAATTTAAGTTGTATTAATTTAATCTTTAAAATCCTAATTAGGGTCTACGGAAGTCATTTTAAAATTTGATTTTGAGAGTAATTATTAGCTCTATTATTACATAGTGGTTTAAGGATTCTCTTAGACTATATTTTGCTAAAATTTTGAAAGCTAAAGGAACCAAAAGGAAAATAGCACATGCCAAATTTTAACTAGAGATTAGGTATTAAATGACATTGATATTCTCATAATTGTAATAAATTACTCATAAATTCTAAGCTTATAATATTAAAATATTGTTTGATGGAAAAAACGAAAGCTACTTATAGTTTTAAGAAATTAGGAAAATAGGGAAAACCTTAGTTCAACTGTTTGATGTTTAAAAGGAAAATGATTTGAATAGTATATTTTGTAGGTTTATTTAAAAAGTCTCGATGATGTGACATTATAATGTTTGAATTTTAAGAGATTTTCAAAACAGGAGATGTTAGTGACAACCAATATAGTTTTCTTGTGGACCTTGAGGAAAAGAAATGATGAAAAGCTAGTGTTCTTAGCAATAGTATATTAATTGAAGAATGATATATTGAGTGTTTTTAGATGATTGCAAAATTTCTTTTATTTCATTTATTGACATTCCCTTTTGCATTTCTTGTGACTATTTTTGCTTTGGTGGAATTTTTTTTTTCAGGGATCCCTCAATCCTAGTCTCATGCCTTGCCCTTCAAGATCAGATTATGCTCAATGGAATCTGAAATCCTCTGGTGAATTCGGTTCTAAATCTGCTTGGGAGAAAATAAGAGGTGCCACCCCAATAGTGGATTGGTTTGACATTGTTTGGTCTTCCAACTCCTTCAGTGGGGCTTTAAGTCCAAATGATTCTTGCCTGTTTTGCAACAACTCTACTGAGAGCCATAAGGATTTATTCTCCTCTCATATTTGGAAATCCACTCTAGCTTTCTGCTCCATTAACAGAGTCCCCAGCAGTTGGACTTTAGAAAAGAATTTGATTTGTCAAAACTTCAAAGGAAGCTCCTTCATTTGCTAATGTCAAAAAGTTAGCTCTTACTACCACTGTCTAGCTACATGCTCTCTGGAAAAGAAAGGCTCAATCCCCTGACCAAGTTTTACAGCAGATCCTGGAGCATGTGAGAATTACAGTTGCTGGTTGGAGAAACATTCCAAATTCCTTCCAAAATTTGGAACATTTTATCTCATTGTTGTCATCATCCTATAGAGATCATTGTATATTTGTATCATAACTTGAATTCAGAATAACGAAGTTGTGGTAATCCATAGTCAGCAAATAACCTCTAAATACTAGCACAAATGAATTACTCATATTTTATACATTAAATATATAAATTGTTTTCATTGTCTTGGATTCGATTCTTGATAACCACATAATTTTGTTTTATACATGATAAATATCGATGATCGATTTTTCTAAACCCAGACTATTCAATTGCACCAATATTATATAATATGTTCATCCTAAATGTATCTACCTCTGCAACTTAACCAGACCATATTTCCAGAGTGTGGAATGCTTAAAATGTTCAAATACTCCAATCAGAGATTTTTCCAAGTCCATTAGCAACCAATCCCCAGTGTTGGCCTTCCAATGAGTACATAGAGGGGAAGATCAAGGACATGCCCAATTTTTTTACATTATTTGCATAAAGTAGATTAGAACATATTCTCACGCTTGACAGATCAAGCATTTTATCGTTGTACTGACTAATAATTCGTATTTTTCTTGAGTCATTTTAACAATTTAATACATTTTTATACGTCAGCATTTAAATTATCAAAGTTTGCTCGAGCCGCAGGAACTTTTGCTTAAATAATGAAGGAGCCAGCACCCCCTACACGCTCTCTTTGGCTTGTGGCTTGTGTGGCTACATTTGGCTATTGAAAAAGTCATGAATTCCCGATACCGAGCTACTATTGGTATAGTTTCCAATACCAATTATGGTGCAGACCTTTTCTGAGTTATCAGACTATTAATTTTTATTTTTTTTTTGTATTTTTTGAAATTACAGTGATGTTCCCTCTATTATACTAATAATATACATATTCTTCCTTTATACGTCAATTAAATTTTTTTTATATAACTAAAATACCTGTTGTATATAACATTGACCTCATGACACAACTCTATACAAGCTTATGAACATTGTCGGCATAACTCATTTGTTCGAATTAGCTCATTGAAAATTCCATTGTTTTAAAAGGGGGAAAAACTAATTTAGAAGTTGATTTGTAATTAAAAAAGAAAAAGAAGAAGATATGAATAAGAGCACATTGTGTTGTGCAAAAGTAATTAGACAAATAATAAATTGATCTCAAACGAGCAAAAACAAAACAGAACGAACAGAGAAGACACAAGATTTACGCGGTTCGGCAAGATGTCTACGTAACGATAATCAATTCACTATGTATCAAAGAGATTACAAAGAACAAAAACTCTCAAAATCTGAAACCCCTTCCCCAACGACGGCTCTCCTTTCTTTCCATTAAAATCCTAAAAGATAATACCCTTATATAGATGAGTTACAACATAAGAGTAAAACGAGTCCAAAAACAAAAGCAGGTCAAAAAATGTTTCCTAGGAGCTCCGCCCCATATCCCGCAACAATAGTGAAAAATTCACACATTGTCCAGTTTTTGATTTATCTCGAATTGCAAACGAGTCACTAAACATTCGAGTGAATTCATGGCAATTACCGAATACCTTGAAACTTGATGAGGTCTAACATGTGGACAACTAAGATAAACGATGCATGTTGCCTCCTAAAGATTCTGTATACAGATTATGTATTAAACATTACCATAAAATCCACTCAGTCATGATTTTTTCTGTTTAATGTTTATTCTACGGAAACATTAATAAAAAAAAAAATAGAAACAGTATTTGGTTTATTTTAGTTTTTTAAGAAATGATTATCAAAATGTTTTTTTATTTTTTATCTTTTATTTTTAAACAAAAAAATATATTTTTCAAATATATTTTTTATTTATTAAAAGTACTTAAAAGAGTGTTACAAAAGGAACCGCTTTATTTAAAATATATTGTCTAAATTAAATTTTTTAATTTAATGATTACTTAAAGAACGAAATTCTTGTTACCAAATACATTTATACTCTCATTAATAAAAAAAAAAAAATTCGATCAAAAGTGGATAATAGCCTTATTTAAAAACTACCATAGGCGCCCTGAATTAGGAATTACGTGGATCCTTTCTTATTCAGGATGAGGAGCTAGTCTCGATGAATGAGGCCCCATTGAATCTTTACCGCCAAACTCAAAAGTAAAGGATCCTGGCCGTTGATTTATTACAAACAAGTTAAGACCTAGCCGCCATGGCCCCGTCGCCGTAAGATTGTTGCAGAACCAAACGATGGAAGCTTTGAGCAGCTTTGTCAACAATGGCCGAACCCAATCAGCAAGGTACCCATCCTTGTTCCACACTTTCTGCAGGTTTCTTCTTTCTTCTATATTAACAAGCCTCTTTTACTTTCCTTTCTTTTGCTCCCAAACTTGTTTTTTATTTCTATATATTCCAATTATGCTGCACTTCTTAATCTTTTCTTTTTACTTCACATATTTGAGTCTTGTGATGCTTAGTGGCTGAGTTTAGTGGAAATGTAATTCACAGATTTACAATGGATCTGTTTTCTCTAACTAAGGAAGAGAAGAGATAAAAGGTTACTATTTCTCTTTTCGGGTCGGGCTCAAACCGATATAAATGATCTTGAATTTGGTCGGATTTAAAGTCGGACTCTGAATGAGTTCTAGTTTATTATTTTAGACCTGGACTGACTTTGGACAAGTAAACTAAGATCTGGAGAGATTGCAGAGGCTCATACAACACAAACCAATCTTCTGATCTACTTCTGCTACTTGCTTTCTCTTTCTTTCCTTCATTTTCTACCACTCTCTGCTCCCTACTTTGCAAAGAAGAGAACATGGCCGTTGCATTGGTGGGAGGGGCATTTCTTTCTGCTACCCTTCAAGTGCTCTTTGATCGGTTGGCTTCTCGAGAGGTTGTCAACTTCTTTCGAGCACGAAAACATGACGGCAGACTCCTAAAGAGGCTGCAGCGTGCTTTACGAACGATTAATGTTGTGGTCGATGATGCGGAGGAAAAGGAGATCACGAATCCAGCGGTGAAAGACTGGCTCGACGAGCTTAAAGATGCTGTCTACCAAGCAGATGACTTCCTGGATGAGATTGCTACGGAAGCTATGCGATCCATGTTTGAAGCTAATGACTCTCAAAGCGGCACAAATCAGGTACGGGGCTTTGATGATGAAATAAATCAGATCATTGAGAAATTAGAATATTTTGGAAAACAAAAAGATGTTCTCGGCCTAAAAATTGTTCAAAGGAAGCCGTTAAAAAGGTTGCCAACAACCTCTTTGGTTGATGAATCTGCGGTGTACAATAGGGATGACGATAGAGAGAAGATAGTTAACTTGTTGCTGTGTGATGATGTAGCCAGCAATGAGATCCGGGTGATCCCCATTGTTGGAATGGGTGGGATCGGCAAGACAACCCTTGCTCAACTTGCATACAATGATCGCAGGGTGGATGAGCATTTCCATACAAAAGCATGGATTTGTGTTTCGGAAGAATTTGATGTTTTTAGGGTAACAAAAACAATTCTTGCAGCAGTCGATCGGGCAGCTTCTGATGTCAGTGATCTCAATCTACTTCAAATCAAGCTGAAGGAGAAACTAAGTGGAAAGAAGTTTCTAATTGTTCTTGACGATGTATGGAATGACAATTATGATGATTGGGACAAGTTAAGGAGACCCTTTAGCAATGGAGCACAGGGAAGCAAGATTATTGTGACCACGCGCAATGAAAGAGTTGCATTAATTATGCAAACTGTACCTACTCATCCTCTGAAGCTGCTATCTGATTTAAACTGCTGGTCTTTACTTGCAAAACATGCATTTGTAAATGGAGATCCCAGTGCACATCCAAAACTTGAATCCATCGGTAAAGAAATTGCTAAAAAGTGTAAAGGGTTGCCTTTAGCTGCCAAAACACTTGGGGGTCTTCTCCGCTCTAAATTGGATATTGACGAATGGGAGAATATATTGAACAGCAGCATATGGGATTTGCCACAGGATAACAATAATGTTCTTCCGGTACTAAGATTGAGCTACCATTATCTCCCTTCGAATTTAAAGCGATGCTTTGCTTATTGTTCGACGTTTCCTAAAGATTATGAATTTGAAAAGGACGAGTTGGTGTTGTTGTGGATAGCTCTGGGTTTTATACCGAAGCAACCCAAAGGTAACAAAGAAATGGAACAAGAAGGTGACAACTACTTTTGTGAACTATTATCAAGGTCTTTTTTCCAACGATCAAGTGCAAATAAATTCTGTTTTGTAATCCACGACCTTGTCCATGATTTGGCTCAACTGGTATCTGGTGAGTTTTGTTTTAGGTTAGAGAATGACAGGCCATATAATGTCTCTGAAAAAGTTAGGCACTTCTCATATTTCGTCAACAACTTTGATATGGTTGAAAAACTCAAGGACGAAGCGAAGTATTTACAAACTTTTATACGATTTAGGCATTTACCTTTTTTTCGTAGAATGGATTGCTTAGACAATAACATACTCAATATGTTGCCAAGCCTAAGATGTTTGCGGGTGCTCTCTTTATCTTGGTATCGAATTTCTAAATTGCCTGTTTCAATTGGAAATCTGACACATTTACGCTATTTGGATCTCTCTCACACAGAAATTCAAGCGTTACCTGATTCAATAACAACATTGTGGAATTTACAAACATTAAATTTATCAGGTTGTGGAAATCGCATTAAGTTGCCAGTGGAGATGTGGAAACTAGTTAACCTGCGTCATCTTTATACTAGAGGAACTCCTTTAGAAGAAATGCCAATGCACATAAGCAGAATAGTAGGTATCCAACATTTATCTACTTTTTTAGTTGGCGAGGATACTGGGAGAAGAATTAATGAGTTGGGGAAACTTTGTCATCTTCGTGGGGAACTCTCAATTCAAGAATTGCAAAATGTAACTAATAGTGCAGATGCATTAGATGCCAAATTGAAAGATAAGAAGCACCTTGCAGACTTGAAGTTGACATGGAGTGGCATGACTAATGATACGCAAAATGAAAGAGATGTACTTGACAAGCTACAGCCTCATGCAAGTCTGAAGAATCTCACTATCTGTAACTATGGTGGGACGAAATTTCCTGATTGGTTAGGACAGCATTTCTTCTCAAGTCTTGTTTCCTTGTGCCTTCACAATTGCAAGTATTGCCTGTTCTTGCCACCACTTGGGCAGCTTCCCTCACTGAAAGACCTCACCGTTATGAATATGAATGGAATAACACGGGTGGGTGCGGAGTTCTACGGTAATGCAAGTTTAATCAAACCGTTTCAGTCTCTTGAGATTCTAAGGTTTGAGGACATGGAAAACTGGGTGGAATGGTGTATATTAGGCATTGGAGAGTTCTCTCGTCTTTTAGAGCTTTATATAGTTAAATGTCCTAAGCTCTTATATTCACTTCCTGATGGTCAAATGACTTTTTTGTCCAATCAAGTTGGGCTAGTGCAACAGCATATCTCTCTTCTCAGAGTATTGAGGATTTCAAGAAACTCTACGTTGCAGGAATTTCCATCACTGTGTGGACTAAAAAATCTTGAAGAATTGAAGATATATGATTGTCAAAGTCTTGAGTCATTTCCAAACACGGGGTTGCCAACTGCATTAAAGAAACTTGAAATTTATGGTTGTAGGAAATTGGAGTTACCCCTCTCTGTGGAGATGGAGCAGTGCTACCCTTCCCTTGAATATTTGATAATAAGAAATAGTTGTGATTCTCTCAAAGCCCTGTCGTTAGGCTTCCCAAAGCTTCGATCTCTTACAATCTGGGAGTGCACAAATTTTGAATCACTTTCAGTTCCGAAAGAAATTCATAATCTGGAATCGCTATATATCTCACACTGCCCTAATATGGTATCATTTCCCAGAGGCGGATTGCTGGCTCCCAATTTGACCAGCATTTCGATATCACATTGCACGAACCTAAAGTCGCTGACGGAAGGAATGCATCTTCAATTGCCCTCTCTTGAGTATTTGCGGATATTTGATTGTCCAGAACTTGAATCATTTCCAGAGGAGGGTCTGCCCTCCAGCTTGCTTCATCTTTCAGTCTTGTATTGCGATAAGCTCACGAACCGCCGGATGGAGTTTCCCGACGATATGCTGCTGCTTCCCTCCAGTCTTACCACTCTCCACATCAGTCTTCCAAATCTGAAATCACTGAACCACAAGGCTCTTCAACACCTCACCTCTCTTCAAGAAATGCGTATCTCAGGCTGCCTCAGCCTCCAGTCTTTGCCAGAGGGCCTGCCTACCTCACTCTCTAGACTGGAAATACGGAATTGTCCATTGCTAAAACCACGTTGCGAAAGAGAGAATGGAGAAGATTGGTCTAAGATTTCTCGCATCCCCTTCATCCGTATCGATTATGAACCGATAAATGGAGCGACTGGCTAATGCTCAGACTGGATTTTTCTGATTTTATTAACACCATTGGAGCAGCCAACACTCGGGTACTCTGTCCTACACTCCAATTAATCCATTTGATTACCAAATGGGCAGCACTTGCTAATTATTTTTTGGTTTCTTGTTTGCTTTTTCCCCAAAACACTTTTTAAATTTCTTCATGTTATATTTTTTCTATACAGTTGTTTGAATTGTCAAGGCCAATTTTGAAGCTTTTTTTTGTCATCACCAAGGTTTCTGATCTCTCTCCACACAAGGAGCAAGGAAACCCCAACTCTTAGGTCTGTTATGTGCTTCAGCATTTTTTAAAGACTATCTTATTGTTAATTTTATCTGTATGATCAATTATCAACCAATTGATGACAAAATTTTTTGCAGGCTTCTTCAAATTTTTAAAGGATCATTTCCACCCAATTGAATCTCCTATTGCAGCTAAAGGTTTGCGATTTATTTTCAATTTATTATTATTATTATTATTTTTGTATGCTATTGCCAAACAAAATTAAGTCATATTTCTCAGTGCATTTCTCTTGTGGGGTCTCCCCAGGCAAAGCACATGAATGATTTAAGAATTTATGAATTAAATTATTTGAAAGTCAAGACTATGTATGTGACTGTTTTCATATGTGGACATGTATCATATAGTGGAATAGTTTTTACGTGAATTGATGCATCAATCTTAGGCTTTTGATGTACTAAGATCTATTATTCAGTTTAAGATATTTATTTTTTCATGCTGATTTTATTGAGAATTAATATTAGATTCTAAATGAAAAATGATATTGTGACTCAATTATTTCTGTCCTGGATGACATGAGATGTCTATGATCAAAGCTGAGGGCCCAACTTTTCAACTTTAGAGTTTGTTTTATATCTTTCTCGAGGCATTTTGTAGTTATATATGAATCAATACTATATATTTTTTTAGTAAAATTTATTGATCCATGTTTTATATTTAACTATTGTGGTAAATTTTTGCGTGACCTTTTTCAACGGTGCTCAGCTCTCAGACATTATATATGGTTATAATTTTTTTTCTTTCTGTTTTCTCTTATGTTAATTTTTTTTTCCTGTTTTCTCTTATGTATTAAGATTGTTTTAAAGAAAATATTTACCTTTTTATGCTGATTTTATTGAGAATTAAGATTAGATTCTAAATGGAAAATGATATTGTGACTCAATTATTTCTGTCCTGAATGACATGAGATGTCAGTACGTACATACTCAGGGAAATTTATTTATTTTTATTGCTTTAAACACTTTGTTCATTTTTTGTTTTCATTTTCATTTTTTGTCATTTGTCTTGATTTTATGGAATATGGACCTCAAAAGATGTACTATAGAAATAAGTGCAGTTTTCAAGTCCTTCAAAGTTGCTATTAGAAAAACGTTGTAGAATCTCCCATGTTTTTGCATTCTTTTTAACTGATAAGTAGGATCATATAGTAGAATAGTTTCAAAAAGTTATGGAATTTATGTTCTTTTTTTCCTTGTCTTCCCATTTTGGTTAGGCGGTATCATTATCAATTGATGAGTGATATAAGAGCTCCTTTTTGAATTATTAGTTATGGAATTTCAAGTTTTCGGTTTCTTGAATTTATTAATTTTTATATTCTAATTGAATTTTTAAATATCTTTAAATCATTGTAAATTAGTTTCCTAAATGTTAGTTTTATATTGTTTATTTTCATTATATGAGAGTCTTGATTTATTAGAATTGTGTTATTTTTTAATTAGAAAAATTATCAATTTTAAAAATGAAATCCAATTCAATTTAAGAATGTTTTATCTTAATTGTACAATTATTTATTATATCACAAACAATTTTGTAAGACCCATGCATAGCACGGGTCAATACTAGTGTGTGTGAGTATATGTTGTTAGATGTATAAAGCGATATTTAATACTTCATATGGAATAAATACAAAGGAAATTAGGTTGTTAGGACCATGCTACATATTTAACTGAATCATACTATTTATTAAAAAAAATTAGAAAGATATTATCACATCATTTCCCGTTTGCAAAGGCAGCCCGGCTAAGTGTCCTGGTCAGACTTTTTAAGACCAGTATTGAATCTTTTGTGATATTTGGAGTAAGAATATTCCACCATGTTGACCAATGCCTTTGAAAGTTTGGTTGCAGTTAAGCAGAGTTCTCAGTAGGCGGTTCATTCGAAATCAGCTCGCAAGATAAACAAATCAAATTTGAACATATTTTAATATTTGTTAATTTATCAAGTTCGGCTCGTTTAGTTAAAAGTAGTCTAATAATATATAAAAAATTAAGCTACTCGAGTTTGGTTTGTGATCGGCTTAATTAAAAGCTCGTTTGATATCAGCTCGAAAAATTAACAAATCGAGCTTAAATATAATTCTTAGCTTGTTTATTTTAGCAAGTGAAGTTTGAACAATTTACAACTCGACTCTGCTCGACCTGATTCATTTAAGCCCTAGTTGGCACGGGTTTCCTATCCATTTTGGATGAGAGAAACTGGTAACCATTTTAGCCTCTTCTCAATAGTCACATATACGAGGAAAATATTATGGATCTCAATTACATATGAGAAAATTAATAGTGTCCAGACTCACTGATACACATACATAGAATGTTTTCGGGAATGTTGGGTAAAAATAACTAAAAATATATTAAAAACTACACTATTTGTATTTGAAAAAAATATCTGAAAACATAATTTGAATTATAAATAAATTATGAGTTGGATTGTTCATAAAATTTTGGCTATAACCACTATTGAGGAATTATGACATTTATAAATATCTAAATCGAAATACATTCAAGTTGAATCTATGATTTTGGAAATGCATTTATTCTTCTAATAAATTTAAAAGTCAAACTCATCAACCCTTTGATTGTTAATTATTTATTGGACTTTTAACATAAACCCCTTAAAAGAGTTAGTGCCTTCATAATAAAATACAGAATTTAAGTTGTATTAATTTAATCTTTAAAATCCTAATTAGGGTCTACGGAAGTCATTTTAAAATTTGATTTTGAGAGTAATTATTAGCTCTATTATTACATAGTGGTTTAAGGATTCTCTTAGACTATATTTTGCTAAAATTTTGAAAGCTAAAGGAACCAAAAGGAAAATAGCACATGCCAAATTTTAACTAGAGATTAGGTATTAAATGACATTGATATTCTCATAATTGTAATAAATTACTCATAAATTCTAAGCTTATAATATTAAAATATTGTTTGATGGAAAAAACGAAAGCTACTTATAGTTTTAAGAAATTAGGAAAATAGGGAAAACCTTAGTTCAACTGTTTGATGATTAAAAGGAAAATGATTTGAATTGTATATTTTGTAGGCTTATTTAAAAAGTCTCGATGATGTGACATTATAATGTTTGAATTTTAAGAGATTTTCAAAACAGGAGATGTTAGTGACAACCAATATAGTTTTCTTGTGGACCTTGAGGAAAAGAAATGATGAAAAGCTAGTGTTATTAGCAATAGTATATTAATTGAAGAATGATATATTGAGTGTTTTTAGATGATTGCAAAATTTCTTTTATTTCATTTATTGACATTCCCTTTTGCATTTCTTGTGACTATTTTTGCTTTGTTGGAATTTTTTTTTTCAGGGATCCCTCAATCCTAGTCTCATGCCTTGCCCTTCAAGATCAGATTATGCTCAATGGAATCTGAAATCCTCTGGTGAATTCGGTTCTAAATCTGCTTGGGAGAAAATAAGAGGTGCCACCCCAATAGTGGATTGGTTTGACATTGTTTGGTCTTCCAACTCCTTCAGTGGGGCTTTAAGTCCAAATGATTCTTGCCTGTTATGCAACAACTCTACTGAGAGCCATAAGGATTTATTCTCCTCTCATATTTGGAAATCCACTCTAGAGTCATAACTTGTTCATAAAATCCACAATTTCAAGATAGATGCAAAAAGCAAATATCAAGCAAGAACCATCATTTATGAATTCACATCCATCACTATAAATAAATGTATTTTAGGTGTGGATACATCTAGATTAGATGGTTAAAATTTTTCTCTTCATATATGATAGATCAGACTTTTAATTTTCATGTCGTATACACAAATTTAAAATAATTTTGCACCATACTAAAAATATATAACTAACCGTTATTCATAAAATCCACGTTTTTTTAAAAATTTTTTTTTTATAGATAAGTGACCTTTGAAGTCATATAAATAAGGGGTGTTAGTGGGGGCCATGCCCTCACAAAATTTTGAAATTTTAATTTTACTCCTTATTTTCTATAATTTTTTTTTTAAAAAAATAAGGAATTGCCTCCCAATTTTTTTTTAATAAGATAATCTTTCCAATTTTAATTTTAATATTTTTACCTTTCATAAATTAATAGTATGAATTCATTACTGTTTGTTAAATACGAAATCTTAAAAATATGACCGAAATATTTTCTTAACTCATCTAACTCTAGGAATTAGTGTCTCTCAAGTTACGAGTATCAGTCAAAACAAAAACTTGAATACACCATATACAATTCGAAGATTAAAGACCTGAATGACAAAACATTCTAGATAGAAGGGAGGTACAATACAATTTTTTGGTAAACATAAGACCTAGTTACTTACTACAGTTAACTCCATCGGGTAGGGCTAGGTAATGGCTCGTAGCTTCCCAAGGTTTTTTAGTTTGAAAATCTAAAAGCAATACATCAAAGACTATTAAGAGATATCTGATTCGCGTCGGTGATCGGAATCGGGTCAAGTCACCCAAAAAAATTACTACTACATTTGTTTCCCAACATATAAGTTTCTAGAAGGTCCACGATGGAGCATTTCTTGTGCCATCCTATATATGATCATTATTACAACTTTTCTAGAGAAGCTAGCCTTCAAAGGAATCTACCTCTTATATTTCATTGTACAAATCCACAACACGGAGGGTGGAACTTCCGGTGGGGATCCGGCTCATCACCGCACGGGAACTGGGATTACCGATGGGGGCTCGGTTCGGGCCCTGGTGGTAGAACTTGGGGTTTTGGCTCGGGTAACGGTCAGAGTGGTGGAGGGAGTGGGTTTGGATTCGGATGGGGCGGATCCTCTTCAAATAGCAGCGGAGGCCATGGGTTTTACTATGGTGGTGGCAGTGGCGACTTTGGGTTTGGATATGGCGGAGGCGGCGGTGGTTTGAATTTTAATGGTAGGTTTGGGTTTGATTGTGGTCCGAACCCGCCTAGCCAACCAAGGTCTAATGGGGTAAACAATGTTAATAGAAACCAAGCTAACACTAGACCTGCCATGAATCGTTAATGGGCCTTTGTTGTTTATGGTTTATTGTGTATTGATTTAGTTTTCTATGTATGTATTTTCATTATTGTTGCATGTTGCCTCAGAAAATATTGTGTTGTAAGGTAATAGATTCTCTCTCTCTCTCTCTCTCTCTCTCTCTCTCTCTATATATATATATATATATATATATATATATACACGAACATACATCTTTTACAGTTTTCTGAGCATAGTGGTTATGAATTCTCTAGAGAAGATTTAAATAGCATAGTGGAGAGAATATAGAACTCATTTGAAATTTGCTCTGCTTTTTCACATCCACCTACCACCACAACACAGCCAGTAACCTTTTATTGATTTTAGGCCAAGAAGGGATTTCAAAATACTCAGGGATCTACCCTCAGGTTTTAAGATCCTTTGTTTGGGTAAAAAGAGATAAGGATTACTAAATCCTTTGAGGGGTTTGGGGGCTTCAAATGCACAAATGAAATCTTAAAATAGAGCAATTGAGAATTTTTGGACTACTGAGCTCTCCCCCCACCCCCCAAACCCCATAATTTCTGTCAGTTAGTTGAAACCATAAGCTCTGTATTGAGCATTTCATGACTTTGGGATCTTTTCTTTCAATTCTTTTAATTTTCTACTAATTAAATATTGAAAAAAAGTTAGATTTTAGTGTTTCAGTTGTTTTTGGTTGGTAATGTACAGAACTTTTACTCATTATCTTAAGGGAGCAAGAATAAAAGAATTTCATTGGAAACCTTATATTTGTATGGATGAGAAAATAAAAATCTTATTTTCTTATTTAGTTAGATAAAAATACTGAGATTTAGGAATTATATCCAAACAATGTTTTTGCAAATCAGGTGATCATGAAATATAGGGATTTGAATTTACTTCCTTTCAAATATCTCAAGTACTTTGAGTTCTTCATCAAAATGCACTTTCAGTTTTCCATATCATCAATTTAAGAATTTTTTTTATTGATTAAAAAAAGTAAGAAATTTTTTGTATTGCAAGTTCAAAAGCCAACTTGTCTCTTTTATTAAAAGAGGCTACTTCCAACTCCAACCAACAACTTAATAGATATTGCAATTAATTTTTTTTTCCTCAACGTTGAATTTTTGGTATATTTAAATCCATTTTTTGGACATTTTTAATGATGCTATATCAATAATTTAATATCTTGTAGAGTAGCAATACTAATGTGGCTTATGGTAGTTGAATTGAAATGGATATCAGATACAAAATTCATCCTATGATGCAAATTATGAATTCGAGTATTTGACAGTCAGTCTATTCCTGAATTATTACTTGTTTTTGTCAAGATTGTCAGTGCATTTATTAGCACGCTGATTCTTGTTTAAGTTTGCCAGAGATTGCCAACTTCTGGTTATGCCTATCTCTTGACTTCATAAATTGTAAAGTAATATATTTTTACTTGCAGCAGCTTGAGCAAAGAGTGAATGAGGTTGGAGAGTTCTACTTGACGACAAGCAAAAAGCAACCAAACACTTCTAAAGGTAGTTCAATCATGAAGGACAAAGGTAAAGAGAAACATGTTCCTAGCATTAAGAAGCAGCAGCAAGATGCATCACGTCGAGAAGCAGCTGCTGCAAAGAGAATGCAAGAGCTTATGCGTCAATTTGGCACAATATTTCGCCAGGCAATCACCAATTCTTTGCTGGTGTCTTGTGTTTATTGCTTATTGAGTTAGGTTGGTGCTGCTCTGCTGCTGCTGCTTAAATGGATTATTTTTACATAAATCTTGAAACAGTACAGTGCATCTGGATTTATGGATTTGAAATGAATGAATTTGGATTTAATCTTTGAAGTTGTATAGCTTAGATTATATCTAATACCTTTAGGTTTAGATTTTCAACAAGATGCGTGGATAGATTTGAGAGCCTTATATGGCTGGATTTGAAATAATAAGGTGAAAGGAAATCCTTCCCAAGAAGGGTTTTTGGTTGAAAGAAGGATTGTAATCAAATGTATAGTTTTCTTGTCTCTACTCCATCCTCCCCTTAGGTTTCCCTATCCAACTCCAATAGTATATCGTCAACTCCGAAAACCCTTCATTTCATATCTATCCATCCAAATGCAACCTAAATGTTTTATGCATTTGGGTACATTTTGTTGATTTTGAAATTTGGTTTTTCAAAAGCTTTACCTCAGCTGAAATTCTATTTTCGTTGCCTCCTAAGGAGTCATGTGGAATTGCTAAATGTCTCTTATTGGAAATTTGTTAGTACAATACCATCCAGTGTAAGCAAGATATTCCATTTTGGTATTATTTATATCAAATTCATGCTTTTCATGTTCTCATTTACATGAATTTTTGTTACTTCTAACTTCTTTTGATATAACCAGTGATAGTTGATGATAAAATTTGACATTTCAACTTTTGAAATTGAATAGCCGGGCGCGTGCTAATAGTGTAATCATTTGATAACATATTTGATATGGCACTGTGTCCATATAATTGTTGGTCCTTTATGATTAAATCGTAATCTTCCTATGATAGAAAAAGCTAGAAAAAATAATAATAATAATAATCTTGCTGGTTATATCATACAAATTGGGTTCAATCCATCTCTTTAAGCCAATGTGAATATCTAATGCTATGCCTAATGAGCTTAAGAAAGAGCAAATTCAAATCAGATAGGAACATAAAAAGTATGTTTTTAGTTATAGTCAAACCTTGTTCGTGTTTTTCTTATGATGCTTTTAATTTAGTATATTATTTTTGCTAGGCAGACCCCCCTTGTTGAGGAGGGGGCTTTGAGCCCTTGACATTATGTTGAGACCTCAGCGAGATACCACTTGGCCAACTATTTTATTTTCTTATATTTTATCGAGTCAAGGATGTTTTGGAAAATTCATACTTTGTGGTACTATTTTATTTATTTATTATTTTTTTGATAAGTATGGTCTAACTGAAAGAATGATCTTAAATAGAGGAGAATGGCGAGATATGATTCATGTAGCCGACCCCAAATAATTGGGATAAGGCTTTGTTGAGTTGAGTTGAGATGGGACTAGTTTATGGTAAAGGCTCAATTATTATTATTTTTTAAATCTTTTGTTAGTAGTTTGGTTAGTTAAGTTATTGGGCCTTTGCTTGCTGCATTATATGGGTTTGGATTGGTTATACTATTTCCAATTTTAAAATCCAAGTGTATTTATGAGGTTGCCACCCGCCCATAAATATCGGTTTATTCCTTGAATTCAATGGTTCCTAGTAATTGTGCAATCTTTATTAAAATTTGAATGTTATTACTACCACATTGTTTATGTATACGTGGAAGTCTTATACAAAATTGCTAGATGAAGTTACCGATTAGAAAAAAAATTTGCTATATGAAGCCACATTTGTTTAAAGCTAATGCACATGTACAATTTTTTGTTCACAAGATTTAAAAAAAAATGGAAAAAGAAAAGGTTAATTGCCAGTTGTAGGGTTCAATCCTTTTTAGTCATCGTTTTTAATGTATGCTATCTTTGAAGTTGCAGGGCGCCCAATGACAGAGATAACCTTTTAGGAAAATAAGCATTCTATTATTCGACATTATTGCTAAATTTTGAACAATCAAGTAATCTAATTCATTTGGAAAAATTGTTTTGCTTGATCGCCTGTTTCATTATATTAATAATGTATTTAGTCTTCTTTTGAATATGAACTTATGCTATTTGGGATCTCATCACTTGGATGCTCCAACGTTGAGACAGCAGTTCTGTTATTTCTCACTTCTAGGTTTACTGTTAATTTGGCTCATGTCTTCCTGTTTCACAGGCCAGATCACTCAGCACAAGTGGGCATGGCCCTTTATGCATCCTGTAGATGTTGAAGGTCTTGGGTTCCATGACTACTATGAGGTAGAAGTTCTTTCTTCTTTCTCAGTTTTCTAATCATGTATCCATATGGTTACCAATGGACATGTTTTATTGCCTTCTCCCCCTCCCCCTCCTCCTCTCTGTCCTGTGACCTACTTTCTATTGTATGTCTTGAAAAATTAATAGCAGTTATTATTATCAAAGAAAAACTGTGTGATAGTTTTTTTTTTTGTTTTTATAAGTAAAGGTAATCTCAATAAAAGGTGCCCGAGGGGGATGCACCACGGTACACACAATTTGCAGTTAAGGGTTCAGTGACCCCAAAAAATCTACATGAGAAACCATAGATGAAGGGAAGGTCTTTTTGGCCCAAAAAAACAAATGGCACAACAGGACATCTTTCAAAACACAAAGGGGCTTCTCACGACCCTAAAAAATCTAGCAAGTCTTTCACACCACAGACTACACACTACACAATAAGGGACCATCGACCATCTTCTAGACCCTTCCAATATCCTTTCTAACCCGCGAACCACCCCAACTAGAAAAGAGATCCATCGCACTAGCGGGCATAACCCAAGACAAGTCGAAGATAGAAAGAATTAGGCTTCACAAACCACCTGCAATCGGGAGTGAATCAACAGGTGGTCAACTGCTTCTGTTTTTGTCTTGCACATTGGACATCTATTAGCCAAATGAAAGCTCCACCTTTAAAGATTATCAGCTGTCAAAATAGCTCTCCATGAGCCACCCAAGCAAAAAACCCAACCTTTATGGGAACACAAGAGTGGCACACTATCTTCCAAGGAAATTGTCCTCCCCTACTCCCCACAACTCCTTATAGAAGGACTTAAGTGAAAAGGCCTCCTTCTCATCCGCAGTCTATCTCATGTGGTCCGTCCTCTCCACCATAATCCAATGCCCATAAATCAAACTTATCAGCACAGCCACCTCCTCTAGTTCCCAATCAAAAAAATGACATCTAAATATAGGAGTTCCACACCACCTTACTTCCTCTAAGAGAAGCATAATCAACAACCAGGGCATCACGAGATCATGCTAAGCTAAACAAATTCTGAAAGACCTCCTTCAATGGCCTGTCCTCACACCGAACGTCCTCCCAAAATTTAACCCGAGTCCCATCCCCAACCCCCAACCTCACCAGCCTCCTAAAACCTTCCACACACCATAACCCCCAGGACCCCCCACTTCCCCTGGAAACCAGCTCATCCTACTATACCCATTCTTAGCTACCAGCGCTTCCTTTCACAGTGAATCCCTCTCTACCCCATATCTCCAAAGCCATTTCCTAAGTAAGGCTTTGTTAAAAAACCTCAGATATTTCACACCTAGGCCCCATTGATAAATGGAAGTCCTCACCTTATCCCACCCAACTAAGTGAATTTTCCTCTCCCCCTCCATCTGGTTCCACAAAAAATTTCGCTGGATCTTGTTCAACCTTCGCTCCACTAAAGATGGCATGTCGAACAAGGTCATGAAGTAAGTTGGCAAGTTAGCCAAAGTAATCCCCCCCCCCCGCGGATAGATACTTCCTTTCCAGCTAGCCTCTTTTGAAAATTTTCCACAACTGGGTCCCACATCACAGAAGAACTGAACCGAGCCCCCAATGGCATGCCAAGATAGGAGGGAAGGGCCCCTACCCTGCAACCCAAAGAACTAGCTAATTGGTCCACCGCGGTCACCCTACCAACATAAATGATCTCACTCTTTCTCAGATTTATGTTTAACCCATAAACTGCTTCAAAGCACACAAGCACACATCTAAGGAACCGAAGTTGTTTGGAAGCTGAAATGTAGAAGGAATTTCTCTGATTGGAAGGTGGAGGTGGAGAATTTGTTGGAAGTATTAGATAGAGGTACGGTGGTTGTGGGAAGGGAGGATGCAATGGTGTGGTTTCCGAACAGCTCTAGGAGTTTTACAGTTAGGTCTCCTTCTATAAAGAGTTGATGGGTAGGGAAGGGGTAGGGTTCCCATGGAAGATAATATGGCATTCAGGATTTCCGACAAAGTTGACATTTTTTGCTTGGGTGGCTTCTTAGGTTGCGATTTTAATTATTGACAATCTTCAAAGGGAGGTTTTCAGTTGGCTAATAGGTGTTTTATGTGTAAGGAAGCGGAGGGGACGGTAGACCATCTTCTTGTCCATTGTGAAGTACTAAAAATTGTTGGCATCTCATCTTCTCTATCTTTGGGTGTGCTTGGGTGACACCCGCCACTTTGAGGGATGTGTTTCTAAGTTGGAGTGGAGGAAAGGGGACGAAGGGTGCTCGGGTGGTGTGGACAATGGCTTGATTTGGACCATATAGAAGGAGAGGAATTCTAGAGTTTTTGAGTGGAAGGAGAAAATCCTTCTTCTTCTTTTTTGTTAAAAGATGAATTTTTGCATCTATTGTATTTTTGGGTCAAAAGGACCTTTCTTTTGTATGTAGGCTCTTATGTTTTTTTTTTTTTTAGGAAATGAGACTTTAGTTATATGGTCTCCCCTTGTAAATGTGGATTTGCCCCCTCAGTCTGTCTTTTTTATATATACAATTCCATTTACTTATCAAAAAAATTATGTTGTAAATACACTAGTTGATTTCAAACTCAAAAGCTCAGAACATATGGGTGCCATGCCAATATTGCAGACTTCAGATTTGTGGATTTCCTATTGATTCACTTTAGCAACTTTTTCCCCCTTTCTCTCCTATTTATTTTCCATCTTTATTTTTTTAAAATGTATGATTCCATTGATTTGTTGTAGGATGGTGTATTTTAGGTTATTGATAGGCCTATGGACTTCAGTACAATAAAAAACCAAATGGAGGCCAAGGATGGTACTGGATATAAAAATGTCCGAGAGATATATGTGGATATGAGGTTGGTCTTCAAAAATGCAATGAAATATAATGACGAAAAGAGTGATGTTCATGTGATGGCCAAAACTTTGTTGGCAAAATTTGAAGAGAAGTGGCTGCAACTTTTGCCAAAAGTCACTGAAGAGGGGTAATTGCCATCCTGAGGACTTAATGGCTTTAAGTCTTAAGGAGGAAAAAAAATGCTTAAATTGCTTTAAGTCTATGATTTCTCTGCATGTTCGGTAGTGTGGATTCCTTAACTGATGAGAGAAGTTAAATTATCGCATACAGTTGTTTTAGGATAATTTGTTAACTTCAACTCCTATGTCCTAGCAGGAAAAAAGACGAGAAGAGGAGGAAGCAGAGGCACAGTTAAATTTGCAGCTTGCTCAGGAGGCTGCTCATTCCAAAGTGGCAAGGGATCTAAGTAATGAGGTATGTCAAAGTTAAGGAGCCTTTTTAAAAAGCAAACTTTAATTCGAAAAGAAACTCCTTACAGACTTAAAAAGTTTCTTGAGCATCAGATGGTTCTTCCTATTGGAGTATTCTAGCTAACTCAAGATTAACTTGTCTTATTCTAGGAGTATTATCTGGGACACACTTACAAAAAAAAAAATTTGAATCATTTTCAGCTTTATGAACTCAATATGCATTTGGAAGAACTCAGAGAAATGCTGGTTCAAAAGTGCAGGTTTGTTCTAATAATGCAACTTCAAAACTTTTAGTTGTTATATCACAGTTGTGTTTTTTTTTTTAAAAAAAAGAACTTAACCCCACCCAATGTACTGATTTGTCCTCCAACTTCATAAATTTGGGTTTTTAATGTTCTTTATGAATTGTAACCTTTGGAGTTGAATGAGTTGGGAAGAGGCTTGGGTAATATCCCAAGGTCCCAAGTTCAACTTCCACCCCAAGGGCCACTTACCTATCAAAAAATAAAATAAAATTATGAATTCTTTTGAATTTATAAACATGATTTAATATGAGTGATAAATTTTATATCGCTTCTTAAGTAACAGTCAATGGTTAAATGAATACATTCTATTAAGAAATGTTTGAATATCAATCTCAACATCTCATAAATATCATATCAAATCCCATCAATCGAATCACTTCTTCAAAAATGCTTACTAGTTATTACCTTCACTGCTTTTATGATCTTAAATGCATTTAAAATGATAGGTTATCAAAGTTGAAGCATGTCAAAAAATTTCGTTTCAATGTCACATTAGTATAAAATGAAAAGGGGGTAGATCTGTAGAGATCTAGATTGAGAAAGTCAAATTAGATTCACCAAAAAATTTCTGTAATCTAATTTAAAACCAGAGATTTGGGTTAAAAATTAATAACTTAACCTAAACCAATCCAAAAAAAGTTATATACATATAAACAAGTCTGAAACTCGCCTTTAAAGAGGAATATCTAAGAGTCTTGATTAAGATCTAAGGTTAGATCTTGTAAGATTGTTTTGGAGGGTAGATTTATAGTTATATTATAGAATTAAAAAAATTGTAAAAATGACTGAAATGGGATTAAAAGAATTCACATCTTTCATGGGTTGTTAGGGGACCCTGTAGTGCCTGTAATGCATGTGTAGTTCAGTACTGCTAGATCAGTCCATAATGGGTTTGGCACTTGTTGATATCAAAGATTCAGTTATGGAATGAGTTTCTTGCATTATGCACCCGAAAAGTAAAGCACATGCCAGCCTCTTTTTAGGCTATGAGCTGGCCAAGCCAAATTGATAGCTCTTGTGAAGTCAATTACATTAATTTTACTTTCTTTGGTTCATCAACTCAGTTGCTCACGTTTCCTTTTGGACGTTTCCTTTTGGGTTTAAGACTTGAAATTTCGGAAAGCAACTTCTTCTTCTTCTTTATTATCATTATTATTATTGCCACCTAACATAATGGTGGTTGCTTGCCATTGGAATCCTCCGATGGTTTTGTTGGAACTAATTTATGTGGATTATTATGATTATTAGTTGTTTCTTTTTCTATTTCTCTTTCCACCCAACAAAGAAGGTGTTTGCTTGCCATTGGAATCCTTGGACAGTTTAATGTGGAATTGATGGTGTTAACAGGGATCATAAAGGTAAAATTATTTATTTTTTCAAATCCAGTGGAATCGATATGCTAAAATTGTCTGAACTATACTTTCTTAGAAGGTCTAAAGGAAACTTCTTGGTCAAAGATGAGCAACACGGTCAAGTAGATTGTGGTCATTTTTCAATAGGCTGAAAGGAAAAATCATAGTGCTTTTCAATGCATGGCTTTCTAGGTTGGCTGATTAGGATGCAAATTTCTTTAAGAATGGGGCATTTTTCTCTTTAGCAATCATTTTGACGAGTAAGAGAGCTATATTAAAAATGCCTAAGGGAGACGAACCCATTTACAACAAAACTCAACTAAGTCTCATCTAAAAAAATCTACAAAGTAGTAACATATGACGAGTATGATTCTATGAACCAAAAGTGTTCAAAAACTATCTTTAAATTTACAAATATCCATTGTCTCTCCTTCAAACGTGCGACGGTTTCTTTCCTTTTAAATACATATTTCCTACGCATTCCTTCACCGTTTCCTCCTACCCAACCGGCTATGCTGTACCAACCCCTCAAAAAATCGATCACCGAGAGTGACATTACCCAAATGCACCCAAGTAGCACAAACACAAGATTCCACACCTCCTCCATCGATTCCTTGCTCAAACACATACGAAATCTTCCCGCAAGACGAAACCCCTCCTCTGGAGATTATTCACCCTCAGCACCACACCCTAAACTTCACACCAAACCAAAAAAACACAACTTTCAAAGGGGTTCTTGGGCACCAAACAATCCTCCAAGGGAAATTGCCCAACCCCTTACTAGCTAGGTCCTTATAATTTTGAAAATTTGTGAATCAAGGAGGAAGTTTTTAACAATCCACCAGAGAAAGCATTTAAGAATACCAATTACTTATCATTTCTAAATAAATCAGTGTCATCATCATATTCATATTCATTGTTTTCTCACATGTGCCAAAACAATTGTAAATCAACTTTCTAATGACTTAATGGTTACATTAAAATTATTAAATTATAAATTTTCAAACAGATCTTATATGTCCAAACTACAAAAAATATTTTTGATTCAAAGAGCACAACCAATAACAAAAAAAGAAGAAGTGATTTTGTCCATAATCCATATATCAAACACAACAAATGAAAAGAAAAAAAAAATTATATAGAAAAAGGTAAAATTGGGAGTACAATTACTTTTATGTTTCTTAACACAAAAAAAATGATTTTGTAAACTACTTTTACGTTTTTTTTTTTCAAAGCTAGAAATAAAGTAACATAAATAAATTGGGTAAAATTTAATTATGTTCAATAAAATTACACAAGAATCTCTTGACGCATAAGAAATTACAGACCTTTACTCTGATTTAATTGTCAGTACAAATTCTCCTTGTCCTTAAAAAGTTGAACCGAAGTTACTTTTTGCAAACTTTTACTACCTCTAATACCCTTATTGTTGGAGAAAGACTAAAATGTCACTTAATTGTGCAATAAAAATACTTTTTTGTCCAAAATGAAAAATGCTAGTACGATGATTGTAGTCTTGAGGAGCTTATTAAGCCTGTACACGCTCAAACTCTCTCAACCATGTATTATTTCATAAATATTAATTTATTTATTACATAAATTTTATTTTTTTACAAGAATGTTTAATTTTAATACTGTAATTAACAATTATTTTTAGATTGAATTTATATGAAACAATTTATTTTATTTTTATAAATATTTTTAAAATTCTCTCTTTCCACTGCCTCCCCTTTCTAAATGGAGGTAAGAATTTATTTGAAATTTGTTGACGGGGAGGGGAATCCCGGAATTCATCCCTCTTTGCAGTTGAAAGCTCTTCCCTTCTCTTTGAGAAACCACGAAGCAAAGGGTTAATCCACATGCAAATTGTAACAAGGCAATTAATAAAGCTACAAAGACTTGATAAATTGATACATGTTTTTTGCTCAGTTGCAAATTTTAACTAAAATAAAAATTAATTCATTTGGGCCAACTGCATCCATAACAGAATCTCATGGGCTTAACTGCAAATGCAAACCAATTTAAGAATATCAACAGCAGTAAGGCCAGCTTACATCCGAACTCCTATATGCAAATCAAGGAGCAGGCATCCCAAAAAGGAGAAACCACACAACATTGAAATGCCTAAAAGAAGTCAAATAACATTGAAAGAGAAAAAGTTGGAGAGAGAAACAAAGATTTTGTCTTCTGGTTAAATACATTGTTAACACGTGGCAGATTCTTAGTGGTGCAAAGCAACACCTGGGATTGCCAGCGTGGTGCCCTCAGAGCACCCAAAAATTTCTCTTAGAATTGCCTAGCGTGTCACAAAAAAAATTAATAGAGATTTATTCGTATTGTATTCTAATATTTTATTTTTATTTATTTAGATAAAAAAATTATGTAAAAAATCTATTATTAAAGTTTTAATCAATAAAACTCTCTCTTGTTGAAAAATAATTAAATTTTATATTTAAAAGAGTAAATATAATTTATATAAAAATAAAGTAAAAAATTATATTAATATTAAAATATAGTCTAATTTAAAATTATTACTTTATCACTTTAAGTCTCTAATTATATAGAGTCGATCTGTAAAGAAAATATGATGACCATTGAGCTAGCCCAATTGATTTTCAAAAAAGTATACTTCTTTCTTGAACAAAAGTGATAACAACAGAATTAACTTCATTGAGCAATCTCTAAGACTTAAAAAACATTCATAGTGGCATTAAATAAAATCATGCTTAATAACATGTCAACTGCTTCATAGCTTGTATAACCTATCAAACCCTGAGGTTTTATCTCTATTTGTAGCAAAGACTATAATAGGGATGGTAACGTTAGTCACGAGGAATCATTACTCGCAATCTGATGAGTATGTGCATTATACGCATGCGTAGTCGTATGTGATATTGATGTGTGTTACATATGACAATCAAATCACGAATTTATATACTCGTAATTGATGTTTGCATTTTTCAAGAATACAAATTTGGTGGCAACAGACCCTAGGCTATTGGAGTGAGACATTTCTTTTTGCATTTCTTGTGACTATTTTTCCTGGCATTAAATAAAGAAGCATTGAAAAGTAGAATAGATTAGGATAAATTACACTGGCATCTTATAAGATTTTTAATAATTACACTGATCTCTTATTAGATTTTTGAAATTACATTAATTTCTCTTACTTTTTTTGACAAATTACAATCACCCTCTTCTAATCAAATTTTTCTTTTAAAATGATGAAACTACTTCTTTATGTTTTTTTTTTTTTTTTTTTAACATTTTTAATTTTGACCAGTTTTTTAAAGAAATTTTTTATTTTATATGAAAATAAATTTAAGAGTTTAATCAATATTTATTTAAAGATTAAAAAAATAAAAATTTGGGTCAAAATGGAAAAATGCAACAAAAAAAAACTGAAAGAATATGACTGTAGTTTGTAAAGAAAAAAAAAAAAAAAAAGATAAATCAGTATAATTGACTTTTCTTACCTCCCCTTCACCACAAGTTATCGCTGCCGCCTTATTTGTTTGTCACCATGCCGTCCCCTTCACTACAAGTTACCGCTCGCTGCCGCCTTATTTGACTTTTATTGTCTCCCCTTCACTACAAGTTATCGCTGCCGCCTTATTTGACTTTTATTATCTTCTGTCACCATGCCGTCCCCTTCTTTATTGGCTTCTATCACCATGCCGCCGTCCCCTTCACTTTTATTATCTTCTGTCACCATGCTGTTCCCTTCACTACAAGTTATCGCCATCCAAGTTTTGAGTTCCGTTTGGTACGTAAGAATGAAGGTAAAAATAAAAAATGTATTCTTGTTTTTATTTTATTTTTATATTTGATATACTTAAACATGTTAAAATAGTCGTTCTACTTAACACAAAAATGACTATTCTTTGATAAAACTTAAGAAATAGTCCTTCTTTTTCTAATAGAATAACCATTTATCTCTACAGCCCACGATCACATGTACAGTCAATTTTCTTATAATTAATAATTTTAGTAGATGAAAAATTTATTAATTATTATAATTAATAATTATAAATTTTTTTATAGTTTTATTAATAAAAAAATATTTTATACATGTAGATGAATTACAATATATTTAACTCTAATTTAAATAAAATTACAAATATATTTACCAAAAATATTATAAATAGGATATATATAAATATATGTAAATTATTTTATTTTTTAATAATTAATATTATAAAATATATATATATTTAAAAAATATTAATTATTAAGTAATATAATTATTAATTATTTATCATAAAACTAATTATATTTCTTAAAAATTTATTAATTAATTAAAATAAAATTAGAAATATATTTGCCAAAAATATTATAAATAGGATATATATAAATATATGTATAATTATTTTAATTTTTTAATAATTAATATTATAAAAGTTATATTTTTAAAAAATATTAATTATTCAATAATATAATTATTAATTATTTATCATAAAATTAATTATTCTCATTTTATTCTAACAATTTGATGGTTCAAACTAAACACATGAATGAAATTATTATTCTATTACTAGATATTTAGCCAAACAAAAGAATGAAATAATTATTCTTATTTCATTCCTGTTCTATTTTATTCCTGCGTACTAAACGTAGCATCAATGACTGAATAATTCCAAGTCTCAAAGCCAAGGCAAGTTATCGCCATCCAAGTATTCCAAGTCTCAAAGCCAAGGTAATTTGATGCATACAAAAAAACAAAGTTTGAAAAATGTCATTGTGAATCAGTGTTCTTTAGTGATTAAATGAAAAAGATGTTAAAAATAAAATTTAATTATATTAAATTTTAATTTTTTTATACATTATTAATAATTAGAGTTTAAAAATAAACTTAAATATTATGAAAAAAAAATTAATTTAATTTACATAAATTAACACTGAATACTCTGAACGATTTATTTAAAAAAATAAGATAAAATTGAATGTTGATTTATAACAACTACTAAATCTATTGCTATATATAAAAGTCAAGGTTTCGTTTTCTGTTTTTTCCCTCTGCTAGCTTCACCGGTGAGGAATTGTGGGACCCACATTTACAATAAATCAAATGATCCTGCTCTTCTTTCCAAAGAAAAAGGGTTCCACCATTGCATAAATTCCAAACCCATTACACGTGGTAGGTTCTACCTCGTAGAAATTTGTAACTGTCATTCATATTTTTCATTTTTATTTTTTTAAAACAAATTATTTTTTGACTTTACTTTTACAATAGTCACATTGCACTATATCTCTTTGTGTTTTTTTATTCAACCAAAAGTTAAAATGATCAGAACATAAAAGCAATATACATTATTATTATTAGATATAACATGTAGTAATTCATTTAAAATTTTTAAAAATTAACAATAAGAATTATGAGTGACACATTATTATTTTTATTTTTTTGTTTGATTAATTCTTTTTGCTTTTTTAAATAAATTGAATTGCAAATAATTTGTTAGGATAGAATAACTTTAAGTTTTTTCGGATTTGATTTTTAAAATCATTATTTTTTTGACATATCATATTAAAAATATAAACTAAGAATTTTTAATATTACTCTTTTTAAATTTCTCTCTCTTCAATAATTAATATAGCCTGTCATATTTATGTTCCTAAAAATAAAATAAAAAAAATCCCACTAATTCTCTCTCTCTCTCTCTCTCTCTCTCTCTCTCTCTCTCTCTCTCTCTCTCTCTCTCCAACACTTCCTTTGCTATGACAATAAAATCACATTTAATATTGATCTTCCATCCAATAAATTTGGCAAAGCAGACAAGAAAATCATTCTAAGTTAATGTTAAATATTTAAAACTAAAACACTCATCTAGCTAGCAAGTAAACGTAACAACTCATTAATATATACAGCTCTCCAGTTGGTGCAAACATAAAATTCAAGAAAGAGAAATAAATATAAAATATAAAATAAAAAAATAAGATGGGTGGCCACAGTAGCATACCTATCTCCAATTAGGGGTGGGCATTTATTCTAGCATCAGGTCCCTTTTTCTCTTTTTTTCATTTTTATCCTTCATTTTTTTGTGTAATATCCATTATACCAGCTTATAAGATTAAATATTTTATATTTCCGGATTTAAATATAAATCCAATGGCATTGTTGGTTTGAAACTAATCCAAGCAAGCTAGTGAAACTGATCTAATATAAACATCATAAATGAATATATTACGTTATAAATATTTCTAAATTGATTTTTACTATAATTAAATTATATATTGTTATATAAATAATAAACTTACTATATTATATTGAAATCTTGCTCTAGATTAACAATATATTTCATTAAATATAAATACAAGTTTATTTCAATTAAATATTTATTTTATATAGTTAAATTTAATATATTTTATATTATTATATAAGTATAAAATATTATTTTGTATATTAATATTTATCACATTTATATTTGAAATTAATTTGATTTAACAAATAATTAAATATATTACTAAGATCTTATTCAAGTGATGTAAGTAGTCATTATCCATGCAAAAATGACGTAAGTTCAATTCTCCATCCTCACATTGTTATATCAAATAAGTAAATAAAATAAATGATCAAACACATTCAAAATTATCTAAGAAATAATAGGGCAAAAAAGATATTACACAATCTAAAATTATTTTAGAATAATTTTTACTAAACACTTAATAATTATTTCTAACATCAAAATTACTGTTGAATTATATCAATCCATACTCTAAACTGATTTTACTAAAATCATTTTTCAGTATCACTTTTTCTAGAATAAGTTCTCTATCAACTAAAACTCTTTCGGAACGAGCACGCAAATCGGGACCAACTAAGACGATCATCGATACCTATTTCTATTACATTAGTAAGTTTCAACTCTCTCATTTTAGATTATCGTTTATAAATTACTAATATGAAGCTTTATTTATTTTACAATTATTATTGTATTAAAAAAGTAAGAAAATGCTTAATTTTTTAATATTAATTTATTATTAATTATATAATTAGGATATCAGAATTCGAATCTAATTAAACCATTAAATTAATCAAGGACTCGTGATTCAATTTTTTTATTTTCTAACGGCTTGAATTTTAAAATATTATTCATAATAATAGGTGGGGCCAATCTTATTTTCATTTTTTTAAATGTTAGGGAGGATCCGAGCAGAGTAGTCAAAATTAATTTTAATAATAATGATGGTTAAAAAATATATAATAATATATTATTTATATATAATTTGTATACATGATATACAAGTAGACAAGCTGTGTGTGGGTTCCATTGACTCACTTTCCAAGTGAAAGCCAGGAAAGTATCACCACTACTGTTTAGATCTGGAGAGATTGCAGAGGCTCATACAACACAAACCAGTCTTCTGATCTACTTCTGCTACTTGCTTTCTCTTTCTTTCCTTCATTTTCTTCCACTCTCTGTTCTCTACTTTGCAAAGAAGAGAACATGGCCGGTGCATTGGTGGGAGGGGCATTTCTTTCTGCTACCCTTCAAGTACTCTTTGATCGGTTGGCTTCTCGAGAGGTTGTCAACTTCTTTCGAGCACGAAAACATGACGACAAACTCCTAAAGAAGCTGAAGCTTGCTTTGCTTACGATTGATGTTGTGCTCGAGGATGCGGAGGAAAAGGAGTTCACGAATCTAGCGGTGAAACACGGGCTCGACGAGCTTAAAGATGCTGTCTACCAAGCAGATGACCTCCTAGATGAGATTGCTACGGAAGCAATGCGATCCAAGTTTGAAGCTAATGACTCTCAAAGCGGCACAAATCAGGTACGGGACTTTGATGATGAAATAAATCAGATCATTGAGAAATTAGAATATTTTGCAAAACAAAAAGATGTTCTCGGCCTAAAAATTGTCCAAAGGAAGCCGTTAAAAAGGTTGCCAGCAACCTCTTTGGTTGATGAATCTGCGGTGTACGGTAGGGATGATGATAGAGAGAAGATAGTTAACTTGTTGCTGTGTGATGATGTAGCCAGCAATGAGATCCGGGTGATCCCCATTGTTGGAATGGGTGGGATCGGCAAGACAACCCTTGCTCAACTTGCATACAGTGATCGCAAGGTGGATGAACATTTCCATACAAAAGCATGGGTTTGTGTTTCGGAAGAATTTGATGTTTTTAGGGTAACAAAAACAATTCTTGCGGCAGTCGATCCATCAGCTTCTGATGTCAGTGATCTCAATCTACTTCAAATCAAGCTAAAGGAGAAACTAAGTGGAAAGAAGTTTCTAATTGTTCTTGACGATGTATGGAATGACACTTATGATGATTGGGACAAGTTAAGGAGACCCTTTAGAGATGGAGCACAGGGAAGCAAGATTATTGTGACCACGCGCAATGAAAGAGTTGCATCAATTATGCAGACTGTACCTACTCATCCTCTGGAGCTGCTATCTGATTTAAACTGCTGGTCTTTACTTGCAAAACATGCATTTGTAAATGAAGGTCCCAGTGCACATCCAAAACTTGAATCCATCGGTAAAGAAATTGCTAAAAAGTGTAAAGGGTTGCCTTTAGCTGCCAAAACACTTGGGGGTCTTCTCCGCTCTAAATTGGATATGGAGGAATGGGAGAATATATTGAACAGCAGCATATGGGAATTACCACAGGATAACAATAATGTTCTTCCGGTACTAAGACTGAGCTACCATTATCTCTCTTCGAATTTAAAGCGATGCTTTGCTTATTGTTCGACATTTCCTAAAGCTTATGAATTTGAAAAAGAGGAGTTAGTGTTGTTGTGGATAGCTCTGGGTTTTGTACCGAAGCAACCCAAAGGTAACAAAGAAATGGAACAAGAAGGTGACAACTACTTTTGTGAACTGTTATCAAGGTCTTTTTTCCAATAATCAAGTGCAAACAAATCCTGTTTTGTAGTCCACGACCTTGTCCATGATTTGGCTCAACTAATATCTGGTGAGTTTTCTTTTAGGTTAGAGAATGACAAGCCATGTAATGTCTCTAAAAAAGTCAGGCACTTCTCATATTTCAACAGCGAATTTGATATGGTTGAAAAGCTCAAGGACGAAGCGAAGTATTTACGAACTTTTATACAATTTAGGCATTCGCCTTGTTTTCGTAGAATGGATTACTTAGACAATAAGGTACTCAATATGTTGTCAAGCCTAAGATGTTTGCGGGTGCTCTCTTTATCTTGGCATCGGATTTCTGAATTGCCTGATTCAATTGGAAATCTAACACATTTACGCTATTTGGATCTCTCTCACACGGAAATTCAAGTGTTACCTGATTCAATAACAACATTGTGGAATTTACAAACATTAAATTTATCAGGTTGGGGAAATCTCATTAAGTTGCCAGTGGAGATGTGGAAACTAGTTAACCTTCGTCATCTTTATATTAGAGGAACTCGTTTAATAGAAATGCCAATGCACATAAGCAGAATAGGAGGTATCCAACATTTACCTACTTTTTTAGTTGGCAAGGATACTGGAAGAAGAATTAACGAGTTAGGGAAACTTTGTCATCTTCGTGGGGAACTCTCAATTCAAGGATTGCAAAATGTAACTAATGGCGCAGATGCATTAGATGCCAAGTTGAAAGATAAGAAGCACCTTGCAGACTTGGAGTTGACATGGAGTGACATGACTAATGATACGCAAAATGAAAGAGATGTACTTGACAAGCTACAGCCTCATGCAAGTCTGAAGAATCTCACTATCCATAACTATGGTGGGACGAAATTTCCTGATTGGTTAGGACAACATTCCTTTTCAAGTCTTGTTTCCTTGTGCCTTCGCAATTGCAAGTATTGCCTGTTCTTGCCACCACTTGGACAGCTACCCTCACTGAAAGACCTCACCGTTGAGTGCATGGAAGGAATAACACGGGTGGGTGAGGAGTTCTACGGTAATGCAAGTTTAATCAAACCGTTTCAGTCTCTTGAGATTCTAAGGTTTCAGTACATGGAAAACTGGGAGGAATGGTGTACATTAGGCATTCCAAACACGGGGTTGCCAACTGCATTAAAGAAACTTGAAATTAATGGTTGTCGGAAATTGGAGTTCCCCCTCTCTGTGGAGATGCAGCAGTGCTACACATCCCTTGAAGATTTGACACTAACAGATAGTTGTGATTCTCTCAAAGCCCAGTCGTTAGGTTTCCCAAAGCTTCGATCTCTTGCAATCTGGGCGTGCACAAATTTTGAATCACTTTCAGTTCCAAAAGAAATTCAAAATCTTGCATCGCTACATATCTTTCGCTGCCCTAATATGGTATCATTTCCCAGAGGAGAATTGCCCGCTCCCAATTTGACCCGGATTTGGATAAAAAATTGCAAGAACCTAAAGTCGCTGCTGGAAGGAATGCATCTTCAATTGCCCTCTCTTAAGTCTTTGTCGATACTTGAATGTCCAGAACTTGAATCATTTCCAGAGGAGGGTCTGCCCTCCAGCTTGCTTCATCTTTCAATCTCGAATTGCAAGAAACTCGCGAACCGCCTGATGGAGTTTCCCGACGATATGCTGCTGCTTCCCTCCAGTCTTACCAGTCTCTCCATCATTAGTCTTTCAAATTTGAAATCAGTGGACCACAAGGCTCTTCAACACCTCACCTCTCTTCAAGAAATGCGTATCTCAAACTGCCTCAACCTCCAGTCTTTGCCAGAGGGCCTGCCTACCTCGCTCTCTAGACTGTACATAAGGAATTGTCCATTGCTAAAACCACGTTGCGAAAGAGAGAACGAAGAAGATTGGTCTAAGATTTCTCGCATCCCCTGGATCAATATCGATGGTGAAATAATAAATGGAGGCACTCGCTAATGCTCAGACCGGATATTTCTGATTTGAGCAATGCTATACATATCTAATTTTTTTACCAAAAAGTGTTTACACGCTGACATGATAATGTGATATTGGTTACACATCATATCATGATGTGATGCACAATTAATAGCACACTGTCACGTCAGTGTGTAAACACTTTTTGATAAAAGAATTTGGTAAGTGTAGTATTATTCTTCTGATTTTATTAACACACCATTGGAGCAGCCAACAGTCGGGTACTCTGTCCTACACTCCAATTAATTTATTTGATTACGAAATGGGCAGCACTTGCTAATTGTTTTTTTGGTTTCTTGTTCGCTTTTTTCCCAAAACACTTTTTAAATTTCTTCATGTTATATTTTTTCTATACAGTTGTTTGAATCGTCAAGGCCAATCTTGAAGCTTTTTTTTTTGTCATCATCAAGGTTTCTGATCTCTCTCCACACAAGTAGCAAGGAAATTGAGTAACTCTCAGGTCTGTTATGTGTTTCAGCATTTTTTAAATACAATCTCATTGTTAATTTTATTTGTATCATCAATTATCAACCAATTGATGACAAAATTTTTGGCAGGCTTCTTCAAATTTTTAAAGGATCATTTCCACCAAATTGAATCTCCTATTGCAGCTAAAGGTTTGCGATTTATTTTCAATTTATTTATTTTTTATTTTTTTGCATTTAGTAGTGTTTATTGCCGTATGCTGTTGCGTATATTATTATTGGTGTATGAATCTGAAGGAATCTTATTTAACAACCTTTTATGGAACTCAAACCTTAACTTTTTGGTTTTTATTTTTTTTATGCTGATTTTATTGAGAATTAAGATTAGATTCTAAATGCAAAATGATTTTGTGACTCAATTATAACAAACACACTAAATGACTTTTTCAACTTTAGAGTTTGTTTTTATATCTTTCTCGAGGGTTTTTGTAGTTATAATACATCATTTTTTTTTTCAAGATTTTTTAAGCAAAGAATTAACATCACTTCTAAAACATATTTATAATTTTACATCTGTTGCTTAGTTTCTTAAGTGGAAGCCATAATTTTGTGCTAGCATTTATTTTGGAATGCATCTTTTGCACATCATGATGATGAGTTGATGTATTTAAGTGTATTATATTCAGATCAATGAGCAGTGATTGACATATTAGTATATGACCAATTTACTTAATTGATATATCAATCACTCGCTGGTCTAAATGCAATATCTAAAATAATGAATAATTTACAAAAATTAAAAATGTTACATGATTGGCTCTTATAAGGAGGGAAGGCTATATAATTAAAAAATAATAATCCCGAGTTAGGATGTATCTTCAGCCTCCTCTTATGGAATGGGAAAGAGTGACATAGTTGGCCAGGCCGTAAAGCAACTAATTATCTGTTTATGACTTTATTTAGAAATCAAACGTCAGAATAATTTGGGCAGTTTATGACATAGTTGGCAGTTTATTTATGTTTTTGCCGGCAATGCACTATTGTGTTGCGATGGATCTACCCGCCCTCTCTTTAAGGAATAGATATGAGATGTTTATAAATAAAGTTGGAATAAATTTGTTCAAATTTGGGTAGAATGGAGAATCATCACTCTATTTCATTTATATATTTATTTTTTTTATTCTTAATACATACTATTTTTATTAATTAGCCACGCTATATAAAATGAGTTTTAAGTTTTTTTATGTTAAACTTATAGTATTTTTTTGTGTTGGCTATTTTTATAGTAAAATTTTAATTTATCTATTAATTTTTTTTTTAACTTATCTTCAAAAAATTTGAGGTTTAGGGTGGAGGAGTTAGAGTAAATCACTTGAAAAGACTGAAAATATAAATGAGATCGGAATGAGAGAAAGACACCTCGTCTTGTTACCATTTTTATCGTCACTATTACAAAAAATTCTTCATTGTATCTTTGTAATTAGATGATCGGCTATGTTTAATTTTACTTGTTAACCGCATTTAATGACTTTTTTAAGTTCAAAATGAATTGTTTTAATTTGTTAAGTATTTAGTTCAATTTATTGATCGTACTTAATACTTTCGTACTTAACTCAAAATAAATTTTTTCAAAAAATAATTCAAATACTAAACAACTTAATTTAAATAATATTTTTTTATCGTTACTTACCTTAAATTATATTTTTTTTTTCAAACTTATCCAAATGAGCACAAGATGTCACATGTATCATTATAATGAATCCATACACATGGCACGTATCTTCAACTATGAGTTGTATTGTTGGCTTGACAGCTCATTTCCAACAGCAAAACACAAAGGAGGGCCCCGCATAAAGACAACTTGTAAAAGCTACGTAGATTTTCAAGAAAAATATGATCTTACGCAATGGTCAAGATGATCAGCACCCAACTTTTGCAATCATATATGACACCATTTCTTCACTGTTTTTAATTTATTAAAATATGAATTTGATTGTTTGAAAAAAAACATATTTATAATAATACTAAATATTCAGAAAATTTTAATAATTCTGCTATCATGTTGTTCTTCATTTCTTCTGAAAAAAATTTCTTCCCGCAAGTAGTCGTGTGCGGTACAAATATGGCGACGCAAGAGTAACCAGACTGTTGTACAGCTCCTCAGCAACTGCCACATACTGCCACATTGTTGGAGAGATGACACCCAAGATTTTGTGTCGTGAAATTACATGTGGTAAGCCAGTGGGACATGTAAAAAACATTTTTTAAATAAATGATAATATAACTTCGAGTTTATATGAAACATGATATTTTAATCTTTAGATGATCTTAAAATATCATATAAAGCCGTTAAGATAAATAAAATCTCAATCTCAAAATCATTCAGGAGTTGAAACATCATGTGATATATATACTTAAATTTACAGTAACGTTATGTTATTTTTCAATAAGTTTAATATTTTAACTTTTTTTAATGTCATTTTGCAATATATATTATATCTCATTAAAAAAAAATGAATCATATCACACGTAACAAAATATTATTAAAAGAGCACACTATCACGTAAATGAATCAATCCCATTCAAGAATTTTCTAATAATGATTCCAACAAGTGACAACTTTGTCTTACAGTACCTACTCCAAACTGTTAGGATTGACGTTAACTACTCGGTGTATTAAGTTAAGTATTTGATATTAGTTTGAATTTTTGTACTGTATTTTTCATGATTTATCACGTACATTTGTTGTAGGGTTGGATGGTCAATGCATGTATCCGAAATTGGTTTATTATTCTTACTTTGATAAAGGATAATATCAATTCCAAAAATTTCTCATTGTTTCAAAAAAAATGTTTTATATCTTTGTTTAGAAGTGATGTTAGTAAACTTTATTGATCCTTGTTTTATATTTAACTATTGTGATAAATTTTTGGGTGACCTTTTTCAACGGTTCTCACCTCTGAGACATTATATATGGTTATAAATTTAATTTTTTTTTCTGTTTTCTCTTATTTTAATTTTTTTTTTTTTCTGTTTTCTCTTATGTATTAAGATTGTTTTAATGAAAATATTTACTTTTTTATGCTCATTTGTTGAGAATTAAGATTAGATTCTAAATGGAAAATGATATTGTGACTCAATTATTTCTTTTTTGGATGACATGAGATATCAATGATCAAAACTGAGGGCCCAGTCAGTACTTACATACTCAGGGAAATTTATTTATTTCTATTGCTTTAAACACTTTGTTTATTTTTTTATCATTTTCATTTTTTGTCATTGTGATTAAATTTCCTGCAAAGAATTTAGCATTGGTTTGTGATTTATGAGTACATGAATGGTTTCAAGTTTATGTATATCTTGATTATATGAATTATGGACATCAAAAGAAGTACTTTAGAAATAAGTACAGTTTTCAAGTCCTTCAAAGTTGCTATTAGAAAAACGTTGTAGAATCTCCCATGTTTTTGCATTCTTGTTAACTGATAAGTAGGATCATATAGTAGAATAGTTTCAAAAAATATGGAATTTATGTTTTTTTTTTCCTTGTCTTCCCATTTTGGTTTGGCTGTATCATTATCAATTGATGAGTGACTTAAGAGCTCCTTTTTGAATTATTAGGTATGGAATTTCAAGTTTTCGGTTTCTTGAATTTATTAATTTTTATATTCTAATTGAGTTTTTAAATATCTTTAAATCATTGTAAATTAGTTTCCTAAATGTTAGTTTTATATTGTTTATTTTCATTATATGAGAGTCTTGATTTATTAGAATTGTGTTATTTTTTTTTATTTTTTAATTAGAAAAATTATCAATTTTAAAATTGAAATCCAATTCAATTTAAGAATGGTTTTATCTTAATTGTAAAAAATCTATTATATCACAAACAATTTCGTAACATCTGTGCATAGCACGAGTCAATACTAGTGTGTGTGAGTATATGTTGTTAGATGTGTAAAGCGATGTTTAATACTTCGTATGGAATAAATACAAAGGAAATTAGGTCCTTAGGACCATGCTACATATTTATCTGAATCATACTATTTATTAAAAAAAAATTACAAAGATATTATCACATCATTTCCTGTTTGCAAAGGTAGCCTGGCTAAGTTAGTGTCCTGATTAGACTTTTTAAGACCAGTATTGAATCTTTTGTGATATTTGGAGTAAGAATATTCTACCATGTTGACTAATGCCTTTGAAAGTCTGGCTGCAGTTAAGCAGAGTTCTCGGTAGGCGGTTCATTCAAAATTAGCTCGCAAGATAAACAAATCAAATTTGAACATATTTTGATACTTGTTAATTTATCAAGTTTGGCTCGTTGAGTTAAAAGTAGTCTAATAATATATAAAAAAAATCAAGCTACTTGAGTTTGGTTTGTGATCGGCTTAATTAAAAGCTCGTTTGATATCAGCTCGAAAAATTAACAAATCGAGCTTAAATATAATTCTTAGCTTGTTTGTTTTAGCAAGTCAAGTTTGAACAATTCACAACTCGACTCTGTTCGACTTAATTCATTTAAGCCCTAATTGGCACAGGTTTCCTTATCCATTTTAAGTTGTATTAATTTAATCTTTAAAATCCTAATTAGGGTCTCTGGAAGTCATTTTAAAATTTGATTTTGAAAGTAACTATTAGCTCTATTATTACATAGTGGTTTAAGGATTCTCTTAGACTATATTTCGCTAAAATTTTGAAAGGTAAAGGAACCAAAAGGAAAATAGCACATGCCAAATTTTAACTAGAGATTAGGTATTAAATGACATTGATATTCTCACAATTGTAATAAATTACTCATAAATTCTAAGCTTATAATATTAAAATATTGTTTTATGGAAAAAACGAAAGCTACTTATAGTTTTAAGAAATTAGGAAAATAGGGAAAACCTTAGTTCAACAGTTTGATGATTAAAAGGAAAATGATTTGAATAGTATATTTTGGAGGTCTATAGAGTTATCATGAAAGAAACTGCCATATTCATTACTGGGTGGAAGTTTCAAGGATGGTCCAACCATTTCAATTATTTTCATCTCCCTTTTGCATTTCTTGTGACTATTTTTGCTTTGTTGGATTTTTTTTTTCAGGGATCCCTCAATCCTAGTCTCATGCCTTGCCCTTCAAGATCAGATTATGCTCAATGGAATTTGAAATCCTCTGGTGAATTCAGTTCTAAATCTGCTTGGGAGAAAATAAGAGGTGCCACCCCAATAGTGGATTGGTTTAACATTGTTTGGTCTTCCAACTCCTTCAGTGGGGCTTTAAGTCCAAATGATTCTTGCCTGTTATGCAACAACTATAAGGATTTATTCTCCTCTCATATCTGGAAATCCACTCTAGCTCTCTGCTCCATTAACAGTCCCCAGCAGAAGCTCCTTCATTTGCTAATGTCAAAAAGTTAGCTCTTGCTACCACTGTCTAGCTACATGTTCTGGAGTGAAAGAAACTCTCGTGTCTGGAAAAGAAAGCCTTATCCCCCGACTAAGTTTTACAGCAGATTCTGGAGCATGTGAGAATTACAGTTGCTGGTTGGAAAAACATCCCAAATTCCTTCCAAAATTGGGAACATTTTATCTCATAGTTGTGAATTTTATCAAGGATGAATTTGATGTAAAAAGTATTTAACTATCCACCAGAGAAAGAATTTAAGAATACCAATTTATTTATTTACTTATCTTTTTGGTGGAGGGGATGTGTTCATTTGTAAATAAATCAATGTCATCATCCTATAGATATCATTGTATATTTGTATCATAACTTGAATTCAAAATAACGAAGTTGTGGGAATCCATATTCAGCAAATAACTTCTAAATACTAGCACAAATGAATTACTCATATTTTATACATTAAATGTATAAATTATTTTCATTGTCTTGGATTCGGTTCTTGATAACCACATAATTTTATTTTATACATGATAAATATTGATGATCGATTTTTCTAAACTTAGACTATTAGTTCGATTGCACCAATATTATATAATATGTCCATCCTAAATGTATCTACCTATATAACTTAACCAGACCATTTTTCCAAAGTGTGGAATGCTTAAAATGTTCAAATACTTCAATCAGAGATTTTTCCAAGTCCATTAGCAGCCAATCCCCCAGTGTTGGCCGTCAATGAGTACAGAGAGGGGAAGATCAGGGACATGCCCAATTTTTTTACATTATTTGCATAAAGTAGACTAGAGCATGTATTCTCACGCTTGACAACTCAAGCATTTTATCATTACATTGACTAATAATTCCTATTTTTCTTGAGTCATTTTGATAATTTAATACATTTTTATACGTCAACATTTAAATTATCAAAGTTGGCTCGAGCCGTAGAAACTTTTGATTAAATAATGAAGAAACCAACACCCCTTACACTTTCTCTTTAGCTTGTTTGGCTACCTTCGGGTGTTGAAAAAGTCATTAATTCTCAATACTGAGCTACTATTGGTATAGTTTCCAATCCCAATTATGGTGTAGACCTTTTCTGAGTTATCAGACTATTAAATAATTTTTTTTGTGTATTTTTTGAAATTACAGTGATGTTTTTTCTATTATACTGATAATATACACATTCTTTCTCTGCACGTTAATTAATTTTTTTTTATATAACTAAAATACCCATTGTATATAACATTAATCTCATGACACAACTCTGTACAAACTTATGAACTTATGAATATCTTCGGCATAACTCATTTGTTTGAATTAGCTCATTGAAAGTTCCATTGTTTTAAAGGGGGGAAAAACTAATTTAGAAGTTGATTTGTAATTAAAAAAGAAATAGGAGAAAGAAGATATAAATTAGAGCATCTTGTGTTGTGTGAAAGCAATCAAATAAACAATAAAATTGATCTCAAACGAAAAAACAAAATAAACTTCTAAGATGTCTACGTAATGATGATCAGTTCACTATGTATCAAAGAAATTACAAAGAATAAAAACTCTCAAAATCTGAAACCCCTTATTCTCTAACGATGACTCTCCTCTCTCTCCATCAAAATCCTAAAAGATAATAGCCTTATACAAGTGAGTTACAACATAAGAAAAAAACGAATCCAAAAATAAAAGCAAGTCAAAAAATGTTTCCCAAGAGCTCGGCCCCGGATCCCGTGGCAATAGTGCAAAATCCACACATTGCCCATTTTTTGAATTATCTCGGATCGCAAACGAGTCATTAAAAATTCGAGTGAATTCATGACAATTACCGAACACCTTGAAGCTTGATGAAGTCTAACAGGTGAACAACTAAAATAAACGATGCATGTTACTTCCTAAAGATTCTATATACAGATTATGTATTAAACATTACCATAAAATCCACTAAGTCATGATTTGTTCTATTTAATGTTTATTCTACAAAAACGTTAATAAAAGAAATAGAAATAGTATTTGGTTTATTTTAGTTTTTTAAGAAATGATTATCAATTTTTTTTTTTATTTTTAAACAAAAAAAAATATTTTTTATCTATTAAAAGTACTCAAAAAAGTGTTACAAAAGGAACCTTTATTTAAAATTATTGTCTAAATTAAAAATTTAAATTTAATAATTACTTAAAGAGCAATTTTAGTACACCAAATTCTTGTTACCACATACATTTGTACTAGTGTCGGTGATGAGACTCAACATAAGAAAAAAACGAGTCCAAAAATTGAAGAAAAAAAAAAAAAATCAAAAGTGGATAATAGCCTTATTTTAAAACTACTATAGGCGCCCTGAATTAGGAAATACAAGGATCCTTTCTTATTCAGGATGAGGCGCTAGTGTCGATGGAAGAGGCCCCATTGAATCTTTACCGCCAAACTCTAAAGTAAATGATCCTGGCCGTTGATTTATTACAAACATGTAAAGACCTAGCCGCCATGGCCCCGTCACTGTAAGATTGTTGCAGAACCAAACGATGGAAGCTTTGAGCAGCTTTGTAAACAATGGCCGAACCCAATCAGCAAGGTACCCATCCTTGTTCCACACCTTCTACAGGTTTCTCCTTTCTTCTATATTAACAAGCCTCTTTTACTTTCCTTTCTTTTGCTCCCAAACTTGTTTTTTATTTTTATATATTCCAATTATACTGCACTTCTTAATCTTTTCTTTTTACTTCACATATTTGAGTCTTGTGATGCTTAGTGGCTGAGTTCAGTGGATATGTAATTCACAGATTTACAATGGATCTGTTTTCTCTAACTAAGGAAGAGAAGAGATAAAAGGTTACTATTTCTCTTTTCGGGTCGGGCTCAAACCTATATAAATGATCTTGAATTTGGTCAGATTTAAAGGCGGACTCTGAATGAGTTCTAGTTTATTATTTTAGAACTGGACTGTGTTTGGGCAAGTCTCCCAAGGCTGAACTGATTCATTAGATTTAAAGTCACTTGAAATGAGTTGGGATTAATTATCCAAGAACTAGGTTGAGTCTGGATAAGTTTCAAGTCCGACTTGACGCACCCAAAGCAAGATTCAGATTCAAATAAATAGAATATGTCATTGTTTAGTTGGGTTGTATATATAAATTTAAATACTGTATGTCTGTATATATGTAGGGATATATATTTTGGAAAGCTTTGCACCGGTACTGAGAACTTCAACTACTGGCTTATCATAAGAACAACTTCAACTATAAAATTAATTTCTTTTTAACGGCCACTTTTAATGCCTATTTTATTTAAAATATCATAAAATTAATTTAAAGAGTCACTTTTTAAAATTTAAACTACTACTCTTTATTTGATCTAATTTTGAATTTTTTTATTAATTTCTTAAATTTAAAATTTAAATTTATTTCAGCAACTATATCTTTTTAGCAATTACTTTTTAACAGTTTTTTTTTTCAACGGTTACTTTTAACGGCTATTTTCATAGATCATTTTTTAACTGTCATTTTTTTAATGAAAACCTTCAATTTAAATTTAGAATCTATTTAACTTATTTAAAACTTAACAAAATATTTTAAAATAATTAATTAATAGAAAATATAAAAAAATACACAATCAAATGTCTTCTACTTACTTTTAAATTACATTAAAAAAATACTTTTAATCAATTTATATAAACACAATTTTTAAAAATTACTAAAAATATTCAATTAACTTTGGCATTCTTTATTTTAGTAGCTTGACAGAAAATATGGTTGAAGCATGATTTTTTAACCTTATTTTTTAACCATGTTGGGAGTTAGTTGGATATGTACACGGCTCAGGGATGTAGTAATGCTATTGTGCGTTAGTGTAAAATATGTTAATTATTGACTGGTATTTTCACCAGCTGGATACTGGGACTTTATTGTAATTCTACTTGCTACTTTTGAATTAGCTTACAAGCTGTGTGGGTTGTCACGCCCCGAATTCCCGACCGAACCCGGGGACGCGACTGAAGGAAACAAAAGAAGAAAATGAATAGACGAGTAAATAAATAAATAAATATTTGACGAATTTTTTTTTTTTTAGATAAATAAATGAATACCGATTTAACTAATATAGATACAACCCTATTCCACTAACATAACGCTACATCCATATATCTCTGTCAATACACATACATTCCCGGTTTATAAAAATTTCGGCAGAACCTCCTTTGTTTTTCGAACCTTTTTCCCCCTGATAAACACAATACATCATATATCATCATATAAATATAAATACATCACAATCCATCCTCACTCGATGGCCACAACCTTATCAAAGTTAAATATACATCGCTTAACTATACAATCAAAATTATACAACTATGATACAACATCTATGTCATTGGGCTTAAGCCCGTACATCACAAAACATGCCTCTCGGGCCAAATGTCCATCTACAATCAAGTCTCCTCCACTCAGCTAAACTTCCCCAAGCCTCAGGTGTCGGGAATATCATCTGAAATATGGTTCCCACGAATGGGTCAGCGCCAACATGCTGGTATGATACAATACTAATGCAAGGAACAAAATGTAAGGCGTGGCATGTGCAAGTGTACATTTATCTCTATATGCCTTCTGAATCATCTATGCATGGCGATAGTAACAATCCACATGCCTTCCACATCATCTATGCAATATAACGACAATAATCCGCATGCTTTCCAAATCATGCATACCACGTAATGGTAATGAATCCATATGCCATCCAATTGTCCATGCAATGTAATGACAATGCACATGAACCACCCACACAACTCTATGCCACATGACAATGCATATGAAATACTCACACAACTCTATGCCACATCCATGTCCACTCTATGCATGTCATGTCAACACCATGCATGTCATGTCACACCCATGTCTCGTTTACGGGTACTCCCCGATGGCACGAAGTACCAATGCAATGGCCAATTTTGGGTTTTTCACCACAGGATCTACACCCTCATAATGCACCAGCACCTCGTGCTGACCCACACTATGCTTTCAAGGAATTACACAATGCCAATATGCCATGATTTCATCATGCAATAATACAGTTCAAATGAAACATCACTTTCATAAGCATATGCAACATGCTTTACACAATGTATTACATTTAAAATTAAATCACAAGACTTCATCCTCAATCTACGTGTCATACTCAATCAATCTCAACACTTACGCAAACCCACGTGTCACAATATCAATAAACCGTTTAGAACATAAATCACATATGATAATAACTCAAGAAGTAAATCACAACTCCCAAATAATCATAAAGAACATGGAAACATATAAACAATCCACTCAAAGAAGCAATCATTCCTATGTGATCTTCTATCAGCAGACAAGCACAAAAAGCATTCAAGCAATATGCACATCAATCCTAATTTAATTCTATTCCTTACTTAGTAAAGTACCATACCTGATCGGGTTCTCTCAACCCCAAGAAGTCATGTCCACTACTCAGTCAATTGATGAATAACGCAATCCTCCTACTGTAGCTGTTTAGAGAATCCTCGCCGTTCTCTTCGATGTTCCTCCATATTATGCTCATCTCCATTTCGAATTCCATCCACGTGAACTCTCTTTTCAGTGAAACGTTTTTGGTGATTCCATTGAGACTGTACACTTTCACTCCAATTAATCATGACAGTTTTCGAGCTGAGGGAATCTCATATGCATTGGCTACATCCTTACTATTTACCATCCAATTGGAGTATTTGTATCTTGTTGTGCTCCATTAATTAAGTTCAGAATAGCAGCTGCGCTAGTATTCAGTGTTGGCTGTTAACAGAGAACCAATGACCATTGCTGGATTTACTGTAATCATTCCGCATCTTTGATGCTTCACAAATCTCTGGATCAGGAAACCAAGTCTCATTTTATCACGTATTTGCAATTGTTGAAACTGATAGTATACCAGCAACCAACAATAGCAGCACTACCCAAACATGTAGACTGAAAACCTAACTCTTTTCTCACCTCTGTCTGCATCTCCTCCTTATGGAATCCTTCCTAGTAGGAGAGACAGAGGCGACCAATTCTCACTTGAACAGAGACCCAACCCGCAGCAGGTGCTGCAATAGCAGCTCTGATTGCTGCTACTTTCAGCCCCAAGCTCTTGTCCATCTTCATCCTCAACACAATCAATGTCCTAATATATATATATTCCCCCCAAAATCAACTCCCTTTTACTGAAATTACCTTGATCAAGAACCCCACAATCCTTCAGAATTTCAAGAAAATAACAACCTGGCCGGGGTTCGATTTCCTAATCAGGTTTGTAGTATAGCAGCATACCACTTGCACATCGACAAGTATCGGCATTTTGCAGATGTTGGAAGTGTTGGCCACCGGAGACTTCATCTCCAATCCAGACACGACTGGATCAATAAATCCATCTTGCTTAACTTCCAACCTGAAATTCGACTCAACGACCAACAGCATCACCGAACCTTGCCGAACCAACTATCAAAACTCATAGCAGGTTTCCCAAATTCCCATTGTTGGCAACGGCTCTGTTGCTTTGCAATTTACCCAACACAGCCAGGCGATGCACCTATTAATCATGCGACTGGGGTTTCACGTACTCAAGCCATGCCCTCTTCCTCACTCGTAACAGAAACTATCACTTCAGAGTTGCAGATTGCTTCCAACCTCTGCACCGCTAGACATTCACCTCTGTTCACAACTGGAACGGCAGAAACAGAGGAACTATCACAAAACTGCAACTCCACACTTCCAAAAGCAATCATCTTCATCCAATTCAATCCAAGCCAATCCAACCAACACCGTTCACCAACTACACAACACCACATTCACATCTTGAACTTGAACAAATCTGTGAATGAGCCAACAACCCAAAAAACTAGAAGGAAATCACCTGTTGCACCGCTACTGCCACTATCGCTGCCTCTGTAAATTTCACGACACCCAAATCGAATCCAACCACTTTCCTGCAACCAATCCTCATTTTTTTTTTTTAACAACAGAGACAGCTTGAACCTAAGATGGGACAAAGCAGCAACGGAAAGAACTTGTTTCCACTTCGAGATCAGCCAACCAAAATCGCAACCCACACAACTACCAAATGAGTGTTGCCCAAACCAGGAACCTTCTCTGCACCACATAAGGCCCAACGATCACCTTCAAACACGGTCGGATCACACATCCGACCAGCTCTACGTCAAACCCAAACAACCATACACAAAACCGCAACATCCTCATTCTGTTATCTCTCAATCCGACGAACCAACGAATCAACTCAGCCGCAGAAACCTCTGTTTCGAAGTCCAACTCAACGGCCAAAGTCGACAACTCCCCGACAGATCCGTCCCAACCCGTCTGCCACTTCGCGTCCCTCCAATCCGCAACACACAGTCCAATCGCAATCCAAAACCCATCGCCAAATCCATCGCGCCCTAGCCTTGATTCCCCTTCGCGACCACCGTCGGATTTTCTCTTTCTCTTCCCTCTCTCTCTTTTTCTTTTTTTTTCTCTCCTTTCCCCTTTCTCTCTTTCACGCGACCAGACCCCCCCTCTGTTTTTGTTCTTATCTCTTCTCATTTTTTTCTATCTCACGGTTTCTTCTTTATTTGTTCTCTACACTCAAACACACACAACACAGTACACGCCACTCCCAAGGCTGCCGACACTCCCCTTTTTATATCTTTTTTTTTTTTTTTCAACTTACCATATTAAATATTTTATAAATATTTTTATGCCACAAAATATTATGAAATACTAGTAATTTTGATATAAAGTCGGGGCTCAATTTAATTATTCATTTACCAATATCGGATATCGTTCAGGTCCCATTTTATATTCCCTATATTTCATTTTATTATTATTATTATTATTATTATTATTATTTTTTTCAAGTCTCTACATGGGTTCCATTGACTCACTTTCCTAGTGAAAGCCAGGAAAGCAAGTGTCTAATTTGTTTCTAAGTCAGTTTTTTTTATTATTTAACTCGGCATGCAATTTTTAATTTATTTATTAAATTTATATAATTTTTTAAATCATATTTTCAAGATACGATTTTAATGTTAATTTTTCAATGATATTTTTAAGATGTGAATTTTGAAATATACGATTTTAAAATAATTTGGGTAATTCCAAATTTTTGTTGATTAAGATGAGATTTTAAATTCGAATCTTTAAGACATAATTTTTTAAAAATAAAATTAATTTTAAAATTACATTTGAGATTTTAGAAAGTACATGTTAAATAAGTAAAAATCTGCATGAATAAATTAAATCAAACCCACTATGTGTGTTTGGTAAAAAATTCCTAAGTGTCATCACCACCGGCTCATACAACACAAACCAATCTTTTGCTCTACCCTACTTCTGCTACTTGCTTTCTCTTTCTTTCCTTCATTTTCTTCTACTCTCTACTCTATACTTTGTAAAGAAGATAACATGGCCGGTGCCTTGGTGGGAGGGGCATTTCTTTCTGCTACCCTTCAAGTGCTTTTTGATCGATTGGCTTCTCGAGAGGTTGTCAACTTCTTTAGAGCACGAAAACATGATGACAGACTCCTAAAGAGGCTGCAGCGTGCTTTACGAACGATTAATGTTATATGTTAATGATTTTTGGTTTTCTGACAGATATGTTGTGCTTCCATGTCATCCTACTTCGGTGTTGTGGAAGTTTTACAACACCAGTTGCCAAGATCACTGACTTGGGACTTCCATGAAGTTGCTTTGAACGGTGCCCTAACAATTAAATGTATGTCAAGGTTGGGAGAATGCTTCAGCGAGCTTAATGAGGACAATGCTTAGTGGTGGAGTGAGATGTGTAGCCATACCATGGATGCTCCGGTATTACCTGAAATGGATTCTCACCCTTCTAGTGGCCAAAGGTGTTGTTTTATGTATCTTATTTAACAACCCTTTATGGAACTAAAACCTTAACTTTTTGGTTTTTTTTTTTTTTTTAATGCTGATTTTATTGAGAATTAAGATTAGATTCTAAATGGAAAATGTTTTCTATTTTCATTTTTTGTTATTATGACTAAATTTCTTGCATAGAATTTTCCTTTGGTTTGTGATTTATGAGTACATGAATGGTTTCAAGTTTATGTATATCTTGATTATATAGAATATGGACCTCAAAAGAAGTGCTTTGGAAATAACTGCATTTTTTGCATTCTAAGTTGGTCAAGTATTTCAAAGTTGCTATTAGAAAAACATTGTTCAGGTAATCAAAATTGTTACACCAACCAGGTCTCACTGCATTCATTTTAACTGATGAGTTAGATCATACTTACATTATATTAAGCAGTAATATAAAACTATTTGAAAAACCACCAACTCATCCAAGAGCTTAAGCGGTTAGAGAGGGTGTAAATTTTAAATATTATATCCTCTAACATATTTTTTCACGTGTGATCGGACTGAGTCAACACATACATCAATTCATATTATTAAGATCATGGTGAAGGTTGAACACAAGACATTTGGTCTGTTTTAATACCGTGAAAATAATGGTTTATTCTCTTTTCATTAATTATTCAAGGCTATACAATGTTATATATAATTCCAAGGATGATTTTTTGGTCCTAAAGTCTAGCAAACACAATAACTAAAGTTTTAAACTAAACCGACATATTACAAAAAAATAAACAAAATAAAAGCATAAAAGAAAACCAAATAAAGGAAATATGATTTGTGAAAATTCTGTTAATCATGTTCATTTTAACACCCCCTCAAGTTGCAACATGAATGTTAAGAACGCCCAACTTGCGCAAACGTGTGTGAAAGACTCTACCTCTTAAGAGTTTAGGCTTTGTTTGAACGACTGGATAAGAAGGCGGGATTGGATAGGATATACTTTGATCGGATAAGATATAAAATTTCGTGCGATATTAATATTTCAATTGAGTGTTTGAAACTGATGTAGATAAAAGACCTGGATTTGTGGGGTTACACATAATATATTATATATATATATATATATGTATTGTGGAACAACAGTTACATGTACAATGAAAATAAGATAAAAATTAATTATTAATCATGTCATCGGGATGTGCAGCGCTCACTTTATATTGTATTGTGAAGAAAATTTAAGTTATCTTCTACGACTTCACCAGGAATATATTAATAAATAGCATAGATAATTGTTTTGTCTAGGGAATCGTGACTAAGATAATGAAATTACTTTGCTGATGCAACAATGGCTTGTGTTGTGTTAATAATCTGAGTCATCTAACAACATTTTTTTTGTAGCTTAAAAGCAATCTGGCAATAACGGATTGGTAAAGATGGATTGGTGGTTGGTTTAAAGGTTCTATCAGACTTTATATTAGCTTTTAAGGGCCTAGCTTAATTTCTAGTTCACTCTTATTTACAAAACTAACAACAAACATGTGCTTATATACAGTCACATTGTCTCATTTCACTCATAAAAATTTTTAGACTTTCTTAACCAGCAATGTGTTACAAAATTAATGCCTATTTGACATTTTGACCACTTTTTGTGTCAAATACACCAAGCAGTTAAAGAAACCCAAATGTATTCTAGAGGCAGATGTGGTACTCATTTTATGTAAATTTTGCATTAGAAAAAAAAAAGGGCTTTGATGCTTTTATATTGGGGTACTTGGATGCAGATATTTTTTTACGTTTGACATTAAATTTTTCGGCATTTTTCTTAAATCTTAACAATGCTAATCTTTTTAGTTTTCATTTAAATGGAAACTATATGACAACCTTGCTAAAGGTGAAAAAACCTTTGCTCACAAGTTCCTTCATTTCCACAATCCACATAGCAAGTGACTCAAGACCCTCTGGGTTATCAGTTGTAATTATAGACCAATGAAGTAAGTTTTTTTTGGGACCATTTTTGGTGTGAGAAACAACAATAAATTCTGTTGTGTTCCCCGGAAATTTTATAAACTCATTTTCCATAGAAATTTGGCGTGTTCTCACAGTTTAAAGAGGCCTTTCACTACTTTTGTATTTTAGTGTTATGATTATTGCATATAATCATTATTTGCAGTTTTCTCCCTCTCCCTTTCTCGTTGTTACCCAGTGCAATTGTTCATTCATCAGTGATCTTCTGTAATAATGATTTCATATCAGATGGAAACATTGAACGCATCAACTCCATATTTCAGAAATGTTGGATTAGGACTGGCTGAGGGCAATGCTGCTGAAGTGGAGGGTTTCAGGTGTAGTGTTGATGATATATTCACTAAGGTCGATAAGGTCAGTTGGTGAAACTTAACGTTACTTTTTTTTTCTGATTTAAAAATTTCTTAACATTTTTTTATAAGTGAAATTTCTCTTAACATTTCATCTGTTTGGCTTTATTTTGTATTTTTTCTTGGTCTGTTTGTCATTAGTCATGTTGGTCAAATAAGATTGCATAAACCATTGAACTGAATTCATATGATATCTAGCAATAAATCATATATTTTATTTTGTACATCGGTAATAACGAACTTTCTGAAAGACACTTTTTGACTGAGTAGTGAAATATAACTGTTCCCTAACAAAATGTAGATTCAACAACGGTGCCACTTTGATTGAAATACTATTGCATGGCAAATGGTAGATCATCTACTTCAATGATTCTTAAATTGGGATCACCATGTAATATGTAGCATCATTCCATGAAGCAAAAGCAAAAGCCAAATTAAGTGTGACTTACTAGTGTCAAAGGAACATGTAATATATCTGCTACTTTGAGGCCATTTTTGCTATTATTGAGATAGTTGTCAAACCAGGAGTTATATTGCAAACTGATATCATATAGTTTTGAGTTGTGAATTGTAAGATATGTTGACGATTTCAAAAATAGATAGGAAACAATAGGTGTTGATATTCTTCCCGCACAGGGTCAGTGACTCAGTCTATGCGTATATGTCCTTTTTTATGTTTACAACAGCCTCTTTTATCAAGTATATTTGATTGATCATCTCTAGTTTGATTTAAAAATAATTTACACATTTAGTCTACATCATATGTGTTTCTTATCCATGGCTTGATATTTAGCTGATATGATACTTATTTCTTACTCATTTACAACTTTGATTTGAGTAATTTTAGATTTCTCTTCAATTTAGTTGTAGGAACCTTCTATTCTTATGTGATGATCTAGCTTTACATACCGAGTCTTGTGATTCCTTTCAGGACTCTTGCAAGACTTCTTTTTCTTTCTACTGTGACAGAAACATGAATTTTTTTTTTGGGTAGTATAATTTTTGGTTGTAAAAGTATTCTCAACTTTTCAAGGTATTGATTCATATTTATTGATTTTTAGAAGTTAGTTTCCATTCGACTCTAGGTCACTGTTTGATGTAACAGATATTGTATTTTTGATCAGCGACATAACATAACAAATTTTGTATAGTTTTTATTTTTTATTTTTTACTCATATTGAGTCATTTTCCTATAGTTATTTCATTACCCTTGGCCTATGAATGCCGTTGCCTCAACCTTTGCAACATTTAATCACCTCTTGACACCTTTTGGCTTCCGTCCTTCCACCACCATTGGTAACTAGCTACAGCTCTGCTGCTGCCTTTGGAAACTCGTCAATACATCAAAACTTAAACGTTTCACCCCTCGCCACCTTTGTTATGGCTGTCACAAGCACCACCACCACCACCACCATCTTCGACACATTGATTTTGGTGTCACTCCTATGGAGTTTGATGATGCTTATCATTGCATCCTCCACCTTTTAGCGACCTGTCACCACCGCTATGACCATCCATACAACCTATAACCACAATGTTGCCATCGCCACACTGCAATTGCCAGTATCGTCACTTTTAGTTTTAATTCTGTCTCTACCATTGCTATTGCCACCTCCATCGTTGCCACTTCATCATTAGCCCATGTCAGCAGCACCATCATCGCTACCCTACCACCAGCACCACCTCAAGCATCACTGTTATGTTTACCACACAGAAGCCACCTTGTCAGTTACTTTCACATCCACCTACCACCACAGCACAGCCAGTAACCTTTTATTGATTTTAGGCCAAGAAGGGATTTCAAAATACTCAGGGATCTATCCTCAGGTTTTAAGATCCTTTGTTTGGGTAAAAAGAGATAAGGATTACTAAATCCTTTGAGGGGTTTGGGGGCTTCAAATGCACAAATGAAATCTTAAAATACAGCAATTGAGAACTTTTGGACTACTGAGCTCTCCCCTGATGGAATAGCAGCATACATCCCCCCCAAAACCCCAAAATTTCTGTCACTTAGTTGAAACCATAAGCTCTGTATTCAGCATTTCATGACTTTGGGATCTTTTCTTTCAATTCTTTTAATTTTCTACTAATTAAATATTGAAAAAAAGTTAGATTTTAGTGTTTCAGTTATTTTTGGTTGTTTATATACCTAACTTTTACTCATTATCTTAAGGGAGCAAGAATAAAAGAATTTCATTGGAATCCTTATATTTGTATGGATGAGAAAATAAAAATCTTATTTTCTTATTTAGTTAGATAAAAATACTGAGATTCTGGAATTATATCCAAACAATTTTTTTGCAAATGAGGTGATCATGAAATATTGGGATTTGAATTTACTTCCTTTCAAATATCTCAAGTACTTTGAGTTCTTCATCAAAATGCACTTTCAGTTTTCCATATCATCAATTTAAGAATTTCTTTTATTGATTAAAAAAAGTAAGAATTTTTTTGTATTGCAAGTTCAAAAGCCAACTTGTCTCTTTTATTAAAAGAGGCTACTTCCAACTCCAACCAGCAACTTAATCGATGTTGCAATTAATTTTTTTTTTCCTCGACATTGAATTTTTGGTATATTTAAATTCATTTTTTGGACATTTTTAATGATGCTATATCAATAATTTAATATCTTGTAGAGTAGCAATACTAATATGGCTTATGGTAGTTGAATTGAAATGGATATCAGATACAAAATTCATCCTATAATGCAAATTATGAATTCGAGTATTTGACAGTCAGTCTATTCCTGAATTATTACTTGTTTTTGTCAAGATTGTCAGTGCATTTATTAGCACGCTAATTCTTGTTTAAGTTTGCCAGAGATTGCCAACTTCTGGTTATGCCTATCTCTTGACTTCATAAATTGTAAAGTAATATAATTTTACTTGCAGCTTGAGCAAAGAGTGAATGAGGTCGAAAAGTTCTACTTGACGACAAGCAAAAAGCAACCAAACACTTCTAAAGGTAGTTCAATCATGAAGGACAAAGGGAAAGAGAAACATGTTCCTAGCATTAAGAAGCAGCAGCAAGGTGCATCACGTAGAGAAGCAGTTGCTGCAAAGAGAATGCAAGAGCTTATCCATCAATTTGGCACAATATTTCGCCAGGCAATCACCAATTCTTTGCTGGTGTCTTGTGTTTATTGCTTATTGAGTTAGGCTGCTGCAGCTGCTGCTTAAATGGATTATTTTTACATAAATCTTGAAACAGTACAGTGCATCTGGATTTATGGATTTGAAATGAATGAATTTGGATTTAATCTTTGAAGTTGTATAGCTTAGATTTATATCTAATACCTTTAGGTTTAGATTTTCAACAAGATGCGTGGATAGATTTGAGAGCCTTATATGGCTGGATTTGAAATAATAAGGTGAAAGGAATCCTTCCCAAGAAGGGTTTTAGTTGAAAGAAGCATTGTAATCAAATGTATATTTTTCTTGTCTCTACTCCATCCTCCCCTTAGGTTTCCCTATCCAACTCCAATAGCATATCGTCAACTCCGAAAACCCTTCATTTCATATCTATCCATCCAAGTGCAACCTTAATGTTTTATGCATTTGGGTACATTTTGTTGATTTTGAAATTTGGTTTTTCAAAAGGTTTACCTCAGCTGAAATTCTATTTTCATTCCCTCCTAAAGAGTCATGTGGAATTGCTAAATGTCTCTTATTGGAAATTTGTTAGTACAATACCATCCAGTGTAAGCAAGATATTCCATTTTGGTATTATTTATATCAAATTCATGCTTTTCATGTTCTCATCTACATGAATTTTTGTTCCTTCTAACTTCTTTTGATATAACTAGTGATAGTTGATGATAAAATTCGACATTTCAACTTTTGAAACTGAATAGTCACGGACGTGCTAACAGTGTAATCATTTGATAACATATTTGATATGACATTATGTCCATATAATTGTTGGTCCTTTATGATAAAATCGTAATCTTCTTATGAGAGAAAAAGCTAGAAAAAATAATAATAATCTTGCTGCTTATATCATACAAATTGGGTTCAATGCATCTCTTTAAGCCAATGTGAATATCTAATGCTATGCCTAATAAGCTTAAGAAAGAGCAAATTCAAATCAGATAGGAACGTAAGAAGAATGTTTTTAGTTATATTCAAATCTTGTTTGTGTTTTTCTTATGATGCTTTTAATTTAGTATATTATTTTTGCTAGGCAGACCCCCCTTGCTGTGGAGGGGGCTTTGACCATTGACATTATGTTGAGACCTCAGCGAGATACCACTTGGCCAACTATTTTATTTTCTTGTATTTTATCGAGTCAAGGATGTTTTGGAAAATTCATACTTTGTGGGACTATTTTATTTATTTATTATTTTTTTGATAAGTATGGTCTAACTGAAAGAATGATCTTAAATAGAGAAGAATCTCGAGACATGATTAATGTAGCCGACCCCAAATAATTGGGATAAGGCTTTGTTGAGTTGAGTTGAGTTGAGATGGGACTAGTTTATGGTAGAGGCTCAATTATTATTATTTTTAAAATCTTTTGTTAGTAGTTTGGTTAGTTAAGTTATTGGGCCTTTGCTTGCTGCATTATATGGGTTTGGATTGGTTATACTATTTCCAATTTTAAAATCCAAGTGTATTTACGAGATTGCCACCCGCCCATAAATATCAGTGTATTCCTTGAATTCAATGGTTCCTAGTAGTTGTTGAAGCTTTAAAGGGATTCCATCCTTGTGCTATTGTTGCAATTGTGCAATCTTTATTAAAATTTGAATGTTATTACTACAACATTGTTTATGTATACATGGAAGCCTTATACAAAATTGCTATATGAAGTTACCGATTAGAAAAAAAAAATTGCTATATGAAGCCACATTTGTTTAAAGCTAATGCGCATGTGCAATTTTTTGTTCACAAGATTTAAAAAAGGAAAAAGAAAAGGTTAATTGCTAGTTGTAGGGTTCAATCCTTTTTAGTCATCATTTTTAATGTATGCTATCTTTGAAGTTGCAGGGCACCCAATGACAGAGATAACCTTTTAGGAAAATAAGCATTCTATTATTTGACATTACTGCTGAATTTTGAACAATCAAGTAATCTATTTCATCTGGGAAAATTGTTTTCTTTGATCTCTTGTTTCATTATATTAATAATGTATTTAGTCTTCTTTTGAATATGAACTTATGCTGTTTGGGACCTCATCACTTGGATGCTGCAAAGTTGAGACAGCAGTTCTGTTATTTCTCACTTCTAGGCTTACTGTTAATTTGGCTCATGTCTCCCTGTTTTACTGGCCAGATCACTCAGCACAAGTGGGCATGGCCCTTTATGCATCCTGTAGATGTTGAAGGTCTTGGGTTGCATGACTACTATGAGGTAGAAGTTCTTTCTTCTTTCTCAGTTTTCTGATCGTGTATCCATATGGTTACCAATGGACATGTTTTATTGCCTTCTGCCCCTCTCCCTCTCCCTCCCCCTCCTCCTCCACCTCTCCCTCTCCCTCTCCCTCTCCCTTTCTGTCCTGTGACCTACTTGCTATTGTATGTCTTGAAAAATTAATAGCAGTTATTATTATCAAAGAAAAACTGATAGTTTTTTTTTTTTATACAAGTAAAGGTAATCTCAATAAAAGGTCCCCTTTGAGGCGCCTAAGGGGGACGCACCACGGTACACACAATTTGCAGTTAAGGGTTCAGTGACCCCAAAAAATCTACATGAGAACCCATAGACGAAGGGAATGTCTTTTTGGCCCAAAAAAACAAATGGCACAACAGGAAGTCGTTCAAAACACAAAGGGGCTTCTCACGACCCTCAAAAATTCGGCAGTTCTTTCACACCACAGACTACACACTACACACTACACAATGAGGGACCATCGACCATCTTCTAGACCCCTCTAATATCCTTTCTAACCCGCGAACCACCCCAGCTAGAGAAGACATCCATCACACTAGCTGGCATAACCCAAGAGAAGTCGAAGATAGAAATAATTAGGCTCCACAAATCACCTGCAATCGAGTAGTGAATCAACAGGTGGTCAACTGCTTCTGCTTTCGTCTTGCACATTGGACATCTATTAGCCAAATGAAAGCTCCACCTTTAAATATTATCAACTATCAAAATAGCTCCCCATGAAGCCACCCAAGCAAAATATGCAACCTTTGTGGGAACACAAGAGTGCCACACTATCTTCCAAGGAAATTGTCCTCCCCTACTCCCCACAACTCATAGAAGGACTTGAGTGAAAAGGCCCCCTTCTCATCCGCAGTCCATCTTATGTGGTCCATCCTCTCCACCATAATCCACTGCCCATAAATCAAACTCATCAGCACACCCACCTCCTCTAGTTCTCAATCAAAAAAATGACGTCTAAATATAGGAGTCCACACCACCTCACTTCCTCTAAGAGAAGCATAATCAGCAACCAGGGCATCACGAGATCAAGCTAAGCTAAACAAATTCTAAAAGACCTCCTTCAATGGCCTCTCCCCACACCAAACATCCTCCCAAAATTTAACTCGAGTCCCATTTCCAACCCCCAACCTCCCCAGCCTCCTAAAACCTTCCACACCTCCTTGAATAAACTTCTACACACCACAACCCCCAGGACCCCCCACTTCCCTTGGAAACTAGCTCATCCTACTATACCCATACTTAGCCACCAGCACTTCCTTCCACAGTGAATCCCTCTCTACCCCATATCTCCAAAGTCATTTCCCAAGTAAGGCTTTGTTAAAAAACCTTAGATATTTCACACCTAGGCCCCATTGATAAATGGGAGTCCTCACCTTATCCCACCCAACTAAGTGAATTTTCCTCTCCCCCTCCATCTTGTTCCACAAAAAATTCTGCTGGATCTTGTTCAACCTTCGCTCCACTGAAGATGGCATGTTGAACAAGGACATGAAGTAAGTTGGCAAGTTAGCCAAACTAATCATCTCCCCCCCCCCCCCCCCCCCCCCACCGACAGATACTTCCCTTTCCAGCCAGCCTCCTTTGAAAATTTTCCACAACAGGGTCCCACATCACAGAAGAACTGGACCGAGCCCCCAACGGCATGCCAAGATAGGAGGGAAGGGCCCCTACCATACAACCCATAAAACGAGCTAATTGGTCAACCGCGGTCACCCTACCAACATGAATGATCTCACTCTTTCTCAGATTTATGTTTAAACCATAAACTGCTTCAAAGCACACAAGCACACATCTGGAAGCCGAAATGTAGAAGGAATTTCTGTGATTGGGAGGTGGAGGTGGAGAATTTGTTGGAAGTGTTAGATAGAGGTATGGTGGTTGTGGGAAGGGAGCATGCAATGGTGTGGTTTTCGAACAGCTCTAGGAATTTTACAGGAAGGTCCTTCTATAAAGAGTTGATGGGTTGGGAAGGGGTAGGGTTCCCATGGAAGATAATATGGCATTCAGGATTTCTGACAAAGTTGACATTTTTTGCTTGGGTGGCTTCTTAGGTTGCGATTTTAATTATTGACAACCTTCAAAGGGAGGTTTTCGGTTGGCTAATAGGTGTTTTATGTGTAAGGAAGCGGAGGGGACGATAGAACATCTTCTTGTCCATTGTGAAGTAGCTAAAAATTGTTGGCATCTCATCTTCTCTGTCTTTGGGTGTGCTTGGGTGACACCCGCCACTTTGAAGGACGTGCTTCTAAGTTGGAGTGGAGGAAAGGGGAGGAAGGGTGCTCGGGTGGTGTGGAGAATGGCTTGATTTGGACCATATAGAATGAGAGGAATTCTAGAGTTTTTGAGTGGAAGGAGAAAATCCTTCTTATTTTTTTGTTAAAAGATGAATTTTTGTGTCTATTGTATTTTTGGGTTAAAAGGACCTTTCCTTTGTATGTAGGCTCTTATGTTTTTTTTTTTTTGAGGAAATGAAACTTTAGTTATATAGTCTCCCCTTGTAAATATGGATTTGCCCCCCTCAGGCGGTCTTTTTTATATATACAATTCCACTTATAAAAAAAATTATGTTGTAAATACACTAGTTGATTTCAAACTCAAAAGCTCAGAACATATGGGTGCCATGCCAATATTGCAGACTTAAGATTTGTGGATTTCCTATTGATTCACTTTAGCAGCTTTTCCCCCATTCTCTGCTATTTATTTTCCATCTTTATTTATTTCAAATGTATGATTCCATTGATTTGTTGTAGGATGGTGTATTTTAGGTCATTGACAGGCCTATGGACTTCAGTACAATAAAAAACCAAATGGAGGCCAAGGATGGTACTGGATATAAAAATGTCCGAGACATATATGTGGATATGAGGTTGGTCTTCAAAAATGCAATGAATTATAATGACGAAAAGAGTGATGTTCACGTGATGGCCAAAACTTTGTTGGCAAAATTTGAAGAGAAGTGGCTGCAACTTTTGCCAAAAGTCACTGAAGAGGTAATTGCCATCCTGAGGACTTAATGGCTTTAAGTCTTAGGGAGTAAAAAAAAAACACTTAAATTGCTTTAAGTCTATGATTTTTTTGCATGTTCGGTAGTGTGGATTCCTTAATTGAGGAGAGAAGTTAAATTATCGCATACAGTTATTTTAGGATAATTTGTTAACTTCAACCCCTATGTCCTAGCAGGAAAAAAGACTAGAAGAGGGGGAAACAGAGGCACAGTTAAATTTATAGCTTGCTCAGGAGGCTGCTCATTCCAAAGTGGCAAGGGATCTAAGTAACGAGGTATGTCAAAGTCGAGAAGCCTTTTTAAAAGCAAACTTTAATTTGAAAAGAAACTCCTTACAGACTTAAAAGTTTCTTGAACATCAGATGGTTCTTCCTACTGGAGTATTCTAGCTAACTCAAGATTAACTTGTCTTATTCTAGGAGTATTAAAATTTGAATCATTTTCAGCTTTATGAACTCAATATGCATTTGGAAGAACTCAGAGAAATGCTGGTTCAAAAGTGCAGGTTTGTTCTAATAACGCAACTTCAAAAGTTTTAGTTGTAATATCACAGTTGTGTTTTTTTTTTTTAAAAAAAAAAACAAAGAACTTAACCCCCCACAATGTACTGATTTATCCCCCAACTTCATAAATTTGGGTTTTTAATGTTTTTTATGAATTGTAATCCTTGGGGTTGAATGAGTTGGGAAGAGGCTCGGGTAATATCCCAAGGTCCCAAGTTCAACTTCCACCCCAAGGGCTACTTACCTATCAAAAAATAATATAAAATTATGAATTCATTTTAATTTATAAACATGATGATTTAATATGGGTGATAAATTTTATATCACTTTTTAAGTAAGGGTCAATAGTCAAATTAATATATTCTAATAAGAAATATTTGAATATCAATCTCAACATCTCATAAATATCATATCAAATCCCATCAATCAAATCACTTCTTCAAAAATGCTTACTAGTTATTACCTTCACTATTTTTATGATCTTAAATGCATTTGAAATGATAGGTTATCAAAGTTGAAGCATGTTCAAAAAAATCGTCTCAATGTCACATTAGTATAAAATGAGAAGGGGGTAGATCTATAGAGATCTAGATTGAGAAAGTCGAATTAGATTCACCAACAAATTTCGGTCATCTAATTCAAAACCACAGATTTGGGTTAAAAATTGATAACTTAACCTAAACCAATCCAAAAAAAGTAATATATATATATATATATATATAAAAACAAGTCTGAAACTCGCCTTTAAAGAGGAATATCTAAGAGTCTTGATTAAGATCTAAGGTTAGATCTTGTAAGATTGTTTTGGAGGGCAGATTTATAGTTATATTATAAAATTGTAAAAATGACTGAAATGGGCTTAAAAAAATTCACATCCTTCATAGATTGTTAGGGGACCCTGTAGTGGCTGTAATGCATGTGTAGTTCAGTACTGCTATATCAGTCCAAAATGGGTTTGGCACTTGTTGATATCATTACCTAAAAGTGTTACGAAACAGTAACATGTTGATATTTAACATCATATAGGAACTTAATTAGTTACTGCACATCCTTGGTGTAACCAATCAACATGCACAGTACTATTGGAGTTGATGTTTTAAGAATTGTTCATGGCATTTCAAATGTGAGTGTCTCACCCTTTAATATAGAACTATTGTCTTGATCGTATTTTTTCGCATCTCAAAGATCCTCTTGTTATTTTAATGAACTCCAGTAATGGAATGAGTTTCTTGCATTATGCACCCAAAAAGTAAAGCAACTCGGTTTCTCACATTTCCCTTTGGGTTTAAGACCTGAAATTTTGGAAAGCATCATCATCATCATCATCTTCTTCTTCTTCTTCTTCTTCTTCTTCTTCTTCTGCTTTATTATTATTATTATTGCCACCTAACATAATAGTGGTTGCTTGCCATTGGAATCCTCGGATGGTTTTATTGGAACTAATTTATGTGGATTATTATGATTATTATTTGTTTCTTTTTCTATTTCTCTTTCCACCCAACAAAAGAGGGTGTTTGCTTGCCATTGGAATCCTTGGACAGTTTAATGTGGAATTGATGGTGTTAATAGGGATCATGAAGGTAAAATTATTTGTTTTTTCAAATCCAGTGGAATCGGTATGCTAAAGGTGTCTGAACTATACTTTCTTAGAAGGTATAAAGGAAACTTCTTGGTCAAAGATGAGCCACACGGTCAAGTAGATTGTGGTCATTTTTCAATAGGCTGAAAGGAAAAATCATAGTGCTTTTCAATGCATGGCTTTCTAGGTTGGCTGATTAGGATGCAAATTTCTTAATGAATGGGGCATTTTTCTCTTTAGCGATCATTTTGACGAGTAAGAGAGTTATATTAAAAATGTCCAAGGGAGACGAACCCATTTACAACAAGACTCAACTAAGTCTCATCCAAAAAAATCTACATCTTCCCGCAAGATGGAAACCCCTCTTTTGGAGATTATTCACCCTCAGCACCACACCGTAAGCTTCACACCAAACAAAAAAAAAAAAACAACTTTCAAAGGGGTTCTTGAGAACCAAACAATCCTCCAAGGGAAATTGCCCAACCCCTTCCTAGCTAGGTCCTTATAATTTTGAACATTTGTGAATCAAGGAGGAAGTATTTAACAATCCACCACAGAAAGCATTTAAGAATACCAATTACTTATCATTTCTAAATAAATCAATGTCATCATCATATACATATTCATTGTTTTCTCACATGCGCCAAAACAATTGTAAATCAACTTTCTCATGACTTAATGGTTACATTAAAATTATTAAATTATAAATTTTCAAACGGATCTTATATGTCCAAACTACAAAAAAATATTTTTGAAAGGGAAAAACAGAAACAGAGCAACAAAAAAAATATTTTTGATTCAAAGAGCACAACCAATAACAAAAAAAAAAGTGATTTTGTCCATAATCCATATATCAAATGCAACAAATGAAAACAAAAAATCTATATAGAAAAAGGTAAAATTGGGAGTACAATTACTTTTAAGTTTCTTAACACAAAAAAAATGATTTTGTAAATTACTTTTACTTTTTTTTTTCAAAGCTAGAAATAAAGTAACATAAATTAATTGGGTTAAATATAATGTTGTTCAATAAAATTACACAAGAATCTCTTGATGTATAAAAAACTCCATTGACTTTTCCTCTGATTTAATTGTCGGTACAAATTCTCCTTGCCATTAAAAAGTTGAACGGAAGTTACTTTTTGCAAACTTTTACTACGTATAATACCCTTATTGTTGGAGAAAGACTAAAATGTCACTCAATTGTGCAATAAAAATATTTTTTTGTCCAAAATAAAAAATACTAATACGCCGATTGTAGTCTTGAGAAGCTTATTAAGCCTGTACACTCTCAAACTCTCTCAACCATGTATTATTCCATAAATATTAATTTATTTATTATATAAATTTTATTTTTTTACAAGAATGTTTAATTATAATACTGTAATTAACAGTTCTTTTTAGATTGAATTTATATGAAACAATTTATTTTATTTTTATAAATATTTTTAAAATTCTCTCTTTCCTCTGCCTCCCCTTTCTAAATCGAGGTAAGAATTTATTTGAAATTTGTTGACGGGGAGGGGAATCCAGGAATTCATCACTCTCTGCAGTTGAAACCACAAAGCAAAGGGATAATCCACACGCAAACTGTAACAAGATAATTAATAAAGCTACAAAGACTTGATAAATTGATACATGTTTTTAGCTCAGATGCAAATTTTAACTAAAATAAAAGTACATAACAATCAAATCACGAATTTATACACTCGTAATTGATGTTAGCATTTCTCAAGAACACAAATTTAGTGGCAACAGACCTTAGGCTATTGGAGTGAGACATTTCTTTTTGCATTTCTTGTGACTATTTTTGCCTTTTTATTGGTTGAATTAGTGTCAACTGTCAAGACAATAATATATATTAGCATTGAAAAGTAGAATAGATTAGGGTAAATTATACTGGCATCTTATAAGATTTTTGATGATTACACTGATCTCTTATTTGATTTTTGAAATTATATTGACCTCTCTTTCTTTTTTTTGACAAATTACAATCACCCTCTTCCAATCAATTTTTTCTTTCAAAATAATGAAACTACTTCTTTATGTTTTTTTTTTTTTTTTTTTTTTGCATTTTCAATTTTGACCAATTTTTTTTTTAAAATTATTTTATATAAAAATAAATTTAATTAAGGTAAACAACTTATTTTCATTTTATATGAAAATAAATTTAAGAGTTTAATCAATATTTATTTGAAGATTAAAAAAAATTAGGTCAAAATGGGAAAATGCAAAAAAAAAAAAAACATAGAGCGGTAGTTTCATCATTTTGAATAAAAAATTTGATTGAAAGAAGGTGATTGTAATTTGTCAGAAAACATAGGAGAAATCAGTATAATTTTTCATAAATTTGAAGGTAGGTCAGTGTAATTGTCAGAAACTTGAGAGAATGTTAGTGTAATTTTATCTAATAGATTAAAAAGAAATTTTATGATCAATCGTGAGTGCCATCATTTGCGATCTAATTAGCACGTGTATTACACGCGCTAATCTCACGCGCAATGCACGTGCTGATCAGATCATGAATTTTCGTTAGTCACAATTGACCTTAGCATTTTTCTAGATGATAAAAAATCATTAGTCGGTCAAAAAATAACATGTTTACATAATTAATAATTCATTGTTCGTGTGATTTGGAGATGCAAAATTTTATCAAAAAAATTGAGACATTTAATTCAAATTTGCATTATTGCATTAAGCAAATGAGACCTTAATATCCTACCATTTGTAAGAAGTAATCATTGTTATAAAAAGAAAAAAAATCAACAGCTTGTCACACGGATCTTCCCGAAACAGACTTGGTTTTTCCCAATTACGTCCTTCCTTGGCTCCTCCTCCGTTTCTTCTTCCTCCAAAGTCTTTCCTTGACCAATCTGCTCTTCTGTAACTTTGCTTTATTTCTCAATTTTTTTATCAACCAGTTTTTAGAAGCCATCACCCCCAAGAAAGCATCCTTGCTATTCTGGTAGTCTTTCCTTGTTTAGTTTGTATCACCAAATGATTTGTCACAATAGACTAATACTATCCAACTGTTTATTTTTTTCACCATAAAGCATAGTTAGCTTTATAATATCATTAAATAGTTCATTTCGTTTGATGATTGATAGGTATTTAAATGACCAAAATAGCCTTCCAAGTATCAATCTTGTGGTCCACCTATGTGACTATAATTTGATGTTTAGTGTAAAGAAGGATAAGATAGAAATATATCAAGGACCACTGTCTTGGACCACCTAATCTCTAACTTTTCTTTCTCAATTATAAGATTTTGGCCTAATTTTGATTTAGTGTAGTTTCATATAGACAACCACTTTATACTAAAATAACATACATGCCCAAGAAATTGTTGGAAAACTCAATGAAATTGACATGGTAAGCTTCTTTATTTTTGTTTTAAAATAAAATGATCATCATTACTTCATAACTAGAATTACTTCCTAGAATCATTTTAAAGTAAATCTCGTGATAGACGGGTTCAAGTCCTCATCGAAGTCCTATTTATTTTATACATATTAATAGAGAATTAAAATAACATTAGAATAAAATTTTTTATTATTTTATTTTATAAAAATTAAAATAAGACGGCCTACAGACAAGATAGACATAACTTTCTCTAAACACATTCCATTAAAAACAAGTTAAATTAACATTATTTATTTCCAAATTTATTGACGTCTCTAATTGTAAGCAATAGGTGACAAATTTGACTAATTATACCTTACTTCTTTGTCAAGAATTAGCATCATGAAATTCCAAATATACTTTTTTATTTTAAAAAAATCAAGATATCATCAATAAGTATTATGTGGTCTAGTCAATAAATTTGACTAATTATACCATACTTATTTGTCAAGAATTAACATCATGAAATTATAAATACATTTTTTTTTTATTTTGAAAAAATCATGATATCATCAATAAGTATTATGTGGTTCCCAATGAATGATGGAAAGGAGACACCATTCTTGACTGACAAATGAGCTCAATAGTCTCCCAAAAACTACCACTTGTTGTTGATTAATGAGGTGATAAGCAAGATTGGTTAAATTTTCTAAGTTAATGTTAAATAGTAAAAACTAAAACATTCATCTAGCCAGCAAGTAAACGTAACAACTTATTAATATACACAGCTCTCAAGTTGGTACAAACATAAAATTCAAGCAAAAGAAAAAAATATAAAATAAAAAATAAAAAAAATAAGATCGGTGGCCACAGTAGCATTTATTATAGTATCAATGTTTTTCTCTTTTTCATTTTTACCCTTCATTTTTTTGTGTAATAACCATTATACCAGCTTAAAAGATTAAATATGTATATTTCCGGATTTAAATATAAATCCAATGGCATTGTTGGTTTGAAACTAATCCGAGCAAGCTAGTGAAACTGATCTAATATAAACATCATAAATGAATATAATACATTATAAATATTTCTAAATTGATTTTTACTATAATTAAATTATATATTGTTATATAAATAATAAACTCACTATATTATATTGAAATCTTGCTCTAGATTAACAATATTTCTCATTAAATAAATACAAATTTATTTCAATTCAATATTTATTTTATATAGTTAAAATTAATATTTATATTATATTATTATATAGTATAAAATATTATTTTGTATATTAATATTTATCACATTTATATTTGAAATTAATTTAATTTAACAAGTGATTAAATATATTACCAATATCTTATTTAAGTGGTGTAAGAAGTCATTATCCACGCAAATGACGTAAGTTCAATTCTCTCTCCTCACATTATTATATCAAATAAATAAATAAATAAAATAAGTGATCAAACACGTTCAAAATTATCTAACAAAGAATAGGGCAAAAAAGATTACACAATCCAAAATTATTTTAGAATAATTTTTACTAAACACTTAATAATTATTTCTAACATCAAAGTTACTATTGAACTATATCAATTCATACATCAAACTCATTTTACTAGAATCACTTTGTATCACTTTTTCTAGAATAAGTTCTCTATCAACTAAAACTTTTCCCGAACGAGCACTCAAATTGAGACTATTAGGACTATCATCGATACTCATTTCTATTACATCTGCAAGTTTCAACTCTCTCATTTTTGCTTGTTGTTTTTAAATTACTAATATGCAATTTTATTTATTTTACAATTATTATTGTATAAAAAAAGTACAAAAATACTTAATTTTTTCATATTAATTTACTATTAATTATATAATTATGACATCAGAATTCGAATTTAATTAAATCATTGAATTAACCAATGACTCATGATTCAATCTTTTTTTTTATCCATAAACGGCCTGAATTTTAAAATATTATCCATAATAATATGTGGGGCAAATCTTATTTTCATTTAAAAAAAAAAAAGAAAAAAAAAACCACAACACGAGGATTATGTTAGGAATGAGAGTGATTGGTCATGTTAGGGAGGATCTGAGGAGAGTAATCAAAATTAATTTTAATATGGTTAAAAAATATATAATAATATATTATTTATATATAATTTGTATACATTATATACAAGTCCACACACTTGGGCTGAAATGATTTTACATTGGAAGGAGAAGTTCAAATACTTCCAAAATCGTATGGAGTTTACATCAACGGCTTGATACAGGGACTTTATTGTAATTGCCCTTCTACTTTTGTAAAAGCTTACAGGCTGTGTGGGTTCCATTGACTAACTTTCCTAGTGAAAGCCACGAAAGTATCACCGCTACTGTTTAGACCTGGAGAGATTGCAGAGGCTCATACAACACGAACCAATCTTCAGATCTACTTCTGCTACTTGCTTTCTCTTTCTTTCCTTCATTTTCTTCCACTCTCTGCTCTCTACTTTGCAAAGAAGAGAACATGGCCGGTGCATTGGTGGGAGGGGCATTTCTTTCTGCTACCCTTCAAGTGCTCTTTGATCGGTTGGCTTCTCGAGAGGTTGTCAACTTCTTTCTAGGACGAAAACATGATGACAGACTCCTAAAGAAGCTGCAGCGTACTTTGCGAACAATTAATGTTGTGCTCGACGATGCGGAGGAAAAGGAGATCACGAATCCAGCGGTCAAAGACTGGCTCGACGACCTTAAAGATGTTGTCTACCAAGCAGACGACTGCTTGGATGAGATTGCTACGGAAGAAGCTATGCGATCCAAGTTTGAAGCTGATGACTCTCAAAGCGGCACAAATCAGGTACGGGACTTTGATGATGAGATAATACAGATCATTGATAAATTAGAATATTTTGCAAAAGAAAAAGATGTTCTCGGCCTAAAAATTGTCGAAAGGAAGCCCTTAATAAGGTTGCCAACAACCTCTTTGCTAAATGAATCTCCTGTGTATGGTAGGGATAATGATAGAGAGAAGATAATTAACTTCTTGGTGTGTGATGATGTAGCCAGCCATGAGATCCGTGTGCTCCCTATTGTTGGAATGGGTGGGATCGGCAAAACAACCCTTGCTCAATATGCATACAATGATCGCAGGGTGGATGAACATTTCCATATGAAGGCATGGGTTTGTGTTTCGGAAGAATTTGATGTTTTTAGGGTAACAAAAACAATTCTTGCGGCAGTCAATTCGTCAGCTTCTGATGTCAGTGATCTAAATCTACTTCAAGTCAACCTGAAGGAGAAGTTAAGTGGAAAGAAGTTTCTAATTGTTCTTGACGATGTATGGAATGACAATTACGAGAACTGGGACAAGTTAAGTAGTCCTTTTGGAGATGGGGCGCGGGGAAGCAAGATTATTGTGACCACACGCAATGAAAGTGTTGCATTAATTATGCAAACTGTACCTACTCATCGCCTAGAGCTGCTATCTGATGAAAACTGCTGGTCTTTACTTGCAAAGCATGCATTTAAAAATGTAGATCTGAGTGGACATCCAAACCTTGAATCCATTGGTAAAGAAATTGTGAAAAAGTGTAAAGGGTTGCCTTTAGCTGCCAAAACGCTTGGGGGTCTATTGCGCTCTAAATTGGATATTGAGGAATGGGAGAATATATTGAACAGCAGCATATGGGATTTGCCGCAGGATAAGAATAACGTTCTTCCGGTACTAAGACTGAGCTACCATTATCTCCCTTCAAATTTAAAGCGATGCTTTGCTTATTGTTCGATATATCCAAAAGATTATGAATTTGAAAAGGAGAAGTTAGTCGTGTTATGGATAGCTCAAGGTTTTTTACTGAAGCAACCCAAAGGTAACAAAGAAATAGAACAAGAAGGTGACAACTGCTTTTGTGAACTATTATCAAGGTCTTTTTTCCAACGATCAAGTGCAAATAAATCCAATTTTGTAATGCACGGCCTTGTCCATGATTTGGCTCAACTGATATCTGGAAAGTTTTGTTTTAGGTGGGAGAATGACAAGCCATTTAATGTTTCTGAAAATGTCAGGCACTTCTCGTATTTTGTCAGCAGATATGATACGGTTGAAAAATTCAAGGATATTAACGAAGCAAAGTGTTTACGGACTTTTATTCGCTTTGTGTCTCCGAGTGATCATTGTAGAATATTTGATTACTTGGACAATAAGGTACTCCATAATATGTTGCCAAGCCTAAGATGTTTGCGGGTGCTCTCTTTATCTAAGTATCAGATTTTTCAATTGCCTGATTCAATTGGAAATCTGATACATTTACGCTATTTGGATCTCTCTCACACGCCAATCCAAGAGTTACCTGATTCAATAACAACATTGTGGAATTTACAAACATTAAATTTATCAAGTTGTTGGCGTCTCATTAAGTTGCCAGTGGATATATGGAAACTAGTTAACTTGCGTCATCTTTATACTAGAGGAACTTGTTTAATAGAAATGCCAATGCACATGAGTAGAATAGGAGGTCTCCAACATTTATCTACTTTTATAGTTGGCAAGGATACTGGGAGAAGGATTAATGAGTTGAGGGAACTTTGTCATCTTTGTGGGGAACTCTCAATTCAAGGATTGCAAAATGTAACTAACGGTGCAGATGCATTAGAGGCCAATTTGAAGGATAAGAAGCACCTTGCCAACTTGGAGTTGACATGGAGTGGCAAGACTAATGATACGCAAAATGAAAGAGATGTACTTGACAAGCTACAGCCTCATACAAGTGTGAAGAATCTCACTATCCGTAACTATGGTGGGACAAGATTTCCTGATTGGTTAGGACAACATTCCTTCTCAAGTCTTGTTTCCTTGTGCCTTAGCAATTGCGAGTATTGCCTGTTCTTGCCACCACTTGGGCAGCTACCTTCACTGAAAGACCTCACCATTAAGTGCATGAATGGAATAACATGGGTGGGTGTGGAGTTCTATGGTAGTGCAAGTTTAATCAAACCGTTTCAGTCTCTCGAGATTCTAAGATTTGTGTACATGCGAAACTGGGAGGAATGGTGTATATTAGGCATTGGAGAGTTCCCTTGTCTTTTAGAGCTTCATATAATTGAATGTCCTAAGCTCTTATGTTCACTTCCTGATGGTCAAATGACTATTTTGTCCAATCAAGTTGGTCTACTGCAACAGCATCTCTCTTCTCTCAGAGTATTGAACATTTCAGGCATCTTTATGTTGCAGAAATTGCCATCACTATGCAGACTAAAAAATCTTGAAGAATTGTTGATATTTCAATGTCCAAATCTTGAGTCATTTCCAAACACGGGGTTGCCAACTGCATTAAAGAAACTTGAAATTATGGGTTGTAGGAAATTGGAGTTGCCCCTCTGTGTGGAGATGGAGCAGTGCTACACATCCCTTGAATATTTGACAATAACAGATAGTTGTGATTCTCTCAAAGCCCTGCCGTTAGGCTTCCCAAAGCTTCTATCTCTTAGAATCGTGGCGTGCACAAATTTTGAAACACTTTCGGTTCCAAACGAAATTCAAAATCTGGCATCGCTACATATCTCTAACTGCCCTAATATGGTATCATTTCCCAGAGGAGGATTGCCTGCTCCCAATTTGACCTGGATTTGGATCGAAAATTGCATGAACCTAAAGTTGCTGCCGGAAGGAATGCATTTTCAATTGCCCTCTCTTCAGTATTTGTCGATAGATGAATGTCCAGAACTTGAATCATTTCCGGAGGGGGGTCTGCCCTCCAACTTGCTTCGTCTTTCAATCAAGAATTGCAAGAAACTCATGAACCGCCGGATGGAGTGGGGTTTGGAAAGACTCCCCAATCTCAAATCCTTCTCAATTGGAGCTGAAATTGTGCAGGAGTCATTTCCCGAGGATATGCTACTGCCTTCCAGTCTTACCAGTCTCTCCATCACTAGTCTTTCAAATTTGAAATCACTGAACCACAAGGCTCTTCAACACCTCACCTCTCTTCAAGAAATGCGCATCTCAAACTGCCCCAACCTCCAGTCTTTGCCAGAGGGCCTGCCTACGTCTCTCTCTCAACTGGGAATACAGAATTGTCCATTGCTAAAACCACGTTGCGAAAGTGAGAAAGGAGAAGAGTGGTCTAAGATTTCTCACATCCCCTTCATCCATATCGATAATGAAATAATATTTGGAGCCACTCGCTAATGCTCAGACTGGATATTTCTGATTTTATTAACACCATTGGAGCAGCCAACACTCGGGTACTCTGTCCTAACATCAATTAATCCATTTGATTACCAAATGGGCAACACTTGCTAATTGTTTTTTTGGGTTATTGTTTGCTTTTTCCCCAAAACATTTTTAAAATTTCCTGTTTTGTTTTTTCTATACAGTTCCTAGAATCGCCAAGGCCAATTTTGAAGCTTTTTGTCATCACCGAGGTTTCTGGTCTCTCTCCACACAAGTAGCAGGGAAACCCTAACTCTCAGGTCCGTTATGTGCTTCAACATTTATCAAATACACTCTCATCGTTAATTTTTTTCTGTATCAAAACAATTTTGGCCATTAAAAATCCACATAGGTAATTCTTGCTTGCAATTACCAAGATACTTTCCTGTTCATTTAACTATAATTGTCGAGTTAAATCTATTAACAAAATTCTTTCCTGCAATTTCAAGACATATTAGACCTGATTCATTTACAACATTATTTTTGAAAAAAATAAGGTGTGTGATAGAAGAAAATCCTGAAATTTGCTTAATTAAACTTTCTTAGACCAACTGACCAAAAAATTTTTATTAAGATCATTATATCAGTCAATAATTATTTTTTTTAAAAAAAATGTATTAAGTTCGCAACATGAGTCAAAAGAAACCAGTAAAAAGGTGATATTGTGCACAGGAGCTCATTGGTCCATACCCCTACTCCCACGATGACTAGTTGGACCACTAAGATATGGTCACGTTGCCAGTCTTTTGCTCTTTTTGGTTTGACAGTTCCTTTGTCAAGCCATTGAGCTTCTCAGTCTGAAGCGTATAAAAGGCCCCATTTCAGTTGAAGCTCTCATTCAAACTTACAATATTTTTTTTTCTTGTATTATCTGCCGATTGATGACAAATTTTTTTTGCAGCCTTCTTCAGATTTTTAAGGGATCATTGCCAACCAATTGAATCTCCTATTGCAGCTAAAGGTTTGTGATTTATTTTCAATTATTTTTTTTTTTTTTGCATTTAGTAGTGTCTATTGCTGTACACTATTGCCAACCAACTAAGTCATATTTTCAGCAAATTTCTCTAGTGGGGTCTCCCCAGGGATAGCACGTGTGGGTCTCTAGGCCCTGGCAGTTGCTTTAGCTGGAAAAAGGGGCAAGTAGCAAATGAATGCATCAAGAATGTATGAATTAACTTATTTGAAATTCAAGACTATGTATGACTGTTTTCATATGATAGCGGTTATTATCTTTTGAATTTTGAGTTTTCTGACTCACTATCTTAAGTTCGTACAAGAGCATGCAGCTTTATCTCCTTTTATAGTAAAGACTACAAATTTAATCTCATCGGACCCTATCTTAAGGTCCGGTGAGATCAAAATGTTTGTTTGTCTAGAAATGGCTCAATGCCTGATATGAACTATGAATGGAGGCCATTTGAACATTTTACTACCCTATCTTATAATATTTTATCTTTTTATTTATTTAGTGTTTTACTTTGCAATAATAATTTTATATTCTTGTGATGAATTATTCATATATATCAATATTTATTTTAAATGAAAATATGTAAATTAAATATATTTTCCGTGACAATCTAAAACTGCTGATTTTATTAGTTTTAACTCTGTTTTAAATAACACCCTATGTATCCATTCTTTATTACTTTTGCATTAGTTCTGGACTTCATATATTGGTATTGATGTTTTTGGCGTGATTGAGATTGGGGAATGTGAAATGATAATTTTATATATGTGTACAAATTTTTGGATGAATGGATACACATAAATCTGTTGGGATGGTTTCATTGTTAAGAGTTGATATCAAGTACAAAAGTGGCAATAAAAAACACAAATTTTATTTATCTACAACTGATAAGTGTAACATTTTGGTGTACTGTGAAACATTTCGCATTCTTTTGTTTCAATTGAATTAATATGTATATGTTGATCAATTATTTGTAATGAAAATATTTCACTTTCTGATAGTAACATATCTCTTTATATATGTTGAACATTTTTTAATGAGAATAAATAAAGGTTCCAGTTCTTTATATATATATATATATATATATATATATATATATACATTTTGATGGATTGGTCAGCAGAGTTACTTGTATATTTACTTTTTGCTTTTGATTACCATTTTTATTAATGATAATTAGTTACACCATTTTTATAAATAGATACTTTCCTCATCAGTTAGAGAGTCCATGCTTATATATGTATATCACAGCTACTTTTCCTAATAATATGTGGCTGGTCCCGTCTCTCTTATTCATGTACCCATTAGTTATCTTCTCTGCAATTTAGTTAACATAAGCTTCAGCTTTCATTTCTTTGGTCTAGAATAGGATTAGTTTAGCTTTGTGTGTATCTATATCTATTATTATAGCAATTCTATTAATGTGGCACTCTCCCTATCTTTTCCCAACTCCTACTATTCTCTGCTCTCATTTTTCCCCAATTTCCACTCTCTGTTCTTCTCTCCCAAATCTCACATAATAATAGGTATAGATTTTAAAAAAATTAACAAACGTAATTTTCTTATCCTTATTCTCCTCTCACAAAATAATTGAAATGGTAAAAATTTACAACACAATCTCTCTATCCCTATCCCACGTAATAATCTTTTCAATATTCTTCTTTTTATCTCTTTTCAGAACTCTCCCTATCTCTCTATTGAGACATTTCTCTCTAATTATCTATCACCGACTCTTCTCTCCTTGAATTTTTTTTTTTTAAAATGTTATATGTTAATGATTTTTGGTTTTCTGACAGATATGTTGTGCTTCCATGTCATCCTGCTCCAGTGTCGTGGAAGTTGTACAAGACCAGTTGCCTAGATCGCTGACTTGGGACTTCCATGAAGGTGCTTTGAACGGTGCCCTAACAATTAAATGCATGTCAAGGTTGGGAGAATGCTTCAGCGAGCTTAATGAGGTCAATGCTCAGTGGTGGAGTGAGATGTGTAGCCATACCATGGATGGTCCGGTATTACCTGAAATGGATTCTCACCCTTCTAGTGGCCAAAGGTGTTGTATTATGTATCTTATTTAACAACCCTTTATGGAACTGAAACCTTAACTTTTTTGTTTTTTTTTTTTTATGTTGATTTTATTGAGAATTAAGATTAGATTCTAAATGGAAAATGATTTCTATTTTCATTTTTTGTTATTATGACTAAATTTCTTGCATAGAATTTTCCTTTAGTTTGTGATTTATGAGTACATGATTGGTTTCAAGTTTATGTATATTTTGATTATATGGAATATGGACCTCGAAAGAAGTACTTTGGAAATAACTGCATTTTTTGCATTCTAAGTTGGTCAAGTATTTCAAAGTTGCTATTAGAAAAACATTGTTTAGGTAATCAAAATTGTTACACCAACCAGATCTCACTGCATTCATTTTAACTGATAAGTTAGATCATACTTACATTTATTGTCATTATATCAAGCAGTAATATAAAACTGTTTGAAAAACCACCAACTCATCCAAGAGCTTAAGCGGTTAGAGAAGATGTAAATTTTAGATATTATATCCTCTAACATGTTTTTTCACGTGTGATCGGACTGAGTCAACTGTTAAATTTGGTGGAATAACATAAAAGAGACAAGAGAGAGAAGAGAGAAAACGGAAACTCCAAAAGACTACATTGTATTAGACTAAATTCATTACATAAATTAAACAAAAGATCTCCTTATATAAGAGGGTACTGAGGTTGTACATGAAAAGTGTAAATAAAGGAAATAAACCATAAAACCTTAATCCCACTAGCATTACACAATAATAATATATATGTAGCGGCTAATCCTAACCGTAGTATCACAATAATATATAGGTAACCCTAATGTATAGATAACCATAATATACTTCTAACACCCCTTCTCAAACTCAATGTGGGAGGTAAACCAACTTGAGTTTGCAAACAAAATCTGGACATGAACTGGTGTACTTGGTGGCGTTGTGGCTGAAACAAAGATGTAACCTAAGCTAACATGGCGGCTGAGACAAAACCAGTGCTGCGGCTTGTTGAGACGGTGGAACAGATGATGATGAGAATGCTAGGGATGAACTGCTGCTAAGACGAAATCAGTACTGCGGCGGCTGAGATGGAGGGACCTGATATGGGGCTGCGGCTGTGGCTGTGACTGAAACGGAATCGCTGCTTGCTGAGGCGGAGCCAGAGCTGCGACTGAGATCAGAAAAAAGAAAGAAAAGTAATAGCAGAGACGCAGTAGAGAATTAGAAAGAATCAGAGGGAGCGGCGGAACAGAAAAATTAAAACAAACAAGCGGCGGTTGAAGCAGGGGAAGAAAACAAATAGAGAAGAAGCGGCGCAGAGGCAGAAGAGAAAACAGAAAAGAGCGCAGGGGCAGGGGCAGAGGAGGAAACAGAAAAGAATCAGCGGTTGGGGAGTAATCAGAAATCAGATCTATAAAACAACATTATTCCACCAAAGAAATTAGAAATCAGAAATCAGAGCAAGAAAAACAAAGGAAAAAGGAGTAAAGCAGAGCCCAGCCTCAGATCTATAACAAGATCTTGAGAGGGAAGACTAGAAGCAGCAGAACTTGGAAGCCGAAGGTCTATAGGGAAGGCAAGAAGAGAAGAGGAAGAGCAAGAACAGAAGCAGAGGGAACAGGTTTGGGGTCTTAGAACAGGTGAGAGATCGAACATGATGTGCCTGAGCAGATGAATCGGCAGACGGCTAACATGGCAGATGAACGTCAGAGAAGCAGAGGAACTAAATACGGCAGCGCGCACTATTTGGTGAAGTTGAAACAAGACTGATCAGTAAAAGATGAACAGGGAGAAAGCAAAAAGGGGACGTTGCGGCTTGGAAGAAAGAAACAAAGAAAGGAAGCAGTCGAGGAAAGCAAACAAAGAAAAGGCGACTGGAAAAAGCAGAGGAAAAGATGGGCTGCAGCAGGAAGCAGAAAAAGCAGATGAAAATCAGAGGGAAGGAAGGTGTAAACTTGTTGAACCAGAACCAGTCAGGGTAAATTAAACCAGAGAAGAATCAAACCAAGGAAGGAGAGGCTCTGATACCATGTTAGATTTGGTGGAATAACATAAAAGAGACAAAAGAGAGAAGAGAGAAAACGGAAACTCCAAAAGACTACATTGTATTAGACTAAATTCATTACATAAATTAAACAAAAGATCTCCTTATATAGGAAGGTATTGAGGTTGTACATGGAAAGTGTAAATAAAGGAAATAAACCATAAAACCTTAATCCCACTAGCATTACACAATAATATATATGTAGCAGCTAACCCTAACCCTAGTATCACAATAATATATAGGTAACCCTAATGTATAGATAACCATAATATACTTCTAACATCAACACGTACATCAATTCATATTATTAAGATGATGATGAAATTTAAACATAAGACCTTTTGTCTGTTCTGATACCGTGAAAATAATGGTTTATTCTCTTTTCATTAATTATTTAAGGTTATACAATGTTGGTTTATTCTCTTTTCATTAATTATTCAAAACTATACAATGTTGTTATATATAATTCCAAGGATGGTTTCTTGGTCCTAAAGTCTAGTAAACACAATAAATAAATTTTTAAACTAAACCAACACATTACAAAAAAATAAACAATATAAAAGCATAAAAGAAAACCAAATAAAGAAAATATGATTTGTGAAAATTCTGTTGATCATGTTCATTTTAACACCCCCTCAAGTTGGAACATGAATGTTAAGAATGTTCAACTTGCGCAAAAGTGTGTGAAAGACTCTTACCTTTTAGGAGTTTATTCTTTGTTTGAATGACTGTATAAGAATGCAGGGTTTTGTTTGAACGACTGGATAAGAATGCGGAATTGAATAGAATATAGTTTAATCGGATAAGATATAAAATTTCGTGAGATATTAATATTTCAGTTGAATGTTCGAAACTGATTCGGATAAAAGAACTGAATATGTTATTATATCTCAATCCTGTGTTTGAATGCTTACCAGATATAATATTTGAATATAACTATTTTTATTTTGTTTTTCTTATATATTGTTTTTCTCAAGGCTTTCAAAAATTATTTTTTTGAAAGTCATGTAATCTTTTTTTTCAAATCAATGCGTACAATGTATCTAAATTTAAAATTTTATACCCAAATTAACTGCAAAATCTAATAATCATCATTACAATATTTTTAAATAAAATATTACTACTGTTGTATATGTGTATAACATTCTATATATTGATATGAAAAATACATTAAAAAGCCAAAACATATCAAAAATAAAATAAGATCGAATAATGAAAAAAAAATCATTTTTTAACTTAACTTTTCGACGTATTCGCCTCTCTCTATATTGCGGCATTACATTTTTTTTATGATGTGATCTTATAGGATGAAATAACTCAAATATCACCAGCTCTTGATATAAATTATATCTCACTCGGGTAGGATATAAATAATTTACGGGATATAAATATTCAATCCAACTGAAATATCAAATATAAAATAAGATAATATTTATTCTATTCAACGGTCTTATCCTACCATTATGAATTTTGTAAATATATCTGCACCTTGAAAAGGAAAAGATGCATAGGCGGCTGAAATCAATCTTAGCTAATTTTTTTTGGTTGCATTTCAACGTCAATGGTACAAGATGACAGCGTAGCGTGGGGGTGTAATATACCGTTTTTTACTATTATAGTCCTGTTTAACTCTGTGAATATTTTTTGAAAAAAAAACTTTGACATCACATTTGTGTTATTTATTCGTTGTTTTCTACATACATACATACATACATACATACATACATATATGTTGGGTAGACTTAGTCTTTGCTTCTGTTAAATAATTCCTATTGTTTAGGAAGTTGACATGTTCTTTTGCTTTATGAATCCACCAGTGGGATACACTATTTTAGCTTTCTATTATTGTAAGGCTATATATAGCCACTTTTACATTCAATTATATATGAGCTTTCCCTCACATTGTTTTGCAGAAGTCATACCAGTATCAACATCTGGTATCAGAGCAGAGTGAAAACTCTCCCCACTTTGCAGCCGCAGCTCAAAATGGTCACTAAAACTAATTTTGTTCAGCCTGCTATTCCCCGTTTTGATGGTCATTATGATTATTGGAGCATGCTGATGGAGAATTTCCTTCGCTCCAAAGAGTACTGGCAGATTGTGGAAAATGGGGTTCCTATTGTAGCAGAAGATGCTGCTTTTACCGAGGCACAGACGAAGGAAATTACTGACCTGAAATTGAACGACTTGCGTGCGAAGAACTATCTTTTCCAGGCCATCGATCGCTCTATTCTTGAAACCATTTTGCACAAAGATACTGCCAAAGGAATCTGGGATTCCTTGAAGAACAAATACCAAGGGAATGTTCGAGTCAAGCGTGCACAACTTCAGACTCTACGAAAGGATTTTGAGACACTTCATATGAAGGGAGGTGAGTCTGTCAATGACTACTTTGCTCGTACCCTTACCATCGTTAATAAAATGCGCATCCATGGTGAACCCATGAGCGATGTCACTGTGATTGAAAAAGTTATGCGTTCGATGTCTTCAAAATTTGCTTATGTGGTTTGTTCGATTGAGGAGTCCAATGATTTGGATTCCATGAGTATTGATGAATTGCAAAGTAGTCTTCTAGTGCATGAACAACGTATGTCTAGACATGTTATTGAAGAGCAAGCTTTGATGGTTGCTCATAAGGATAATTCTGGTGGTTCTGGAGTTGATCGCGGTGCTTCACGTGGACGTGGCAGGGGTCGTGGTCGATCAGGTATGAATAAGGCACTTGTTGAATGTTATTACTGTCATGGTCTTGGTCATTTTCAGTATGAATGTCCTAAGAAAAATAGGGACCCCAAGGATGGGAGGGAGACAAAGGCTCACTTTGCTGACACCAGAGAAGAGATGCAAGAGATGCTTCTTATGGCATATATTGATGTCGACAAAGCAGCTGATGAGATTGCGTGGTTCCTGGATTTTGGGTGCAGCAATCATATGTGTGGAGTGAAGGAGTTATTTTCCCAATTGGATGACACATTTCGAAAGTTAGTCAAGCTGGGCAACAATTCCAGTCTTCGTGTGATGGGCAAAGGCCAGATTCAAATGATTGTCAATAATATTACCCAAGTTATCACAGAGGTATTTTATGTGCCTGATTTATGCAACAATCTTTTGAGTATTGGTCAATTGCAGGAAAAGGGCTTGGCCATATTTATTCAAAACAACAAGTGCAAAGTTTATCATCCAGATAGAGGGCTTATTATCGAAACAGCTATGTTACTCAAGCGGATGTTCATTCTCCTAGCCACTGTCAAACCGCAAGAACAACATTGCTTTCAAACTCTCTCTCAGGATCCAGATCATCTTTGGCATTGTCGTTATGGACACTTGAGTCTTGATGGACTCAAAACTCTTCACACCAAACAGATGGTACATGGACTGCCCCAATTGAAGAAGTCCAATTTGTTTTGTGAAGATTGCATGATGGGCAAGCAACACAGAAGTTTGTTTCCTAAAAAAAGTACCAGGCGAGCATCTCAAATTCTGCAGCTTGTTCATGCCGATATCTGTGGGCCTATATCCCCTATTTCAAACAGTAACAAAAGGTATCTTCTGACATTTATCGATGATTTTAGTCGCAAAATCTGGGTGTTTTTCTTGGCAGAAAAATCAGAGGCCTTTGAGTGTTTCAAACTTTTCAAAGTAAAGGTAGAAAAAGCAATGGGTACTAGCATTTGTGGTTTGCACATAGATAGGGGCGGTGAGTTTACGTCCCAAGAATTCCATATGTTTTGCCAAATCAATGGGATTCGACGACAGCTTACCGCGGCCTACACTCCTCAATAAAACAGAGTGGTAGAGCGGAAGAACCGCACAATCATGAACATGGTTCGTAGTATGCTGACTTGCAAACAAGTGCCAAAGAACTTCTGGCCCGAAGCGGTTAATTGGGCAGTACACATCTTAAATCGAAGTCCAACATTTGCTGTGCGCAATAAGACACTCGAGGAAGCCTGGAGTGGCATTAAACCTTCAATTGATCATTTTCGGGTGTTTGGATGCCTCTCCTATGTTCGTATACCTGACAACAAATGCACAAAATTAGATGACAAGAGCTTGAAATGTGTACTACTGGGAGTTAATGAAGAATCCAAGGCATATCGCCTATATGATCCTTTGTCAAACAAAATTGTGATTAGCCGTGATGTTACTTTTAATGAAGATGACAATTGGCCTTGGATAGCAACCCATGCTGATACTATTGATATTTCCCTGGATTGGGGTGATCAACAAGACACCGACTCTCTTGATCACAATCACAATGATCAGCCTACAACTCCAGTAGCTGGAGATCAAATTCCTAACGCCTTTCCTGGTGTTGATGATGCTGTAGCACAACAGAATAGTGGCAAAGATTCACTTGAGGAAGCTAATGATCCAGCACAATCCCAAACCTCTGATCTTTCAGAAAGACGCATTCGACATCCACCAATCTAGATGCGTGATTATGAGAGTGGTGAAGGGCTCTCTGACACTGAAAATCAAGGTAACTTTGCTATGTATGTAGATGAGGACCCTCTGACTTTTTCTGATGCAGTACACAGTAGCAAATGGCGCTTGGCTATGAACTCTGAAATTGCTGCAATTCACAAAAATAATACCTGGGAATTGACTGACTTGCCAAAAGGTGGAAAACCAATTGAAGTTAAATGGGTATACAAGATGATACTCAACGAACATGGTGAAATCGATAAGTATAAGGCCCGACTTGTCGCAAAGGGATACACTCAGCAACATGGAGTTGACTATTCAAAAGTTTTTGCTCTTGTTGCCCACCTGGATACTATTCGACTTATTCTTGCTGTTGTAGCTCAAAAGGCCTGGCCCTTGTACCAATTAGACGTTAAATCAGCGTTTCTTCATAGAGATCTTAATGAGGAAGTATACGTTGCACAACCACTTGGTTATGAGATCAAAGGGGCTGAACATAAAGTGTATCGACTTCGAAAGGCATTATACGGATTGAAGCAAGCTCCTCGGGCTTGGTACAGCCGAATCGAAGCTTATTTCATGAGAGAAAGCTTCAAGAAGTGTCCTTATGAACCCACTTTATTTCTCAAGCACTCCTCTACTGGTAAGATCTTGATTGTGTGTCTCTATGTGGATGATCTTATATTTACTGGGAATGATGAATCATTGTTCATTTCTTTTAAACACTCTATGATGCAAGAATTTGACATGAGTGATTTGGGAAAGATGATATATTTTCTTGGGTTAGAAATCTTGCAACAGGACAATGGAATTTTTCTTTGTCAACAAAAATACGCTCGTGATATTCTAGAGAGATTTCAAATGGCTGATTGCAATTCAGTGCACAATCCCATTGTCCCAGGCACAAAGTTGATGAAAGATCCCATGGGAGAGCCAGTGGATGATACTCTTTACAAACAACTAGCGGGTAGTTTGATGTATTTAACCTCCACTAGGCCAGATTTGATGTTTGTGGTTAGTCTTCTTAGTCGGGACATGGCTCATCCTACTAAACTTCATCTCCAAGCTGCTAAACGTGTGTTAAGGTATGTCAAAGGCACTCTTGCATTTGGTGTGTTTTATTGCCAGGAAAGGAACCACCAGCTTCTAGGATATTCTGACAGTGATTATGCAGGAGATGTAGAAGATCGCAAGAGCACTTCCAGCTTTCTATTTTTATTTAGTTCAAGGGCTGTGTCTTGGTCCTCTCGCAAGCAACCTGTTGTCACACTGTCCACTACAAAAGCAGAATTTGTTGCAGCAGCTTCTTGCGCTTGCCAGGATATATGGTTACGAAAGATGTTGGAGCAGCTTGATCAAGCTCAAAGTGACATTACTGTGATTTATTGCGACAATAGCTCAACAATCAAGCTGTCTCGCAATCCTGTTATGCATGGTCGAAGCAAACACATTGATGTTCTGTTCCATTTTCTTAGAGATCTTACACAAGATGGGACAGTCAAATTGGATTATTGTCGAACTAAAGACCAACTTGCAGATCTTATGACTAAGCCATTAAAGCTAGATGTTTTTGAGAAGCTGCGAGCACTGATGCGAGTTTATCAAGATCCAGGCATAAACTGATCTGATATCAGTTTAAGGGAGGGAATGTTGTGGTAGACTTAGTCTTTGCTTCTGTTAAATAATTCCTATTGTTTAAGAAGTTGACCTGTTCTTTTGCTTTATGGATCCACTAGTAGGATGCACTATTTTAAGTTTATGTTTAAGCACTATTTTAGTTTTCTGTTATTGTAAGGCTATATATAGCCACTTTTACATTCAATTATATATGAGCTTTCCCTCACTTTGTTTTGCATAAGTCATACCAGTATCAACAATATATATGTTTAGTCTTATTATTGGATCATCTTTATTTTTTTTTTTTTAAGTATGATGTGATAATCTTTTTGCTAAATAGTGAATTTAGCATTTTTAATCTCCATAGACAGAACAATAACAGTTGTGGTAAGCCATAATTAGCAAATAATTAACTTGTAAATATTAGCACATACTGATTGTCACATCACCTGCACCAAAATAGTATGGAAATCAACTTTCTCATGATTTAATGTTTGTAACTATTAAGTTTCATACAAATCTTCAAATAAGAAAGTTTGTGTTAGAAATACGATAACTACGATGAATATTCTATGAAAGTTAATAATTTCATGTTACCAAAATAAAATAAAAAACATGAATTTCTAGCATCAGAACAAGAAAGGTATTCTTCTTGATGTTTAGTATTAATTTATAGGTTTAAAGTTTGGGTCTATCTTTTGGGGTTTATAATTTATAAAATTTCATAATCTCTCTCTCATATATATATATATATATTGATCGATTGTCTTGGATAGTGGTAGATTTAGAGCATATAGAGTTTGGGAATTTTTAAGAAGTATTTTTATAAAAAAATGAAAAAATTTGGAAACCGTTACCCCCCCTAACTTATACCTGGAACTGCCGTCTTGAAAATGTTTTTAAGGATTTTAGAATTTATAATTAAGATTTAAGTTTAGGATTTTCATAAAATTAAACTACTTTGAAATATAAGACAATTGTCTTTTAATGGAAGTCTACAAAATTAATTTGTCGTTAAATATAAAATGCATCAATTATTGTACTTTAACAATTATCACTCGGGTGTGTAGCCGAAGTAAAAACATTGAAGATAAAATTTAAGCATTTCAAATTTAAATTTCTTCTGTATCGATTATTGGAATTAAAACTTAAAAGATGGACATGATTATCACAAGAAGAGAAATTTAGTCTAATCATAACCGGTCTATCAAAAAAAAAAAATTGTACTTTAACAATTGTCTTATTTCAGTACATATCTTTTAAGTCTCTTCACCATGTTATCTAACTATATCACATGAACAACATACATTATACCTTCCTATAATTAATAAACATGTGATATTAAAAATTTATTAATTATTAATTTTTCTCATACTTACATGATTTTCTATACAAAAATAAAATGATACATGCAATTTTTAATGGTATTTTAGTTTTTCATAAAAAAAACATAAAATATTCAACTTAAAGCATAAAAAACTCTTAATGTCTTTTTTATGTAAAGAAGTTATGTTTTTTTATGTCATAATGTTTTATACTCACAATACTTTTAATTTTAATTATGCTGAATTAATAAATATAATTACCAAAACATGTCATAAATGGAATATATATATATATATATAACTATTTTATCTCTCTAACAATTAATATTATAAATAATTTTTGAAAAAATTTTAATTTTTAGATAATAGAATTATTAATTATCTATCATAAAATTAAATTGATTCTTTAAAAATTTATTAATTATTAATTTATTGAATATAAATTATAAAAAGGTCCATTGTATATTGAAATTGAGTCTCCATTAGTTGTTCAAAAGGTCTTCACGTAGTAATCGATCAAGACTATTAATGAAGAGGGGATTAAAAAAAAAGGGATCTTTTATTTTAAAAATGAAAAAATTTGGGTGGATAATTCCGAATCTTCAAATTATTTTATAAAAATAAAAATAAAATATCATAATTTTAAAATTTTGGGGGCCATGACCACTCTAGCCCCTTATATCTGCCATTGCCTTCATGTACTTCCATTACGTTAATCCTTAACAATTAACAAACTGAAATATTAATTAATAGGAAAGGCTTTTGGGCTGCAATGGTTCGCAAGTCCCTTCTTATTGTTTTTAGAAGAATAAAGTATCCTCTTTTCTTTCTTGAATTTTCTTAAAGCTTGCCTTTTCTTTCTTCCTTTTTTTTTATTATAAAAAATACAACTTTTTGAACTTAATCTTGCAAATCAAGAAGATTCAACCAAGCATCCAGCACTAGCATTGGATGGTCTTGTTGAGATTATTTTTAGTTTATTTATATAAAATGTGTTAAAATAAAAATATACGTGTCAAAAAGAAACTAGGAAGATATTTTCTTTTATAAAAAACATTTATTTCGTGTTTGTCTATCCATTCAGTGTAAAATAAAAGAAAATAAAATAAAAATATATTTGCAAATATTAATTATATAATACAAAATTTGGTTAGGATAAAAAAGTGATTTAATATTGATGTTGCTCTTTTCTGATCTGAAAGTCTCCCGTCCCAAATTACCTTTCAAGAACTTGAGATCAGAAAGTTACCTGAAAAGTTCCAATAGTAACTGCTTAAAAGGTTCTGGTAGTAACCGTTTAATAGCCGCTCCGCTCCAATGATAAAGTCAGTAAAGAAATCAAAAACAGTAATTTAAGAGGCGAATTGAACTTTTTTCGAAAGCGTACCTTATAACCTTATTTATAGGCAATAAATATCCTAAGTTGAGTAGGATTATGAGCCATAATAGTAGGGATTTGAATATATCCGAAGATAGTAGTTGTCATATTAAACTCTGTTTTCTTAGTCTGATGTTGGTAATCTATGAAAGACGGTAATAAATTATGAACCCATTACCTCTAAATCTTTCGTGCTTAGCTGATTTAGATGAAATAACCCTCTCATAAATTGTACCTTGAAAAGCTCATTATAAATGTGTCATGTCCTGGATACGGTCGTCCAATTACAGTATATCAAATACCATTGAATCTAATCTTTGACTAGCCTTTCAAAAAAAAAAATTATATATATATATATATATATATATTAAAGGACAATAACATTAGAATAATGAAAACTACCTTGAAAATAATGGAAAAAATACTAAAACGTTTTTAAAATAAAATTTTCAATCCAAAACTTTTTTGATACATATTTTCTATCTAAAAGATCCAAAAAAATAAACTTTTAATACAAAAATTGCATTTGTTAATTTTCATCTTAACACCATTTATAATGTTATTGATTAAACTAAAATAACCTTAAAGATATATTTAAAAAAAATACTATAAAATATATAAAATAACTTTTTCAATCCAAAAAAAATCATCACATTTTTATGAGTGAAATTTTCCTTTTTAGGTTTTTATAGATAAATAAAAAATGTTATTTTTTTAATTAAAAAATTTATTTTATCAACTATTTAGTATTTTTTAAAATATATATTGAAGGCTATTTTAGTATAATCAATAATATTTTTTTAATGATGTTAAGATTAAAGTTTATAATTAGACTTTTTTATAATAAAATTTTATTCTTTGAATTTTTTAGATACAAAAATTTTATCTTGATTTTTTGGATTAAAAAATTTATTTTAAAGACATTTTAGTATTTTTCCCAACTTTTTTTTTGTTCTTTCAACAGATAGAGTCAAATTACTCTTCATTTGAGATAGATCCGGTGGAGAAATCGTGAGTTAGCATGAACTCAATTTACATGATATAATCCACCCTGTCACACCCCAAATTCCAGCGAACCCGAGGCGTGAGTAACGAGACAAAAAGAAATAAAATAATAACGAAATGAAAGATAACAATGACATTCTCATACATTCCGTACACTGTTCTAATACATACATAAAGTCTGGTCCATTGGTTCACAATATTCAAAATGAAATACAGTCTCGGGCTTATGCCCTTACATAATATCAAAAGCGCCCATCGGGCCCAATATAACCCTCAATCAGACCGTCTCTATATCCCGTACAGCTGGAACATCATCTGAAATGTTTGCCCCACTAAAGGGGTCAGCTCAACATGCTGGTACAATATAATGCTAATGCAAGAAACAAAACTAAGGTCGTGGCATGTGCAAGTGTACAGTTATTTCTATATGGCATTCTATATCATAATGACAGTATATGAACAGTATACAGTATATGAGCAAGATGCGTGACACACCCATGCAACTCTATGCCACCCATGTCTCATGATACGGTCATTCTCCGCTGGCATGAGTACCGCCACTTATGTCTCGCTTCACGGTCCGGAATCCGTCAGGCTTGCAAGTACCTAATGGCCGATTTTGGGTTTTTCACCACAGGATCTGCACCCTCATAATGCAAAGCACCAAGTGCTTACCCACGCCATGTCCAAGGAATCACACCATGCCAATATGCTCTAATCTCATCATGTCATAATGCAATCCCAGTGATGCATTTTAGTCATACATAAAACATGCTTTCAAGTGTACAATTCATAACATCGACAGTTCTTCAAGCAGATAATTCACACACCACGTTAACACATGCGATGTACTCATAATCATCATTCAACTAAACAATATAGCACATAGCACGTAAGCACGTGAACACTCGGGCAAACATGTGAACAATGAACACAGCAAAGCAAGTATTCCTAATCTCAATTCTATTTCTTACTTAGCACAATATATCGTACCTGGTAATCGATCTCAAACCGGAAAAGTATACTCGTAGTCAAGTGAAACCACCGTAAGAACACTGAAGGTCAGGTCACCTTCTCTTTGCCTTTCCGTGTCCCTAAAATTCATAACATGAAACTCAGTTTATTGGTCACTTGAATTATGCTATTCATCAAATTTTACGTCTTTATCTTATAAGCTTCTACTTTGCCAAGTTAAACTCTACTATTGAATTCGGGGCATTGAAGAAAATAAGTTTAGGCTTTCGTAGAATTCAATTCGGGCATCTGGGTCAAAAAGGGCAAAACAGTCATTTTGCACTTTACACGGGTCCTTACATTTCGTGACCTCTTTTCACAAATCGGACTCTACGGTTGAGTCCGGAATGTTCGAGATAATAAAATTCCACTATTTGTTTACCTAATTCGGAATTCGTCTGACAGTGTTTCAAGTTAGGGGCATTTTGGTAATTTTAAGGGTTACTACGGGTCTTTTATTTTTTGGGACCCCGTCTCGTAAAACGGACCTCACCATTGGTCTCAGAATGGTCGAGATAGTCAAAATACACCTATGACTTGTCCCATTTGGACTCCGGGATGTTTTTGAATATTTAATTAATTAAATTAATTTAATTAAATAATTAATTTAATTAATATTTTTTTTTATATTTTAATCAGGTGGGTCAAAGTGTAATTTCTAACAGTTGGGGGGGTCAATTCGTAATTTCTGAAAGTTCAGGTTAAGGTTCAAATTCAAAGGGTTCAAATTCCAAAAAGGTTCAAATTAAAACTAGTTTAATTTGTTATTCTAAATCAGGTTAACCCAAACAGGGGCTAATCCTAGAATAGGGATAGGATATCCCGATTTCGATTTAATTCCAATTTCTAGATTTCTTACCCTTGCAACCAAACGGCCCAAATTCCATTTTAATTTAAAACAACCACGCGACACGTGGCAGGGGCAGTCCACGCCCGACCCGAACCGACCCGACCCGACCCGGACAGAACCCCCCTTCTTCCCCCGCTTTTCCGACGGAGCTCCGGTCACCTTCTCCGGCGCCGGTGACCGGAATTTCAGAAAATCAAGTTTTTAAACTTGATTTTCTTGGTGTTTTCGAAGCCCCTTTCAATCCCAAATTATTCTAAAACATCTTTGGAGCATTTTAACACCGTTTTGAAGCTTCCAATCACAATGAAAAATCAGATTTTCCCCCCCCCATGGCCGTGACCTGCACATCCATTTTTCTCCCTCATTTCTCAACCATTTTGGTTGATTCTTGTCCCTAAATTCTCCATATTTTATGCTCTATAAGTTCTAACAATTAAATCTAAGCAATAGGTTACAAAACAGATCATGCACATATGAGATTTCTAGAGAGAGAAAATAATGGGTTTTGAAATTTTACCTCCGTTTCTCTCTCCTTCTCTTGGTTCAACCTCCTTGTTCTTCCTCTGGTTCTCAGCTTCTCTTCCTCCTTTCTCCTCTCTTCTCTTCACAGTTCCCACTCTCTCTTTGCCTTCACTTTCTCTCTCTCTATATCTCTCTTCCTCTCTCTCTCTAATCTCACGATCAGTCTGTCTCTCTCAACTCCTACCACACACACATATACATACAGACCACACTCACACACTTCCAACTACCCTCTTACACACACCATGCCTCCCATGCCTAGTTTGAGTGTATCACACTCAAACTTACACACACACACAACCGGGTACACACACACACACCTCACACAACCTGATATATATATATACATATATATATATATATTCACATTTAAATATACACTCACCTTGTACACATATACACACACAATTGAATTTAAATTATATGTATATATATACATACACATATATACATACATCCATCATAATAATACTAATAATAATAATAATAATAATAATATTAATAAAAATAATAATAACAACTTGAAAATTTTATTTATTTTTAAAAAAAAAATTTTCAGGTTGTTACATCCTTCCCTCCTTACAGAAATTTCGTCCCGAAATTTAAAATAACTAAAACAAAAGAAAATACATCACTAATCAAATAACTCGGGGTATCTAGCACGGACCTCGGCCTCACGCTCCCAAGTAGCCTCCTCGACCCCATGATGGTTCCAACGAACCTTGACCAAAGGGATGGTCCTGCCTCGCAAAACCTGGTCCCTCGAGTCCAATATCTCTACGGGTCTCTGGTCATAGGAAGCGTCCCCCTCTAGCTGAAGATCTACCCAATCAAGTACATGTGAGGGGTCGGGATGGTACTTCCTCAGCATCGATACATGAAAAACGTCGTGAACCCCAGATAGCTGTGGTGGTAAGGCTAGCTTATAAGCTACCTCACCCACTCTCCCCAGAATCTCAAAGGGGCCAATAAATCGTGGCGACAGCTTCCCACCACGTCCAAATCTCCTCAAGCCCCGTCTGGGAGACACCTTGAGGAACACATGGTCCCCCACCTCAAATGCCAAGGGCCACCGCCTCCTATCCGCATAACTCCTCTGGCGGCTCTGAGCTGTCAACAACCGCTGTCTGATCACCTGTATCTTGTCCGTGGTCTCACGAACAATATCAGGTCCTAAGGCAGCTGTCTCTCCCACCTCGGTCCAACATACCGGGGAACGGCACGGCCTACTATGCAACGCCTCAAATGGTGCCATCTCTATACTGGACTGATAGCTGTTGTTGTAGGCAAACTCGACCAAGGCGAGGTGATCCTCCCAGCTACCCCTGAAATCCATGACACAAGCCCTAAGCATGTCCTCGAGGATCTGAATGGTACGCTCTGACTGGCCATCGGTCTGGGGGTGAAAGGCAGTACTAAACTGGAGCTGTGTCCCTAAGGCCGTCTGAAGACTCTGCCAAAACCGGGCAGTGAAACGTGGGTCCCTATATGAAACAATGGATACCGGTACCCCATGTAGTCGTACAATCTCTCGAATATACAACCTACTGAGGGTATCTGATGAATCAGTCACTCTGACAGGCAAGAAGTGAGCAGACTTCGTCAGCCTGTCCACGATAACCCAAACTGCATCATGGCCCCTCGGTGACCTAGGAAGACCCATCACGAAATCCATAGTAACGTGCTCCCACTTCCACTCGGGCACTGGCAATGGCTGCAACAATCCCCCAGGTCTCTGGTGCTCAGCCTTCACCTGCTGGCACGTGAGACATCTCGACACGAACTGCGCCACATCTCTCTTCATCCCCGCCCACCAATACTGACGGCGCAGATCGTGATACATCTTAGTGCCCCCTGGGTGCACTGCCAGACGTGAGTGGTGAAAATCCCTAAGGACCTCAGCCCTGAGAGACTCTGGGACAAAAACTCTACCCAAATACCTCAGACTAAGGTCAGAATGCACCGTCCATCCCACAAATCCCTCGAGACTAGCAATCCGTACTCTGATCTGATCTGCCTCAACATCCACTAGCTGTGCCTCTATCACTCTAGTCAAAAGGGTGGGCTGTGCACACAAGCTGAACAGAGTGGCCTGTCCCTCAAACTCAGCAATATCTAGATCAAACTCGCCAATATCCCCCATCATCTCCCACTCCCTGATGGCAATACTGGCAATAGTACCCCTCGACCTCCTGCTGAGTGCATTAGCCACCACATTGGCCCTCCCTAGGTGGTACTGAAGGTCAAAATCATAATCCTCCATGTACTCCATCCACCTCCTCTGCCTCATATTCAGGTCCTTCTGCGTGAAGATATACCTGAGGCTCTTGTGGTCAGAGAATACCTCGAATCTCTCCCCGTATAAGTAGTGTCGCCAACTCTTCAGTGCAAAGATGACGGCAGCTAACTCCAAGTCATGTGTGGGGTAGTTCCGCTCATGGTTCTTCAACTGACGAGAACCGTAGGCTACCACTCTGCCATCCTGCATCAATACACAACCTAATCCCTCTCGGGAAGCATCACAGTACACAGCATAGCCCACTCCCCTCTCAAGTATGATCAAAACAGGCGCTGAAGTCAACCTCCTCTTCAGCTCCTGAAAAGACTGCTCACAGTCCTCTGTCCATAAGAATCTGATGCCCTTGCGCGTCAGACGAGTCATCGGCGCGGCAAGACGGGAGAAACCCTCCACAAATCGTCGGTAGTATCCGGCCAACCCCAGAAAACTCCGAATCTCAAATACACTGCTCGGTCTCTCCCAACTCATGACAGCCTCAATCTTGGAGGGATCCACAGATACCCCTCCACTAGATACTACATGTCCCAAGAACTGTACCTCTCGAAGCCAGAACTCACACTTCAAGAACTTGGCAAATAGCCGATGCTCTCTCAAAATCTGCAGTACAGTCCTCAAATGATAGGCATGCACGTCCTCAGCAGGTGAATACACTAAGATGTCATCTACAAATACCACGACGAACTGATCCAGGTAAGGACTGAAAATGCGGTGCATCAAGTCCATGAATGCCGCTGGGGCATTCGTCACTCCAAAGGGCATGACCACAAACTCATAGTGACCATAGCGAGTGCGGAAGGCTGTCTTCGCTATGTCTTCCTCCCTGACCCTCAACTGGTGGTAACCCGATCTAAGATCAATCTTCGAGAAGCATCTCGAACCTCTCAGCTGATCAAATAAATCGTCGATCCTCGGCAACGGGTACTTATTCTTGATAGTAACCCGGTTCAGCCTCCTGTAATCTACACATAGTCGTAGTGTCCCGTCCTTCTTCTTCGCGAACAGTGCCGAGGCACCCCACGGAGAAGTGCTAGGACGGATAAACCCCTTCCGCTGTAGATCAGTCAACTGCTCCCTCAGCTCTCTCAACTCAGCTGGAGCCATGCGGTAAGGTGGTATGGAAATGGGTGTAGTACCAGGAATGAGCTCTATAGTGAACTCGATCTCTCGTCTAGGGGGTAGACAAGTCAAGTCACTCGGGAAGACGTCGGGGAACTCATCCACGACTGGGGGTAACACAATCTCTGCAATCTCAAAATCACCCGCAATCAGACTAGCCAACATATAACTGTGGCCTCCCCAGCTCCTAGAATCACGCACTGGAGGAATCAAGAAATCCCCCCGATCCCCTGTGAAATAATAGCAGTCTCCCTCCGGAGTGCATACAGTCACCCTCCCTCTGTAACAGTCTATACTCGCCCGATAGGTGAACAACCAATCCATCCCCAGAATCACATCAAATCCAGACATATCAAGTACAATAAGATCAAAGTGGAGAATACGATCAGCTATCTCTATCGAGCAATCTCTACAGATCCTCGTCAGTACTACAACACCCCCAACTGGCGTACCAACATGCAACGGGGGGTCCAACCAAGCTATATCCAGACCCAATGACATGGCAAGTGCAGTAGAAATGAATGAATGTGATGCTCCTGAATCTATCAATACACTGGCCCATGAACTGGATATGAGAAATGTACCTCGGACTACTGACGGTCCGGCAGCAGAGGTCTCCGGGGTGGCTACTGCGTAGACTCGGCCCTGTATGGTCTGGCCCTGTCTGCCTCCCCCTCTCTGTGCCTGCTGACCTCTTCCCCTAGGTGCTGGAGCTCTGACGCTCTGCGCGGAGGGTGTAGGCTGATGATAGGGCGCTGGGAGTCCCTGAACTGACTGTGGCTGTGGCAGAGGCACCTGTGTATGCTGATAATAGTGTGACCTCGGCGCACTCTGCGAAGTCTGCCCCTGAGGGCAGTTGGCCCTAACATGGCCAGGCTGTTGACAAGTGAAACAAATCGGCGGGGCCCTCTGACTCGGTGCCGGTAGAGGTAGTGGAAATGACCCCTGACTGGATCCGACACCCTGTGCACTGCTGGGTCCCCTCAAGGGACAGTCGGCCCTCCTATGGCCAGGCTGCCCGCAGGTATAACATGTGCTAGGTCGCTGTGACCCTCCTCCCCTAGGAGTAGATGGCAAGGCAGGACGGGGAGCTATCGAATGAAGGGGTCCGGCTGGTGGCTGTGAGGAAGAAGTACTGGCTCGGTACCTCTTCGGCTGTCTATATGTCGGGGCAGGTGTAGAGGTCTGTACTGTGGGTGCCCTGCCCTGTGCTCTGGTCTCTCTAATCCCTCTAAGATCAGCTAGCTCCCTCTCCACCTTGGAGGCCCTGATCACTGCCTCCTCGTAGGTCTCTATAATATGGCCAGCCAGTCTGTCCCTGATAGAGGTCTTCAACCCCTTGAGGAAATTATACACCCTCAAATCCTCCTGTCCAATAATGTGCGGGGCAAATCTCCCCAAAGCAGTAAACCGTGACTCATACTGAGCCACTGTCATGTCCCTCTGAAGGAGTGCCTCGAACTCCTCTCTAAACCCAACTCTGGCAGATATCGGGAAGTAGTGGTCATTGAACATGGCCACAAATGCATCCCATCCCTCTCCGTACCGATGTAGTCTGTCAGCAGCTACCTCCCACCACTGACTAGCCAGGTCTGTAAACTGAAATGTAGCGCACCTGATCCTCAGATGGGGCTCAGTGATCCCCTGTGAATCCAAAATCCGGGTAATCTGTCTCAACCACTCCTCTGCAATAAGTGGGTCTGGCTGCCCGGCAAAGGTAGGTGGTCTCATCCTCTGGAACACCTTCATCACGAAGGTATCCCTGGTCTCTCCGCCAGTGGTCCGCGCCTCCATCACGGTGCGGAGACACTCCTGCAAAAGAGCCGCCATATCTCTGGCGCCAATCATCTGTTCTACCTCCTGTGCTGGAGCGGGAGCAGGAATAGGGGCAGGGGCGGGAGCAACGTCCTCCTCAGCTGCACTGTGCTCTGGTGTGTCAGCCGGGGCAACGACCTCCTCAACTATATCGGGAATAGGGGCAGCAGCTCTAGGTCTGCCACGACGAGGCTGGGCGGCGCCTCTAGGCTGGGTAGCACCTCTGGGCCTGCCCCTACCCCGTCTGGGCGGTCCAGCTCCCGTAGGAGCTCGTCTGGGAGGCATATCTACAAGTCCAAGAGAAAAAATTCAATATCACTTTTTCACATTCAATATATGGGCATTCAAGTGTGATCCTAATCATGTTCCTATCAATGGCCTATGCTTCTACAGGTAGTACACATAGTATGTCATGATACTTATACTTAACAAGTTTTTCACACATCATACATGTCATGCCTCCAACATAGCATAAATCAGCACGTAGTCACAATAAGTCATGCATCAGGATATATAAAACCACATAGCACACAAGATCCTATCACATGCTGCTAAAGGTTCTTACTAAGTCTCATTCCTTTCTCTAGGGTCTCATGGTGTTAAACAACACCCCACGGTCTCTAGGTATTCGAACCTAGGCTCTGATACCACGTTGTCACACCCCAAATTCCAGCGAACCCGAGGCGTGAGTAACGAGACAAAAAGAAATAAAATAATAACGAAATGAAAGATAACAATGACATTCTCATACATTCCGTACACTGTTCTAATACATACATAAAGTCTGGTCCATTGGTTCACAATATTCAAAATGAAATACAGTCTCGGGCTTATGCCCTTACATAATATCAAAAGCGCCCATCGGGCCCAATATAACCCTCAATCAGACCGTCTCTATATCCCGTACAGCTGGAACATCATCTGAAATGTTTGCCCCACTAAAGGGGTCAGCTCAACATGCTGGTACAATATAATGCTAATGCAAGAAACAAAACTAAGGTCGTGGCATGTGCAAGTGTACAGTTATTTCTATATGGCATTCTATATCATAATGACAGTATATGAACAGTATACAGTATATGAGCAAGATGCGTGACACACCCATGCAACTCTATGCCACCCATGTCTCATGATACGGTCATTCTCCGCTGGCATGAGTACCGCCACTTATGTCTCGCTTCACGGTCCGGAATCCGTCAGGCTTGCAAGTACCTAATGGCCGATTTTGGGTTTTTCACCACAGGATCTGCACCCTCATAATGCAAAGCACCAAGTGCTTACCCACGCCATGTCCAAGGAATCACACCATGCCAATATGCTCTAATCTCATCATGTCATAATGCAATCCCAGTGATGCATTTTAGTCATACATAAAACATGCTTTCAAGTGTACAATTCATAACATCGACAGTTCTTCAAGCAGATAATTCACACACCACGTTAACACATGCGATGTACTCATAATCATCATTCAACTAAACAATATAGCACATAGCACGTAAGCACGTGAACACTCGGGCAAACATGTGAACAATGAACACAGCAAAGCAAGTATTCCTAATCTCAATTCTATTTCTTACTTAGCACAATATATCGTACCTGGTAATCGATCTCAAACCGGAAAAGTATACTCGTAGTCAAGTGAAACCACCGTAAGAACACTGAAGGTCAGGTCACCTTCTCTTTGCCTTTCCGTGTCCCTAAAATTCATAACATGAAACTCAGTTTATTGGTCACTTGAATTATGCTATTCATCAAATTTTACGTCTTTATCTTATAAGCTTCTACTTTGCCAAGTTAAACTCTACTATTGAATTCGGGGCATTGAAGAAAATAAGTTTAGGCTTTCGTAGAATTCAATTCGAGCATCTGGGTCAAAAAGGGCAAAACAGTCATTTTGCACTTTACACGGGTCCTTACATTTCGTGACCTCTTTTCACAAATCGGACTCTACGGTTGAGTCCGGAATGTTCGAGATAATAAAATTCCACTATTTGTTTACCTAATTCGGAATTCGTCTGACAGTGTTTCAAGTTAGGGGCATTTTGGTAATTTTAAGGGTTACTACGGGTCTTTTATTTTTTGGGACCCCGTCTCGTAAAACGGACCTCACCATTGGTCTCAGAATGGTCGAGATAGTCAAAATACACCTATGACTTGTCCCATTTGGACTCCGGGATGTTTTTGAATATTTAATTAATTAAATTAATTTAATTAAATAATTAATTTAATTAATATTTTTTTTTATATTTTAATCAGGTGGGTCAAAGTGTAATTTCTAACAGTTGGGGGGGTCAATTCGTAATTTCTGAAAGTTCAGGTTAAGGTTCAAATTCAAAGGGTTCAAATTCAAAAAAGGTTCAAATTAAAACTAGTTTAATTTGTTATTCTAAATCAGGTTAACCCAAACAGGGGCTAATCCTAGAACAGGGATAGGATATCCCGATTTCGATTTAATTCCAATTTCTAGATTTCTTACCCTTGCAACCAAACGGCCCAAATTCCATTTTAATTTAAAACAACCACGCGACACGTGGCAGGGGCGGTCCACGCCCGACCCGAACCGACCCGACCCGACCCGGACGGAACCCCCCTTCTTCCCCCGCTTTTCCGACGGAGCTCCGGTCACCTTCTCCGGCGCCGGTGACCGGAATTTCAGAAAATCAAGTTTTTAAACTTGATTTTCTTGGTGTTTTCGAAGCCCCTTTCAATCCCAAATTATTCTAAAACATCTTTGGAGCATTTTAACACCGTTTTGAAGCTTCCAATCACAATGAAAAATCAGATTTTCCCCCTCCATGGCCGTGACCTGCACATCCATTTTTCTCCCTCATTTCTCAACCATTTTGGTTGATTCTTGTCCCTAAATTCTCCATATTTTATGCTCTATAAGTTCTAACAATTAAATCTAAGCAATAGGTTACAAAACAGATCATGCACATATGAGATTTCTAGAGAGAGAAAATAATGGGTTTTGAAATTTTACCTCCGTTTCTCTCTCCTTCTCTTGGTTCAACCTCCTTGTTCTTCCTCTGGTTCTCAGCTTCTCTTCCTCCTTTCTCCTCTCTTCTCTTCACAGTTCCCACTCTCTCTTTGCCTTCACTTTCTCTCTCTCTATATCTCTCTTCCTCTCTCTCTCTAATCTCACGATCAGTCTGTCTCTCTCAACTCCCACCACACACACATATACATACAGACCACACTCACACACTTCCAACTACCCTCTTACACACACCATGCCTCCCATGCCTAGTTTGAGTGTATCACACTCAAACTTACACACACACACAACCGGGTACACACACACACACCTTACACAACCTGATATATATATATACATATATATATATATATATATTCACATTTAAATATACACTCACCTTGTACACAGATACACACACAATTGAATTTAAATTATATGTATATATATATATACACATATATACATACATCCATCATAATAATACTAATAATAATAATAATAATAATATTAATAATAATAATAATAACAACTTGAAAATTTTATTTATTTTTAAAAAAAAAATTTTCAGGTTGTTACACACCCTCTTATAATTAATATTCAATATGTTAATAATTTTTAATAATTAATATATTTTTAAGAAATTAACTTGATTACATGATAGATAATTAATTATTCTATTACTTTATAATTAATATTTTTTACAAAAAATATATTATAATATTAATTATAAAAAAATAAGAGAATTATATTTATGACATGTCTTAATAATTATATTTATTAATTTTATATAATTAAAATAAAAATATTGTAAGTAAAAAAAAATTACGACATAAAAAATGTAAAGAATAAAACTTATTTAATTCAAAATGACATTAAGAGTTTTTTTTATATAAATTAAATATCATATATATTTTTTTATGAAAAATTAAAACGTATTTAAAAAACTTCATATGAAATATATTTTTTACACCAAATATCATATACATATAAGAAATACTTTACAATTAATGAAAATATTAAAAAGCTTAACAATTAATTATTTTTTATTTATAAGCACGCAAACACAACAGTGCTTTTTTTGTTTATTAAACACTGAAGAAAGAGTTAAATCCTAAACTAGGGTGAAAAAAAAACTTATTTTCCAAAATAATGTCATTCTGAACTTATTTACCAAAATAGGGTTGTTTCTAAAATCGCCTTTTGGAAAGTCCAAAAGACGCTTTATTTATGCTTTTTTTCGTTTTTTTTTTTGGCAAAACTGGCTTGAAAGCGTGTTTTGGAAACACGCTTTCAAAAGCGTCTTTCCAAAAAACGCTTTATTTTTCTCTTATTTTCGGTTGAAAGCGTGTTTTGGAAACACGCTTTCAAAAGCGTCTTTCCAAAAGACGCTTTATTTTTTGCTTATTTTCGTTAGAAAGCGTGTTTTGGAAACATGCTTTTAAAAAAGCGTCTTTCCAAATGACGTTTTCTAGCCAATTTTTTTTTTTTTTTTTATCTTTCAAAAAATTTGATGATTTTAAATGACATATCTACACTTGATTTCCTAATTAATCTGCACATAAAAACCAAGAATAAATATAAAAAAATAAACTTTTGTGATGACTTGGTTAATAAATTAAGAAAAAAATATATAGGTTAGAAGTTTTTTTTATCAAAAGCTGTAATAGAAACCCCTCAGTAAGCTATAATTTATCTACGCTTTTAATTTTTTGTGATGACTTGGTTCAAAAAACACTTTTAATTTTTTTTTTTTTTTTTTTTTCAGGCAAGCAAGTTTCTTGAGTTTCTCAATCTTCAAGCAATTCCAATATCACTGTTTTGCCCACTGCCCAGCAGAAACATTTAAAGGAAAGGATATGAAAACTTAAAAATTAGGTACCAGTTAAAAAATGTTGAACATTTCAATTGAAAAAGAGAAATGTTAAATTAATATTTTTTTTTCAACTAATTGACATGACATTACTCATTATTATTATTAGTTGTGAGAATTCAGAATCTGATACTTGAGAGGGAGAGACAACATTAGATCTAATGAATCATACATTTCATTGAATAAAAGAAGCATCTATACAGCTCGTTTGACTACTACAAGTGCATGTAGATGAAAATAATTACATACGAATTCAATAACAAATACAAGCAACTGTATCCATATCCAAAGATTCAATCACAAATACAAGCAACTGTCGATGATCCGAGCATCAATGAGATGAATTCTCGCTGTTTGGAGCTTTTGCATTCGCAACTGAAACAGATATTGCTTTAAGCTTTTCTCATATAGAACTCTCAAGCTTTAATGATCGTATACATAACCTTATTCAGCAACCATAACCTTCACAACAAGAAGACAAACATTATTAATTTGTATAGACCTTATCCCATAAATAAAAATGACTAACTCAGTACCAGAAGGACCCCTTCTGAAATAATAACTCAACAAGAGAAAAGTACATGAATGTTCTCTCTTGTTATGCTTGAGGCTATTAGGCCACTATGCTTGAAACTCAAGACAGAGACTAAATATGTTCTCACTGAAAATTAAATAAGAGCCACAAATGTGTACTTTGCTGCCAAAATCCAGAAATTGTATCATACAATTTAAAAGTTTACAATTAGAATTAACTGGATTTTAAACTAAAAATCAGATTGGTTTATTCTCAATCGTGAGGATCAAGAGAGATATAGAATGATAAGATCCACAATATAAACAAGCCTAACCAGAGTAGAAATCTGTTGCGTTGCAATAACCCTTGACTTTATTAGAGTTTTATAGAGCTCGGTGTAGACCACCATAAATTCTAGAATCCAAATTCTTCTCTCTTATACAGATTGAAATGAACACAAAATGAAATTGACTAACCTGAAGAACTGAGATATACACGCACAAATCTTTGACGCTCCTCGTAACAGGATTGTAACTGGCATACTCGTAATCCTGTAAAAAGAATACATTTTTTTCAAGGATAGAAACTCTTCCCAACAAATTATCATAAATAGATTTCAGAAAAAAATTTCTTTGGCACAAAATTTAGAAGAGCTAGCTGAACTTGACGAAGACAATTTAAGTCATATATGCATTTAAGTATTGCTCGAATGCAAAATTAGGGAATTGAAACAGTAAGTCAGGCAACTTCTTTTTGGGTAAGAGTAAGTCAGGCAACTTAACAATGGTGTTGAGTTATAGGCCAGAGGGTACAACAAAATAAATAGGCCATGCCCTCTAGAATACCATATTCACACGGTAGTTTGGGCTCCAGTTTTCCTTCTCATACATGTGTCAAGGAGTCTAGTCCCAAGGTTGAGAAAACCAAGCTAAAAAATACTTGACAATAATGGTGTTCAAGTTAAAAACATGATGATCTTTGTTCTGAAACCAAGACAGCTCTCAAGTCTTGTAAAAAAAAAATCATCCTTGTAGACCCCACATCCTAAGAGAGTAAGAAATGATATAATAGGACTGATACTCTAAGTATAAACACAGTTTTTTTAACAATTAGCTGTATATCCTTGTATAACTCAGTTTTCATCACCTGTAAACTGCAAAGAGGTTAATGGTAATGATTTACCTCCAAAAGAATCACAAACACACACATGCAGATTGCAAACCAGGCTAAAGGATATAATAATAGCTAGCTCTGAAAATTATCGGCGTGGACACACAATTTCATCCCAAAAATTGTAATCTTTATTTGCTTCTTGAAATAATGATATTTTTTTTAAAGAAAGAGAGAGAGAGAGAGAGATACATTTACCCCCCAAAAAAATAGAGAATTCCCAGGATAAGTCAGCCAATATAGAAACACAAAAGCATACTCAAGATAAAATAAGTGAGAAGACAAAGTGCCAAAACAACCAGTTGAGCAACTTGTAACATCAGATAGTTCAAAACAAAAACCCTAGGTAATTTATGAAATGAATGACTAATTTGAAAAAAAAATTAATATAAAGAAATAAAGGAAAGGAAAAAAAATTATACTTGTCCATCTTCCATATGGTACAGAAAAGATCCCCCATAGGTATTGTGATCCAAGGGCCAACCAATTGTGTGAAGCACAAATCCAGGCTTATGCTTGTCCTGATCCACCACATTAAGGAATTTTGCTTCTCCTCATCTATAACAATTCTTTCTGGACAGCAAGGAATTTTGGTAGGTTGCTTGGATACCTTGAAATAAATGGTTGCACAAAAGTTAGAAAACATCTGCCACAAAGTCAACTGAGATCACCTCAGGCAAGTGAATCCTATAACCATAAGTAAAAACTTGTGAGCAAGTGATCCAAATGACTCCAAAGTCCAAACTAATGATCTCAGATAATCAAAGAACAAGTCCTTAGTCCATTAAAATTGAGTAATATGAGCAATGTTTGAATTAGAAAACCTATCAAACATGAGACTTGCTTGTTATTTGTGCCACCTATGTATTAAGCAAAACTATACCAGCATCAAAAAAATTTTGATTTCTTCAACTACAATGTTTCTCTAGTATTTTAATTTTGATTTATTGAGTTTTAACAATTTTTATTTAATTAAGAGTTATTGGATATTTGGTTCCTTTGCAATGAGCTTCTAACAAATATTTTCAAGTGACCAGAAGAACAAAACCCTTTCCGCACTAAAAAGAACTGGGATGTTCTATTATCTTATTTTTTAAGAAATTGAATGCAAACAAGGGGTAAAAGCATTAATCAACCAACTCAATCTACTCCATAAGTCCACAAAATGATTCCTCCTATCCTAAGTCCTATGATATTTTTGTGATCTCGTGTGGTGCTTAAAGGAAGGAAATCAAGCTCAGATTACAAGTTATCCTAAGAAATCCCCTAAATGTAAAAAATATTATGATATGAAATCTGTAATGAATGATAAATTAATATTTATAGCATTTCTAGGAAAGGAGCTCCAGGCACTTCCGAATCCTAATGAAAGTAGTCATCTTTACAAGAAGTGGATCAACAATTATTCCCAAAATGGCTGTCGAGATCACCCAATTTTTGATGTCTGCCCAGTCGGCAGATGCAAAGGTCCAGTTTTAAAATGGTAGAGGGTAACCTTAGGCAGTTCCAAGAGCACAACCTACCATCTTTTCTTCTATCCTTGTCTGTTGAACTCTCAAACAATGAAAAACCAATTTTAAAATATCACAAAAAAAAAAAAAAATTTTTAAACCACAAATTTGTTTAATTAATGTTTTTTTGTAACCATTAATCAAAAGAATCAGAACTTCAAGATAACTTAGCAAATGCACATAAAGGCAACCAGGTGAGAGATGTTGGGAAGATATTCTTCTTTTGGTCTAGAATTTCTGATTGTTCTGTTTTGCACCCACACAATACATATAAGTTATAACAAACATCTTTTGATGTTATACTGGTGTGACTATAGAAAAAAAAAACTAAAAAAGAACAAAAAAAGAGTAATTTCCTCTGAAATTCAGCCACCAACATATTAGAAAATTTATCTTTCGCAAAATTCTTTGCTGAAAGAATACTGGAAAATTTATTTGCTGAAAGAAAGAAATTCCACTCTCTGTACTCTCAACACACTGTCCAACAATGAACTCGATATTCTTCAAATGCACATTGAAATCACTCCTATCTAGAACAAACAATGAATATAGGGTGGATTTGTCATACAGAATTTAGTCCATTTACTAATAGGTGTCTTATTCCAACTTTGAAATGTCTAATAGGGCTGAGTAGCTCATAGACTATCAGAGGCCATAAACTTCACAAACTATGAACAGTCTATTTTCTCATCCATGTATCCTTTAACTCCTCATGAATGACAAACTTCATGGGTTCATCAAGTAAAGATTGCAATATCTACTTGCTTAATAGATCCTAGCTCATTATCAAGGAATTGTAATTAAACGTCTTTTATTCATGTAAACAATTTCAGTGACTTCTATATTTTTGTTTTGGATACAGGACATCCAGTATTTGCTCGTGAAGCAGTTCACTCAATTTGATTTGGCTGAACTAGGGAACCAGAATCAATCAATAATGCAATCCTCCTGTTTGTAGGGTCGATCAACAAATCAATCCAATCTCAATTAGGCTAGTCTAAAACAGTTCCAGAGTAGAGATAAATCAGATTCAGCGACAAATTTTGTTGTTTACTGATACATTTTCCCCATATCACGTGTTAGGAATTTTCAAGATAAAAGGAGAATAGCCTAAACATTGCCAACTAGTACTAACATGCAGAGAAACATCATCATGAATTCTAAGGCTAAGTAGAGATAAATGTCAAAAAATCATTTGCAACAAAGTTCTGCTCAATACATGGTGCGTTGAGTTGAGGGAATATATATATATATATATATATAGAATCAATTTATCTCTATACAGATATATATATCTATATATAAGTGCATAACCTAAACCACAAATTGGTCCATTCAAGACATTAATAAAAAAAGGGGGGAAAAAAACTGAATGTGCTTGGAAAATGAGGATTATGTATAGATAAAGGGGGGAAGATCTAAAAAAAAAAAAAAAAACACAGACCTGAAAAAAAAAACATTTACCTCAGATCTGATGAGATTACTGCTCCGAGAGAGACAAGTGATGAGAGAGAGGACTTGGATGCAATGGTCGGTGCCGGAGACGAGAGAAAAAGTCGGTGATGTCAACGTCGGAATGATCCACGAACGTCAGCGATGGCAACAGTGACAGTACAGTCGGTGAAGAGAGGTAGAGGCCACTGTGGAGACGAGGGTCAACGATCGCTGTTGAAAGATATGAGAGAGATGCGGTTTGTTGGTTTGCACAATTTAGAAACACGGTTGTTTTGCCCTATTTAGAAACATGAAAATCGTCTTTTAAAAGACGATTTCTCAAACGGCATTAGTTTGGTAAATAAGTTGAGAAGAACCCTATTCTGATAATAAAGTTTCAAAATAGCACTGTTTTGGTAAAAAATTCCCAAAGAAATCGTCCAGCAGGCGTTGTGAAAAACCGTGCTGTCCAGGTCGACGATAAGGAGCACGACCCCCGAAGAGACGAAGCCCCACATCACGTCTTTCGAGTCAATTAAATCTTACGTACTGCTTTTTTGCGTGGACTTCAGTTTAGAGCACGTCACCGTCTACACTGTGAGTACTACGTTGATCATCATCTTCCACTCGCCTTCTTATAGCGGTATGACTCCCTCAATTTCTCTATTTATATAAGTGTGTATATATATATACATATATGCATGTATACAATCATTGATTTGGATATTCAAATTTTTTTTTTAGTCACCTAAATGTGAGAGATTACTATAACGTGAATGATGTTTGCAAAATCATCCAATGATTTCACTTGATTAGGGTTTCTTATTGCTTGTCAAATGACCAACTTTTATCGATGTATTTATACAAAAAATTGGATAAATTTAACTAAGTTAAGACACTTTCAGTAATGACTTAAATTTAAACTCAAATTTTATTTTTAGTAAAAAATAAATTTAAATTTGATATTCTTTAATAATCACTTAAATTTTTATTCAATTTTTTTTAAAATTCTCTCTTTATTTCAAAAATTACTGTATATTATTTTCCATCATCTTTTCTTTTCCAAACCTCTTTTCACTCCCAATTTTCAATCCCTCCCAAAATTTCCTCCGAAACACTCCAGTCTTCACTAGAGCCCTAAAAATCTCCTTCACATACTTCCATCGCAGAACACAAGTACCCCAGCCGATCTCTGTAGCCGAGCAGTCGCAGGTACTCTCTCTCTCTCTCTCTCTCTCTCTCGCTTCTTCGCTGCTACGATAGCGGAACGATTTGGTACTCTCTCCTTGTTCTTCTTCTTCTCTCTTCTTCGCTGCCGTGTATCTGCCACTTTTTTGAGTTTGATATACGGTAGCACTTTGTGTTCATTTGGTAGAACATAACAGAAATTACTCTTCATTTGTACACATCAAACCTTGTTCTGTAATTTCTGGTTGATTACCTCGTATTTACGTGTGCGTGCTTGATGCCATAGTTATCTTTAATATTCACAATTTCTGTTAAGACTTTTAACTTTCTATATGCAAACTCTACACAGATTTTACTGAAAATTACAGTTCTGCAACGATCGTTGTCAGCTGTCTCTGCAACGATCGCCGTTGGACAACGAAGACCGACAGTTGGTTCCCGCCAGGTCTGTTTTCCTTTTATTGTCTTTCTTTCCATTTCTTTTCCTTGCCTTTTACTTTCACTTTCCATCTGAGGTGAGGCTAGGTAGGGGAAAAAAATAGCCCTTAGAAATTTGGTTATGTGAACAGTAGTGAACTGATTTGGGTTTGGATTTGAGTAAAAACTGATTTGGTTTGAGTTTGAGCCTAGGGTTGGAGGGCCATTTCTGTGTATTTTGACTCAAATTTTTATTTGATATAGGTTTGAGTCAGCACTGGGGATGCCCTTGGATGCCAAAAAATTTCATTTTCATTGTTTTTTTTTCTTTCTAATTGTTTGTATTGTAATATGCGATAGTGGTTATGATTGAATACTAGCCCGGTGATTGTGAAGAGGGGGATATTTTCCACCTGTTTTGGGGAAAAAGAAAGTTGAAAATTTTAAGTGGAAAGTTTTTCTCCAAGAATTTTTATGGAAAAAAATTTATTATCCAAACTTTTTGTTCTTCCTTCTTTCATTTTGAGTCTTTAAAAGAACAAGATCAAAGAACTGTAAATGCTTGCAGCTTAATGAAGCTTAAGAAACAAAGAAAAGTTGGGGCAACTTTAAGCAATATCCTTTCTGTTGTTTTATTTTCTTCTAGAAGGAAAGGAATTCTGTTTGATTATTGAGAATAATGAGATCTTTTCCTTCTTTCCTGTAAAGGAAGTGAAAATGCTTAGCTGTGGGTATTTTTTTTTTGAAGCATTCTTTATTTTTCTTTCCTCCATTTCGTTCTTTCTTGTAGCCACGTGGAGTGAAACGAATTGAACCATAAGTTCATTCAACTACCTGGAAGTTATTTGTGGGGTTACACATAATATATATATTATATATATTGTGGAACAACAAACTTACATGTATAATGGAAATAAGATAAAAATTAATTATTAATCATGTCATCGGGATGTGCTGTGCTCGCTTTATCTTATATTGTGAAGAAAATTTAAGTTATCTTCTACAACTTCACCAGGAATATATTAATAAATAGCATAGATAATTGTTTGTCTAGGGAATCGTGGCTAAGATAATGAAATTACTTTGCTGATGCAACAATGACTTGTGTTGTGTTAATAATCTGAGTCATCTGACAGCATTTTTTTTTGTAGCTTAAAAGCAATCTGGCAATAACGGATTGGTAAAGATGGATTGGTGGTTGGTTTAAAGGTTCTATCAGACTTTATATTAGCTTTTAAGGGCCTAGCTTAATTTCTAGTTCACTCTTATTTACGAAACTAACAACAAACATGTTCTTATATACAGTCACATTGTCTCATTTCACTCAGAAAATTTTTTAGACTTTCTTAACCAGCAACGTGTTACAAAATTAATGCCTATTTGACATTTTGACCACTTTTTGTGTCAAATACACCAAGCAGTTAAAGAAACCCAAATGTATTCTAGAGGCAGATCAGTCATAATGTGGTACTCATTTTGTGTAAATTTTGCATTAGAAAAAAAAAGGGCATTGATGCTTTTATGTTGGGGTACTTGGATGCGGATATTTTTTTACGTTTGACATTAAACTTTTTGGCATTTTTCTTAAATCTTAACAATGCTAATCTTTTCAGTTTTCATTTAAATGGAAACAATATGACAACCTTGCTAAAGGTGAAAAAACCTTTGCTCACAAGTTCCTTCATTTCCACAATCCACATAGCAAGTGACTCAAGACTCTTTGGGTGGTCAGTTGTAATTATAAACCAATGAAGTAAGTTTTTTTTGTTTTTTTAGGACCATTTTTGTTGTGAGAAACAACAATAAATTCTGTTGTGTTCCCCGGGAATTTTTATAAACTCATTTTTCATAGAAATTTGGTGTGTTCTCACAGTTTTATAAACTCATTTTCCATAGAAATTTGGCGTGTTCTCACAGTTTAAAGAGGCCTTTCACTGCTTTCGCATTTTAGTGTTATGATTATTGCATATAATCATTATTTGCAGTTTTCTCCCTCTCCCTTTCTCGTTGTTACCCAGTGCAATTGTTCATTCTTCAGTGATCTTCTATAATAATGATTTCATAGTCATTCTTGGTTTCATATCAGATGGAAACATTGAACGCATCAACTCCAGATTTCAGAAATGTTGGATTAGGACTGGCTGAAGGCAATGCTGCTGAAGTGGAGGGTTTTAGGTGTAGTGTTGATGATATATTCACAAAGGTCAATAAGGTTAGTTAGTGAAACCTACCATTACTTTTTTTTTTCTGATTTAAAAATTTCTTAACATTTTTTTTTATAAGTAAAATTTCTCTTAACATTTCATCTGTTTGGCTTTATTTTTTATTTTTTCTTGGTCTGTTTGTCATTAGCAATGTTGGTCAAATAAGATCGCATAAACCATTGAACTGAATTCATATGATATCTAGTAATAAATCATATATTTTATTTTGTACATCGGTAATAACGAACTTTATGAAAGACACTTTTTGATTGAGTAGTGAAATATAACTGTTCCCTAACAAAATGTAGATTCAACAACGGTGCCACTTTGATTGAAATATTGTTGCATGGCAAATGGTAGATCATCTACTTCAATGATTCTTAAATTGGGATTGCCATGTAATATGTAGCATCATTCCATGAAGCAAAAGCCAAATTAAGTGTGACTTACTAATGTCAAAGGAACATGTAATATATTTGCTACTTTGAGGCCATTTTTGCTATTATTGAGATAGTTGTCAAACCAGGAGTTATATTGCAAACTAATATCATATATTTTTGAGTTGTGAATTGTAAGATATGTTGACGATTTCAAAAATAGATAGGAAACAAAAGGTGTCGATATTCTTCCCACACAGGGGTCAGTGACTCAGTCTATGCTTATATGTCCTTTTTTATGTTTACAACAGCCTCTTTTATCAAGTATATTTGATTGATCATCTCTAGTTTGATTTAAAAATAATTTGCACATTTAGTCTATATCATATGCGTTTCTTATCCATGGCTTGATATTTAGCTGATATGATGCTTATTTCTTACTCATTTACAACTTTGATTTGAGTAATTTTAGACTTCTCTTCGATTTAGTTGCAAGAACCTTCTATTATTGTGTGATGATCTAGCTTTAGATACTGAGTGCTGTGATTCCTTTCAGGACTCTTGCAAGACTTCTTTTTTTTCTACTCTGACAGAAACGTGATTTTTTTTTGGTAGTATAATTTTTGGTTGTGAAAGTATTCTCAACGTTTCAAGGTATTGATTCATATTTATTGATTTTTAGAAGTTAGTTTTCCATTCGACTCTAGGTCACTGTTTGATGTAACAGATATTGTATTTTTGATCAGTGACATAACATAACAAATTTTGTATAGTTTTTATTTTTTATTTTTTACTCATAGAGTCATTTTATTATTAGTTATTTCATCACCCCTGGCCTATGAATGCTGTTGCCTCCACCTTTGCAACATTTAATCACCTCTTGACACCTTTTGGCTTACATCCTTCCACCACCTTTGGTAACTAGCTACAGCTCTGCTGCTGCCTTTGGAAACTTGTCAATACATCAAAACTTAAACGTTTCACCCCTCGCCACCTTTGTTATTGCTGTCATAAGCATCACCACCACCATCTTCGACACATTGATTTTGATGCCACTCCTGTGGAGTTTGATGATGCTTATCATTGCATCCTCCACCTTTCAGCAACCTGTCACCGCTGCTATGACCATCCATACAACCTATAGCCACCATGTTGCCATCGCCACACTGCAATTGCCAGTATCGTCACTTTTAGTTTTAATACTTTGTCTCTACCATTGCTATTGCCACCTCCATCGTTGCCACTTCATCATTAGCCCATGTCAGCAGCACCATCATCGCTACCCTACCACCAGCACCACCTCAAGCATCACTGTTATGTTTACCACACAGAAGCCACCTAGTCAGTTACTTTCACATCCACCACAGCATACCCGGTAACCTTTTATTGATTTTAGGCCAAGAAGGGATTTCAAAATACTCAGGGATCTATCCTCAGGTTTTAAGATCGTTTGTTTGGGTAAAAATAGATAAGGATTACTAAATCCTTTGAGGGGTTTGGGGGCTTCAAATGCACAAATGAATTCGAGTATCTGACAGTCAGTCTATTCCTGAATTATTACTTGTTTTTGTCAAGATTGTCAGTGCATTTATTAGCACGCTGATTCTTGTTTAAGTTTGCCAGAGATTGCCAACTTCTGGTTATGCCTTTCTCTTGACTTCATAAATTGTAAAGTAATATATTTTTACTTGCAGCTTGAGCAAAGAGTGAATGAGGTTGAAGAGTTCTACTTGACGACAAGCAAAAAACAACCAAACGCTTTTAAAGGTAGTTCAATCATGAAGGACAAAGGTAAAGAGAAACATGTTCCTAGCATTAAGAAGCAGCAGCAAGATACATCACGTAGAGAAGCAGCTGCTGCAAAGAGAATGCAAGAGCTTATGCGTCAATTTGGCACAATATTTCGCCAGGCAATCAACAATTCTTTGCTGGTGTCTTGTGTTTATTGCTTATTGAGTTAGGCTGCTGCTGCTTAAATGGATTATTTTTACATAAATCTTGAAACAGTACAGTGCATCTGGATTTATGGATTTGAATGAATGAATTTGGATTTAATCTTTGAAGTCGTATAGCTTAGATTTATATCTAATACCTTTAGGTTTAGATTTTCAACAAGATGCATGGATAGATTTGAGAGCCTTGTATGGCTGGATTTGAAATAATAAGGTGAAAGGAAATCCTTCCAAAGAAGGGTTTTAGTTGAAAGAAGGATTGTAATCAAAGGAATATTTTTCTTGTCTCTACTATATCCTCCCCTTAGGTTTCCCTATCCAACTCCAATAGCATGTTGTCAACTCCGAAAACCCTTCATTTCATATCTGTCCATCCAAATGCAACCTTAATGTTTTATGCATTTGGGTACATTTTGTTGATTTTGTAATTTGGTTTTTCAAAAGCTTTACCTCAGCTGAAATTCTATTTTCATTCCCTCTGAAGGAGTCATGTGGAATTGCTAAATGTCTCTTATTGGAAATTTGTTAGTACAATACCATCCAGTGTAAGCAAGATATTCCATTTTGGTATTATTTATATCAAATTCATGTTTTTCATATCCTCATCTACATGAATTTTTGTTACTTCTAACTTCTTTTGATATAACCACTGATAGTTGATGATAAAATTCGACATTTCAACTTTTGAAACTGAATAGTCATGCGCATGCTAACAGGGTAATCATTTGATAACATATTTGATATGGCATTGTGTCCATATAATTGTTGGTCCTTTATGATAAAATCGTAATCTTCTTATGATAGAAAAAGCTAGAAAAAATAATAATAATCTTGCTGCTTATATCATACAAATTGGGTTCAATCCATCTCTTTTAGCCAATGTGAATATCTAATGCTATGCCTAATGAGCTTAAGAAAGAGCAAATTCAAATCAGATAGGAACGTAAAAAGTATGTTTTTAGTTATAGTCAAATGTTGTTTGTGTTTTTCTTATGATGCTTTTAATTTAGTATATTATATATTATTTTTGCTAGGCAAACCCCCCCTTGCTAAGGAGGGGGCTTTGAGCCCTTGACATTATGTTGAGACCTCAGCGAGATACCACTTGGCCAACTATTTTATTTTCTTATATTTTATTGAGTCAAGGATGTTTTGGAAAGTTCATACTTTGTGGGACTATTTAATTTATTTATTATTTTTTTGATAAGTATGGTCTAACTGAAAGAATGATTTTAAATAGAGAAGAATGGCTAGACATGATTCATGGAACTGACCCCAAATAATTGGGATAAGGCTTTGTTGAGTTGAGTTGAGATGGGACTAGTTTATGGTAGAGGCTCAATTATTATTATTTTTTAAATCTTTGGTTAGTAGTTTGGTTAGTTAAGTTATTGGGCCTTTGCTTGCTGCATTATATGGGTTTGGATTGGTTATACTATTTTCAATTTTAAAATCCAAGTGTATTTATGAGATTGCCACCCGCCCATAAATATTAGTGTATTCCTTGAATTCAACGGTTCCTAGTAGTTGTTGAAGCTTTAAAAAGATTCCATCCTTGTGCTATTGTTGCAATTGTGCAATCTTTATTAAAATTCGAATGTTATTACTAGAACAATGTTTATGTATACGTGGAAGCCTTGTACAAAATTGCTATATGAAGTTACCGATTAGAAAAAAAAATTGCTATATATGAAGCCACATTTGTTTATAGCTAACGCACATGTACAATTTTTTATTCACAAGATTAAAAACAAAAAAGGAAAAAGAAAAGGTTAACTGCTGGTTGTAGGGTTCAGTCCTGTTTAGTCATCATTTTTAATGTATGCTATCTTTGAAGTTGCAGGGTGCCCAATGACAGAGATAACCTTCTAGGAAAATAAGCATTCTATTATTCGACATTACTGTTGAATTTTGAACAATCAAGTAATCTATTTCATCTGGGAAAATTGTTTTGCTTGATCACCTGTTTCATTATATTAATAATGTATTTAGTCTTCTTTTGAATATGAACTTATGTTGTTTGGGACCTCATCACTTGGATGCTGCAACGTTGAGACAACAGTTCTGTTATTTCTCACTTCTAGGTATACTGTTAATTTGGCTCATGTCTCCCTGTTTTACTGGCCAGATCACTCAGCACAAGTGGGCATGGCCCTTTATGCATCCTGTAGATGTTGAAGGTCTTGGGTTGCATGACTACTATGAGGTAGAAGTTCTTTCTTCTTTCTCAGTTTTCTGATCGTGTATCCATATGGTTACCAATGGACATGTTTTATTGCCTTCTCCCCCTCTCCCTCTCTGTCTTGTGACCTACTTGCTATTGTATGTCTTGAAAAATTAATAGCAGTTATTATTATCAAAGAAAAATTGTGTGATAGTTTTTTTTTTTTTTATAAGTAAAGGTAATCTCAATAAAAGGCGCCCAAGGGGGACGCACTGCGGTAAACATAATTTGAAGTTAAGGGTTCAGTGACCCCAAAAAATCTACATGAGAACCCATAGACGAAGTGAAGGTCTTTTTGGCCCAAAAAAACAAATGGCACAGCAGGACGTCCTTCAAAACACAAAGGGGCTTCTTACAACCCTCAAAAATCCGGCAATTCTTTCACACCACAGACTACACACTACACACTACACAATGAGGGACCATCTTCCAGACCCCTCCAATATCCTTTCTAACCCGCGAACCACCCCAGCTAGAGAAGACATCCATCACACTAGCCGGCATAACCCAAGACAAGTGGAAGATAGAAAGAATTAGGTTCCACAAACCACTTGTAATCGGGAAGTGAATCAACAGGTGGTCAACTGCTTCCGCTTTCGTCTTGCACATTGGACATCTATTAGCCAAATGAAAGCTCTACCTTTAAAGATTATCAACTGTCAAAATAGCTCCCCATGAAGCCACCCAAGCAAAAAATGCAACCTTTGTGGGAACACCAGAGTGCCATGCTATCTTCTAAGGAAATTGTCCTCCCCTACTCCCCACAACTCCTTATAGAAGGACTTACGTGAAAAGGCCCCCTTCTCATCCGCAGTCCATCTCACGTGGTCTGTCCTCTCCACCATAATCCAATGCCCATAAATCAAATGCATCAGGACACCCACCTCCTCTAGTTTCCAATCAAAACATGACGTCTAAATATACGAGTCCACACCACCTCACTTCCTCTAAGAGAAGCATAATCAGCAACCAGGGCATCACGAGATCGAGCTAAGCTAAACAAATTCTGAAAGAACTCCTTCAATAGCCTGTCCCCATACCACACATCCTCCCAAAATTTAACCTGAGTCCCATTCCCAACCCCCAACCTCACCAGCCTCCTAAAACCTTCCACACCTCTTTGAATAAACTTCCACACACCACAACCCCTAGGACCCCCCACTTCCCCTGGAAAACCAGCTCATCCTACTATACCCATACTTAGCCACCACCACTTCCCTCCACAGTGAATCCCTCTTCTACATCATATCTCCAAAGCCATTTCCCAAGTAAGGCTTTGTTAAAAAACCTCAGATTTTTCACACCTAGGCCCATTGATAAATGGGAGTCCTCACCTTATCCCACCTAACTAAGTGAATTTTCCTCTCCCCCTCCATCTCGTTCCACAAAAAATCCTACTGGATCTTGTTCAACCTTTGCTCCACTGAAGCTGGCATGTCGGACAAGGACATGAAGTAAGTCGGCAAGTTAGCCAAAGCACCACAACCCCCAGGACCCCCACTTCCCCGGGAAACCAGCTCATCCTACTATACCCATACTTAGCCACCACCACTTCCCTCCACAGTGAATCCCTCTCTACCCCATATCTCCAAAGCCATTTCCCAAGTAAGGCTTTGTTAAAAAACCTCAGATTTTTCACACCTAGGCCCCATTGATAAATGGGAGTCCTCACCTTAACCCACCTAACTAAGTGAATTTTCCTCTCCCCCTCCATCTCGTTCCACAAAAAATCCTACTGGATCTTGTTCAACCTTCGCTCCACTGAAGCTGGCATGTCGGACAAGGACATGAACTAAGTCGGCAAGTTAGCCAAAGTAATCTCTCCCCCCCCCGGGCCGATAAATTCTTCCCTTTCCAGCTAGCCAACCTCTTTTGAAATTTTTCCACAACAGGGTCCCACATCACAGAAGAGCTAGACCGAGCCCCCAATGGCATGCCAAGATAGGAGGGAAGGGCCCCTACCCTGCAGCCTAGAGAACGAGCTAATTGGTCCACTGCGGTCACCCTACCAACATGAATGATCTCACTCTTTCTCAGATTTATCTTTAAACCATAAACTGCTTCAAAGCACACAAGCACACATCTAAGGAACCGAAGTTGTTGGGAAGCCGAAATGTAGAAGGAATTTCTGTGATTGGGGGGTGGAGGTGGAGAATTTGTTGGAAGTGTTAGATAGAAGTACGGTGGTTGTGGGAAGGGAGGATGCAATGGTGTGGTTTCCGAACAGCTCTAGGAATTTTACTGGAAGGTCCTTCTATAAGGAGTTGATGGGTAGGGAAGGGGTAGGGTTCCCATGGAAGATAATATGGCATTCAGGATTTCCAACAAAGTTGACATTTTTTGCTTGGGTGGCTTCTTAGGTTGTGATTTTAATTATTGACAACCTTCAAAGGGAGGTTTTCGGTTGGCTAATAGGTATTTTATGTGTAAGGAAGCGGAGGGGACAGTAGACCATCTTCTTGTCTATTGTGAAGTAGCTAAAAATTGTTGGCATCTCATCTTCTCTGTCTTTGGGTGTGCTTGGGTGATACCTGCCACTTTTAGGGATGTGCTTCTAAGTTGGAGTGGAGGAAAGGTGCTCGGGTGGTGTGGAGAATGGCTTGATTTGGACCATATAGAAGGAGAGGAATTCTAGAGTTTTTGAGTGGAAGGAGAAAATCCTTCTTCCTTCTTTGTTAAAAGATGAATTTTTGCGTCTATTGTATTTTTGGGTTAAAAGGACCTTTCCTTTGTATGTAGGCTCTTATGTTTTTTTTTTTTTTTTTTCGAGGGAATGAGACTTTAGTTATATAATTTCACCTTGTAAATGTGGATTTGCCCCCTCAGGCGGTCTTTTTTATATATACAATTCCATTTACTTATCAAAAAAATTATGTTGTATAAACACTAGTTGATTTCAAACTCAAAAGCTCGGAACATATGGGTGCCATGCCAATATTGCAGACTTCAGATTTGTGGATTTCCTATTGATTCACTTTAGCAGCTATTTCCCCTTCTCTCCTATTTATTTTCCATCTTTATTTTTTTTAAATGTATGATTCCATTGATTTGTTGTAGGATGGTGTATTTTAGGTTATTGACAGGCCTATGGACTTCAGTACAATAAAAAACCAAATGGAGGCCAAGGATGGTTCTGGATATAAAAATGTCCGAGAGATATATGTGGATATGAGTTTGGTCTTCAAAAATGCAATGAAATATAATGACGAAAAGAGTGATGTTCACGTGATGGCCAAAACTTTGTTGGCAAAATTTGAAGAGAAGTGGCAGCAACTTTTGCCAAAAGTCACTGAAGAGGTAATTGCCATCCTGAGGACTTAATGGCCTCAAGTCTTAGGGAGGAAAAAAAAACACTTAAACTGCTTTAAGTCTATGATTTCTCTGCATGTTCGTAGTGTGGATTCCTTAACTGAGGAGAGAAGTTAAATTATTGCATACAGTTATGTTAGGATAATTTGTTAACTTCAACCCCTATGTCCTAGCAGGAAAAAAGACGAGAAGAGGAGGAAGCAGAGGCACATTTAAATTTGCAGCTTGCTCAGGAGGCTGCTCATTCCAAAGTGGCAAGGGATCTAAGTAATGAGGTATGTCAAAGTCGAGGAGCCTTTTTAAAAGCAAACTTTAATTCGAAAAGAAACTCCTTACAGACTTAAAAGTTTCTTGAGCATCAGATGGTTCTTCCTACTGGAGTATTCTAGCTAACTCAAGATTATCTTGTCTTATTCTAGGAGTATTATTTGGGACACACTTATAAAAAAAATTTGAATCATTTTCAGCTTTATGAACTTAATATGCATTTGGAAGAACTCAGAGAAATGCTGGTTCAAAAGTGCAGGTTTGTTCTAATAACGCAACTTTAAAACTTTTAGTTGTAATACCACAGTTGTGTTTTTTTTTTTTTTTTAAAAAAGAACTTAACCCCACACAATGTACTGATTTATCCCCCAACTTCATAAATTTGGGTTTTTAATGTTTTTTATGAATTGTAACCCTTGGGGTTGAATGAGTTGGGAAGAGGCTCGGGTAATATCCCAAGGTCCCAAGTTCAACTTCCACCCCAAGGGTCACTTACCTATCAAAAAATAAAATAAAATTATGAATTCTTTTGAATTTATAAACATGATGATTTGATATGGCTGATAAATTTTATATCGCTTTTTAAGTAACGGTCAATGGTCAAATTAATACATTGTAATAAGAAATATTTGAATATCAATCTCAACATCTCATAAATATCATATCAAATCCCATCAATCGAATCACTTCTTCAAAAATGCGTAGTAGTTATTACCTTCACTCCTTTTATGATCTTAAATGCATTTAAAATGATAGGTTATCAAAGTTGAAGCATGTTCAAAAAATATCGTCTCAATGTCACATTAGTATAAAATGAGAAGGCGGTAGATCTATAGAGATCTAGATTGAGAAAATCGAATTAGATTCACTAACAAATTTCAGTAATCTAATTTAAAACCAGAGATTTGGGTTAAAAATTGATAACTTAACCTAAACCAATCCAAAAAAAGTAATATATATATATATATATATATATATATATATATATATAAACAAGTCTGAAACTTGCCTTTAAAGAGGAATATCTAAGAGTCTTGATTAAGATCTAAGGTTAGATCTTGTAAGATTGTTTTGGAGGGTAGATTTACAGTTATATTATAAAATTAAAAAAATTGTAAAAATGACTGAAATGGGCTTAAAAAAAATCACATCCTTCATGGGTTGTTAGGGGACCCTGTAGTGGCTGTAATGCATGTGTTGTTCAGTAATGCTACATCAGTCCATAATGGGTTTGGCACTCGTTGATATCATTACCTAAAAGTGTTACAAAACAGTAGCATGTTGATATTTAACATCATATAGGAACTTAATTAGTTACTGGGCATCCTTGGTGTATCTAATCAACATGCACAGTACTATTGGAGTTGATGTTTTAAGAATTGTTCATGGCATTTCAAATGTGAGTGTCTCACCCTTTAATACAGAACTATTGTCTTGATCTTATTTTTTCGCATCTCAAAGGTCCTCTTGTTATTTTAATGAACTCCAGTTATGGAATGAGTTTCTTGCATTATGCACCCAAAAAGTAAAGCACATGCCAGCCTCTTTTTAGGCTATGAGATGGCCAAGCCAAATTGATAGCTCTTGTGAAGTCAAATTACATTAATTTTACTTTCTTTGTTTCATCAACTCAGTTGCTCACGTTTCCCTTTGGGTTTAAGACTTGAAATTTTGAAAAGCATCTTCTTCTTCTTCTTCTTCTTCTTCTTCTTCTTCTTCTTCTTCTTTATTATCATTATTATTATTGCCACCTAACATAATAGTGGTTGCTTGCCATTGAAATCCTCCAATGGTTTTGTTGGAACTAATTTATGTGGATTATTATGATTATTATTTGTTTCTTTTTCTATTTCTCTTCCCACCCAACAAAAGGGGTGTTTGCTTGCCATTTGAATCCTTGGACAGTTTAATGTGGAATTGATGGTGTTAATAGGGATCGCGAAGGTAAAGTTATTTGTTTTTTAAAATCCAGTGGAATCGTTATGCTAAAAGTGTCTGAACTATACTTTCTTAGAAGGTCTAACGGAAACTTCTTGGTCAAAGATGAGTTACACGGTCAAGTAGATTGTGGTCATTTTTCAATAGGCTGAAAGGAAAAATCATAGTGCTTTTCAATGCATGGTTTTCTAGGTTGGCTGACTAGGATGCAAATTTCTTTATGAACAGGGCATTTTTCTCTTTAGCAATCATTTTGACAAGTAAGAGAGTTATATTAAAAAATGCCCAAGGGAGACAAACCCATTTACAACAAGACTCAACTAAGTCTCAAATTGTCCAAAAAAATCTACAAAAGTATTAACATATGACGAGAATGATTCTAAGAACCAAAAGTTTTCAAAAAACTATCTTTAAATTTACTAATATCCATTGCCTCTCCTTCAAAAATGCGACGGTTTCTTTCCTTCCAAATACATATTTCCCACGCTTTCCTTCTCCTTTTCCTCCTACCCACCCGGCTATGCCATACCAACCCCTCAAAAAATTGATCACCAAGAGTGACATTACCCAATTGCACCCAAGTGCGCAAACACAGGATTCCACACCTCCTCCATCGATTCCCCCTCTCAAACACATACTACATCTTCCCGCAAGATGGAAACCCCTCTTCTGGAGATTATCCACCCTCAGAACCGCACCCTAAGCTACACACCGAACAAAAAAAACAACTTTCAAAGGGGTTCTTGGGCACGAAACAATCCTTCAAGGGAAATTGCCCACCCCCAATCATCCACCTCCCAATCATTCATGTTTCATCTTAAATGAGGATCCCAAGTAGCACCATTTCCGGCAAAAACTAGACAATATCACTTTAGCATCCTGATTCAAAGCAATGCCAAACAAACGTGAGAATCTATCCTCCAGACCACACATCCTTCCAAAAGGACACTTGAGCCTCATTCCCCTATATAAAAGCCATTACGGAGAAGAAAATCCTCCTTCCCCCTACTTATGATTCTCCACAAACTCCAAGACCCCCCCTCCCCCCCAAAAAGCTACCCTAACTTCCCCCCTCACAAGTATTCAATGACCCCCTTCACAACACCCCTTGTTCCAATGAAAATCGCCAATGCCATTTTCCCAAAAGAGCTACTCTATAGAAAAACTGGTAACCCCATAACTCCGATCCACATCTCATCTGGCTGGAACCCATTCCGAGAACACCCTCCTGTAGCAGCCCACTAGTCCAAGTAAACCTCTCTTCCTTCAAACGACCAATTTGTCTTCCTCCCGATTATAGTGGCCTCCTCCTTTGATGGAAACTCGAACAGAAATAGTTCATTGTACATCTCCTTTAATTTGACCCCCGTTGGAACCCCCCCACCTCCTATCAACCCAGGTTTGTATCTTTTGACTTTTCGGCACCGGAGCTCCCCTCATCCCCACTCTCCCAGTCCCCACTAGACATCTTCTGAGAAACTTTAGTCTCTCCTTGAAAGATTCAAAATCAACTCTTAGTTCTCCCATGAACCCTCGTCACCCAAATCCACTTGTAGTTCTTGTTCTGGCCACCTCTCCACCTGAGCAACTCCCTTGAATGGACGAAACACTTGCATCTCCTCTCTAACTAGTTCAAATTCTAACTTCTTAAACACCATTGCTTCCCCATACCATCCACCCCCTCGGTCGTATTCTGGCACATACACAATTCATTGTTGGATTTGTCAATCTTTATGAATGCTCCGGCTTTTTTCATTCTCTGCATCACTCCCAGGCTTTGGATAATGGCCATGGAGAACCCTAATGGAGCTTCGGCCATCTCTTCAACCCCATAACCCATACCCTCCGACTGTTTACAAATCCATTGGAAACTTCCATGTTCCACCCTCAATCGTTACACAACACCTCTTCCTCTTTCAGTAATCTAAATTCATTCATTTTCGCGATGGCTAATCAACTTCACTTTGAAGTTTTACTCCCACCCCCCCCCCCCCCCCAAAAAAAAAAAAAATTGAGCGACTCTCCTTACGTTCACCCTCATTGCTCTCTCTCTCTCTCTCTCTCTCTCTATATGCTTATTTTAAGTGTTGATATATCTATCTGGTTCTTTAGGGATCATTCTTGGGGATTTTGTGACTTTTGAGGAGTCCATGCTTATTGTTTTTCTACTAGCTGTGAGTTTTAATACTTGTGCTCTCTGCTAACCTCCTGTTCCCCATTTGGGGGTGGGGGAGGGGGGAGGGGGGAGGGCTCCTGAATCTAACACTTAGTACTTGTGTTTGGTTTGGATGTGCCACTTGGACACCTACTCAACAAAGCCTTATCCTAATTAATTGGGATCGGCTACATGAATCCTACGTCGCCATTCTTCTCTATTCAAGGTCATTCTATCCGTTAGACTACAAATTGTCATATCTTTTTTAACTACTTCTACCAAAGTTAATTTTGGCCACCTTTGCTTCCTAGCATGACCCTCAATATTAGCCATGTCACTTTTCCTTACTGGTGCATTTACTTGGACACCTACACTATTAATTTTTTAACTCTACAGTCCTTGCATACATTTTTTAAAATGACTGTCAATTTTTTGGTATGTTACTGTAATTATTACATTTTGGAAAGGCATGTTTGGACTCAACAGTTGACATATTCTTCATTACTCGCTAGTTAAATGGGTTATTTTTTTTTCTCTGAAAAACAAAAGGTGTTCAGTTCTCAATTGAATTAGTTATATAATTGGGGGGTAGGGATGTGCAATGGTTAGCTTTGGGGGCTACTGGATCAGCTGGCGGAATTTTTCTATGGGATGGTCGGGTGGCCTTGAAAGTTGATCAGTACACGGGAATTCTCTTTGTCGTGTGTCTTCGAATCAGTGGAGGATAAATTTCATTGGACATTCACTGGTGTCTATGGACCAGTAAATGATCAGGAGAGGAGCAGATTATGGGAGGAGCTTAACTCAATAAAAAGGAGGAGGGACTTTCCCTAGTGCATTGGCAGGGATTTCAATGTTGTCCGATCTCCAGAGGAGGAGAAGGGGTCTAATCGCATGACTAAACACATGAAGGATTTTAATTATTTTATCAACAACCTGTAGCTGGTGGATTTACCATTGGGTAGAGGGAGATACACTTGGAGTAGAGGAGGTGCGAATGGAGCGATGTCTTGGCTGGGCAGATAGACACTGCCTGGGAGGAACATTATCTGGATGTGACACAACACATTCTCCCCCGTCCTGTATCAAGATATTGTCCCGTCATGTTGGACTGTGGCAGCATTAATAGGGGGGAAGGTCTATTCCGGTTTGAGAATATGTGGCTAAAGGAACCGGGCTTCAAGGAGGTGGTTGGTGGTTGGTGTTTGGTGGACAAGTTATCAAGTGGAAGGAGACCCTTCTTGCATCCTAGCAAGGAAATTAAAAATGTTGAAGGAAGTTATTGAGCAGTGGAATAAGGAAGTTTTCGAGAATGTTCAACTTTGGAAAGCAAAACTAATGGGGGACATCAAACAGCTGGATGTGAAAGATCAAGACCATGTCTTGACAGAGGACGAGAGGAGCTGTAGGGAGGGGATGAAAGGATAATTGGGCAGGTTGGCTATAGCGGAAGTTATGATTATGAAGCACGAAAACTCTATTTTGTTCACGTATCCGTGTCAGACACATTCGAATACAAAAAAAGAGGGACACATTTTGGACACGTCCTAGACACGTTGGGGACACGTTTTTGGATTTTTTAAAATCGTTTTTGGGATTCTTTTTTTTTTGAATTTTCCCCTCATTTTCTCCTCTTCTTCTCCACTTTTTTTTATACACACGCTCACAAATATATATATATATAGCAGTTAACAAACTTGTTTTGAAATTTGAATCATGAATGTTGATTATTAAATAAAATTATTAAATTTTTATTTTATGACTTTTTTATTTTTATATACTAATAATATTTATATGATTTGTGTATTTTTATGTCAATTTTGATTGAAATAATATTAAAATTTATTATATAGTCATATAAAATATACATATATATATATATATTCAACGTATCTGTGTTCTACTTTTTTGAAAAAATGTCATGCTCGCATGTTCGTGTCGTGTCCGTATCCGTGCTTCTTAGGGCGGAAGAAATCAATTGGCGTCAAAAGTCTCAGATCCTATGGCTCAAGGAAGGTGATAGGAACACTCGATTCTGTCAAAAAATGGCTAGTGCTCATCGGAGAATCAACAACATCAGCTCCATTTCTATTGGGGGACAAAGGTATGATCAGGAAGAAACAGTTAAGGAAAAGATAGTACAGTAAACTTTTACAAGGATCTCTACACGGAGACAAGTGAGAGAAAGCCTACTTTGGAAGGGTTAGAGTTCAAAGTCATTAGTGAGGAGGACCAGAATGACTTAAGAGAGACCTTTTTATGAGGAGGAGGTCCTGAGAGCATTGCACACCCGTGAAGGAGACAAAGCACCGGACCCTGGTGGATTTTCTATGGCATTTTTTCAACAATGTTGGTCGGTTGTGAGGAGGGAAGTAATGAACTTTTTATTTATTTATTGAGCAAGGCCACTTTGAACGGAGCTTAAACACCTCCTGTATTACTTTGGTGCCAAAGAAAGGAGGGGAAAAGGACATTAAAGACTTTAGGCCAATTAGCTTGGTTGGCAGTATATGTAAGCTACTGGCAAAAGTCTTAGCCCTTAGGTTGAGAGTGGTGGTCGGAGAGGTGGTTTTGACATCTCAGAATGCTTTTGTAAGGGGCAGACAGATTCTTGATGCAACCGTCATTGATAATGATTGTTTGGACTCCAGAAGGAGAAGTGGGGAAGCGGATCTTATTTGTAAACTTGATATTGAGAAAGCATATGATCATGTGAGTTGGAGATTTTTGTTGTATGTTTTGAAAATGATGGGGTTTGGACAAAAATAGAGGAGATAGATGGCAGTGTGCATCTCTATCGTCAGCTTCTCAGTGTTGGTGAAAGACACATCAATGGGTTTCTTTAGAAGTTCAAGAGGGTTGAGGCAAGGGGATCCTCCATCTCCCTTCTTGTTTATATTGGTCATGGAAGCACTTTGTTTGATGTTAGAGAAAACAGTGAGAGTGGGTATGTTCGGTGGCATTGTGGTGGGGAACAGGAAGGCAGGACATTAGAGGTAACATGGTTTCTTTAGAAGTTCAAGAGGGTTAAGGCAAGGGGATCCTCTATCTCCCCTCTTGTTTATATTGGTCGTGGAAGCACTGTGATTTTAGAGAAAGCAGTGAGAGTGGGTATGTTTGGTGGCGTTGTGGTGGGGAACGGGAAGGCAGGACAGTGGAGGGAACACACTTATTACTTGCGGATGATACTATCATCTTCTGTAGGGCAGAAGCACTTCAATTGAGGTTCTTGAGGTGTATTTTGAAAGGTATTGAGGTGGTACCTGGGAATATGAGCAAAAGTGAACTCATCCCAATGGGAGAAGTGGAGAGGGCCGAGGAGTTAGCTTGGAATCTGGGATGCAGATTGGGTTCCTTACCAGCTGTTTACTTGGGTTTGCCTTTGGGAGTGGACTCTAGGAACAAAGGAATTTGGGATACTGTGGTGGATCGCTTTCAAAGGAGGTACCAACGTGGAAGCGGGGATACCTATCTAAAGGTGAAAAATCACTCTCATTCGGAGCACCCTCTCTAGTCTTGCCACTTATTTCATGTCCTTGTATCCAATTCCGGTTACAGTTGAGAAAAGGCTGGCGAAGATTCAAAGAGATTTTTTGTGGGTAGGCATGGGTGATGAAAGAAAGATCCCATTAGTGGCTTGGAAGAAAGTATGTACTCCGGTCCATTATGGGGGATTGTGAATCAAAGATCTGAAAATTTTTAATAAGGCTTTGCTACGCAAATGGCTGTGGAGATTTGCTAATGAGGACCAAGTATGGAAACAAATCATTGAAACTAAATATGGAAGGATGGGTGGCGGGTGGATTTCTAAGAAGGTCGAACTCACTTACAGGCTGGGTTTGTGGAAGACTATTAAAAAGGGAGGGATAGATTTGTGGCAGCATATCAATCTTGTGGCAGGCTCGGGGATGAGGATCAAATTCTGGGAGGAATAGGATATTTGGGCGGACAGGGTGGCTCTTAAGGAGAAACTTCTACATCTTTTTCCAGATTACATCTAATAAGGAGGCATGGGTGGCTGATTTTGCTTGTAATGATGGTAGGGAGATGTGTTGGCTTCTTCTTTTTAGGAGATCCTTCAATGACTGGGAGATAGAGGAGTTCACTGAGATGATGGGGCTGCTGCAAAACATCAAGCTTAATTCGCAGCAAGCTGATGCAGTTAGGTGGAAGCATGGGAATGAAGGAAAGTTGTCTGTGAAGTTCTTCTATGCCTTGCTTTCCACTGAGGAGATGGGGCGCTTCCTTGGAAGGCTATTTGGAAGACAAGAGCACCATTAAAGGCAGCATTTTTTTGGATGGACAGCAGCATGGGGAGCTATATTGGCAGTGTATAACTTAAAGAAAAGGTTACTAATAGGCGTGTGACGTCTAAGAGGAATTGGTTGATCATCTTTTACTCCATTGTGAGGTATCAAGAGACCTGTGGCAGCTTATATGGAAAAAAAGGAATAGGGAAATTTTTTAGGGGGTCGAAGTTGCCCAGTTTAGAATTAAGAGTATTTTCTTGTGTACATTGTATGAATGGGTCTTGTAGTCCTTTGGATGCTTTTGTAGATTTCTTGTCTGACTTGAGACCCTAAGGAGTTTCTTATTTTGTAATTGGGTGCGCCCCGCTTGGGCACCTTTTATTGAATTACGCTTTACCTATCAAAAAATAAATAAATAAAACCTGTGGTTGTCCAATGGCTTTGTAGGAAATGTTTCTAGCATTTTTTCTCTTTTTTTACAAGTATAATTCATTAAGGGTGCTAAAAAGAGGGGAGGGGGGGAGGTGGTAAAACCCATGTGCACGTGAGGTTTATGAACATACAAAAGATCAAAAACAGAATTTCATGTTGTCGAAAAACTCTACAAAGAGTCCAGCGACATACGGTATGAATCTACAATCCAAAAAAAATAAGGTTCTCAAAAGTATCTGTTTCAATCTCTGAGTCAATAACTCCTTTCGATCTTTTTCACTTTTTACATTTCCCCAATTCATATAATTTCTTCTTTCTCCCTTTTAATCATTATTTCTGTGTACATGTATATGTATCTGTCTTTATATTCAATCCCTCTTTGTCTTTTCTTCTTATAATTCCCTCTGCACTACTCTAATGCTTTTCATATATGCATATCTATATACACATTGTACATATTAGAATCTATATCTACATCAGTGCATGAAACATTATTGGCAAACAGAATTTTTAACAAGAATATAGATTGTGAATGACATGGTAATGGTGATATTGAATAACAGTGAAGGCCCTTTGTTTAAAATGATAGGAACTAATTTGTCATGTCATTCTATATATGAACTTTTAGTTATAAATTCCATTATCATTACTCTGAAATAAAATTTCAGATCAAATGTACAATTATGTCAATATATTTATATATCTGTTTTAAACAGTAAAAGTTTATTCGTAATCCCACCTTCACTTTTGATGCCATGCTGGTGGGCACTTCACCATTATGCTGCAACAGTTTTGGCATGATGGATCCTACTATTTGAAAATAAGAGTTTAATAATTATCTTAATTATAGCAGCTATAATTGTGATGTAAAATTATTAAATTAGGTGATTGTGAGTGTCTTAAGAAGTTTGATTGAGCACAGTGTATATGGTGATAGGAGATCTCACTGAATTGGCTATGTTCTTGAATGCATTTTTAGCAAGTACCACGACCAAAAGCAATCTGCCCTTTGAGAAATTGAAATAGGAGATATATTAGTTAGAATGTAGTTATGTATGCATATGCAATAATGATTGAGAGAGCTATTTTTTTTGTTTGCACAACTTTTAAATGTCTAATGGGTAACTTTGAATTGCATTTGAAATATATGTACTTATGTGTTATAAAAATTTGTACATGTGCCTATGCCCTCTAATCTACTGCAATTGTGTAGAAATCTAGGTGTGACCGACTCAATTGAACATGCAATTTCATTCCGTTGTTTTGCATCTCCATAGCAACAAATGCCGACTGAAATTATTATTACAGAAAAATGTCAACCGAAGACAAACGAAAACTTGGGACAGCTCTCATTCTATTGTCTCCTGAAGATCTTAGAAAGGCACTGGAGATTGTAGCTCAGGATAACCCAAGCTTCCAAGCAACAGCTGAAGAGGTGGACCTTGACATCGATGCTCAGGTATTCACATAACTTTCACCCTTCCGCCAAATTTAGACTCTTTAACACAATTTGTTCGGTAAATGTCAGAGTTGTTGATTGCATTGATCGTACAGTTTACCCTCTTATAATTAATATTTAATAAGATAATAATTACTAATAATTAATAAATTTTTAAGAAACCAACTTGATTCTATAATAAATAATTAACAATTCTATTACCTAATAATTAATACTTTTGTCATAAGAATTTTTTATAATATTAATTATTCGAGAGATAAAATAGTTATATATGTACTTATATATCTTATTTTTGACAGGTCGTAGTAATTATATTTATTAATTCAACGTAATTGAAGTTAAAAATATTTAAAGTGAAAGGGACGTTAGGAGTTTTTGTCTTTAGTTGAGTATTATATGTTTTTTTTTTTATGAAAAATCAAAACATCGTTGAAAAGTTGCATATAAAGTCTTATTTTTGTACCAAAAATTATTGATTAATAAAAGTACGAGAAAACTTAATAATTGATAATCGTAATAATTAATAAAGTTTCAATCTTCTATGTTTATTAATTATAAGAAGGTTGAGTGTATTTGTTCCATTTGCAGAGTGAATCAACACTGTGGAGGTTAAAGTTTTTTGTGAAGGATGCACTACAAATTCAAGGCAAAAATTCAAGCATTAGTGGTGATGACAACGTCAACAATCATACTGCCGTCGCCGCCACTACTGCCACCAAATCCAAACGAAAAGGAGAGTTTTCTTCTGATGCCCTTGCCAAGAATGGCAAGAAACGAAGTAGAAAGCTATCTTCTTAGTTTACATGACATATGATTATCCGTGTGGAGCCCAGTTAGGCAGTGTTTGGTTGCATGTCAATCGTTTTGTATGATTCTCAAGAGGATAAGAACAAGTTTGATCACTAGCTCTTGCACCTGAGAATCGTCCTTATAAGCTGACAAACAAGTCTGATCTCTGCTAGTTCCTATGTAATTCCTTCCTTGCCGTGCTCTCTCTGCTGTTGTCTGTAGACATCTCTCGCTGTATATATAATAAATTTTCTTTATTTTTTCTTCATTTGCTTTATGTTTCAGTTTGATTCATACTAATAAAAAAAAAGATGTTTCTGTTTGATTCTTATTGGAATGGGGCAGATATACTCTCTTTCGAACCTTGGCCATTGAATAGACGAGAAAAGAGAAGGGAATAAAAGAAATTAATCAGCATCTTGTTTGTGTAAGAAATTTTTATTTATTTTTTAATTAATATATATATATATATTTATATTGATAGTTAGTAGGAGTGAAAAGAGAGGGAAGTGTATTAAAGTCGTTAACAATTATTCCTTTTCTTATGAACTTTAAAAGAAAAAACAATTGCTGTAATTTTAAAATGCATTTAAGGACATTTGGTATTTAAAAAAGATTATTAAATGAAGAAGTTTTATTTCTCTTTAAACCTTTTCACTTAATGATTCAATTTTTCTTTCTTCTTTTTATTTTTATTTTTTACTCTATTATATAATCTAAATGAGAAATTGTGGTATCATTTCAGTCGATTTTTTTTTTTAAATTATCTCATCTAAATAAGTTGTAGTTATTTTTAATATTGTATTAATTTTACAATAATTTAATTAAATTTCTAAATTAGTTTTATATTAATAATTTCTTTCTTTTCTCATAATATTTTTTAAGTAGTGCTTATTTTTAAAATTTATATTTTAAAGGATGTAATAGTTAATTATTTTAGTGTATTGAATTTATATAATTCGTGTGGCATGTTCACATAATACAATTGAACCTAACAATTAAGAAAAATGCTACGGTTTTTTTTTTTTATATCTCAATGTGACGTGGTATTTATGTATTTTTAATTGGATTTTTCGGCCATAAGTTCACAAATAAGTTTTTGATTAAGATGAGTCTAAGTCCATTTTTTAAACCCCAAAAGTTTCTTAATATTTTTATGACTAAAGTACTCTTTTATCTATATTTTGTATGTTTTTGAAATTTATGTAATAGAGTCGTAGTGGTGGGACACGTGTTTTAAAGACTTTTTTTCAAAATTTTGAAATTTAATACTCACAAAATATAAATCTATTTTCAATAAAATTTAGATACGTAGGCTTTAAAAATCGAGATCTATCAAATAAGATCCATACTGCATATGTACTTTTGAAAAAAAAAACTACAACAAAATAATGAAATCTCATCTAGAAAAATAGTGAAATTTAAATGTTTTCACTGGAATAGTAAAATTTGACTGTATTAAGCCTTGAAACAAAACAATGAAAGATTAAGCCAAAAAAGAAGAAGATAAGGGGTTTCTAATACAATATTTCTAAAATAAAAATTTACACCTAAAGTGGAATTCAATTTACACATGAGAATAACTCAAAAAGAATATAAAAAGATAGTAAAATCTTATTGTCATGCAAAATAGTAAAATTTAACTATTTTCACTGGGAACAGTGAAATTTAACTATGTTAAGTCTTGACACAAAACAGTGAGAGATTAAGCTAGAAAATAATAAGAAAAGGGGTTTCTAATACAATAGTTCTAAAATAAAAATTTACACCTAAAGTGGAATTCAATTTCACATTAAAGTAACTGAAAAAAAATAGAACAAAATAGTAAAATTATGTTATCTTGCAAAACAGTAAAATATAATTGTTTCTCTAAAAAAAAATTCCACTTATTGAGATTCAATATTCAAAGATTATTCTCTCTTGTGAAATTCACATTTATGTGTTAGTCCAAACGAACCAAACAGTTGTGAGAATCTTCCATTTCCAAAACAACAACAACCATAACAATACACCTAGCCCTAAATACCGTCTGACCACTTCTTTACGAATTGTAGAATCTATTATCAGCAAACACCACTAACCGATTATAAGAAAATTTTGATTTCTTTACAAAGTAACAAAGTATTTGTAGAGTACAATTGACAAGAAAGAAACACTTCCAAGACAAAAAAAACATGGGATATATTTGTTGTACCATCATTAAAGAGAAATGTGGAGATTGGTCAGGAAACCTAATTAAACATGGGACAGATTTGCTTATGCTCACAATTCTGGCAATTGATACAAAAATAAATATGGTTGCAGGATGAAAAACGTTGAGATGCACAAGAACTAGTTAGACTCAGCGAAGGCCACGGTAACAAAGATAGTAGAAGCAGTGGCGACGGAGAAGATGGAGAAGGCAGAAGTGACGTCGACGAAATAATAGAAGATCGCTAAAAGCGAACACAAATGTGAGCACAAGGTTTCATCCTCTCTCAATTTGTTCTAGTTGGCCTCATCACCTCTTTGTCAATTCATCTAACCGCCTTTCAGGCAATAAGACAAAATTTGGGTGACGGTGGTGTTAGTGTGGTGAAACAGTAGGGTTGATTTTGCTATCGATCTTGCCATACAAGAATAACTAGTGTATTATTTAGTAGTAACGAGAACTGTAGGGATGAGAACTAGCAATGGTGGTAAAAGTAGCGGAGGAGCCGGTGGTGGCATTGTCTTTGTCGTCGATGAACCCATCGAGCTTGGCTGATAGCAACACTTGGGCATGAATAACCGACTTTTTCTAGATCTAAAACAATATTTTGACGAAATGATTGATTTAAGGAAGGTGTGTGAGTTTTATATGTACATTATTATCGTTTTAAAAAAAATGGAAAAGACTATGTCATAAAATCAAATTGAACTTAAGTTAAAAAAATAAAGAAAACCACTTGTCCTTACAATAAAAAAGGAACGCTCGTGCATTGGAAGTCAAATTTAATCATTTTCAGGAGACTTATCACTAATTACCTCTCTTAAATTTATATAACAGTGTGACGTTATATAGTGTAAAAATTACCTTAATAAAATTTAAGGCTACGTGGCAATACTCAACAATTATTATTATTATTTTTTAAATTTGGGCAAGTGCAGCTCAAATTCTTAAACACGTTTCGGACTCCGTTCCCTTCCCCTTCGGTCATCGATTTCCATCAATTCAAACTAGGGCTTTTGTTCCTTCTGGACTCAAATCTCTATATTTGCTCCGATTTGGATTCACCCTTCAAGTCTCGCTGGTAAGGAACACCTCATTTCCGGTTTATGTTGTGTGTATATTAACCTGATCATAGATACATCTTCATTTACATTGTTTGTCTTAATCGATAGTATGTTTTCAATTTCTGAATCGTCTTCACAGTTGGTGCTGTTTATGGTTGCCGAAAAAAATGTGGGAAGAGAAACAAAATTGTAAATTTTAATCTGGTTCTTAGTTATTCAGTAATTGGGACCTGATGAGTGACAACACGAAGTTGTACTAAACTGAGAATACAACTATTTGGTTTAGTAATGTTATATTTTACTTCGTTTTGTCTGCAACCCATCCGTGTACGTAATAGCATACATAATGTGTGTGTATATACATTGAAAATGTAAGGGCGCATGTTGAAACTGTAGGTTAAATGGAGAATCCGGCTGCGGATCAGCTTCCCGAAGCACATTCATTGCCTGACGGCTTTGTTGATAGCACTGCGGAACCATTGTCTCCTTCAACTCCAAATCCTGAGCAAGAAAAGCAATTGACTGATTATAAGGAGGAGAAATTAATAGATTCTGATTCCAGACGTGTATTAGCAGTGAATGAGTTTCAGTTGGGCGAGAGCAGAACACAAGAGACTGATAAGTTAAGAACTTTTCCAGTTCCATTATCTGAAAATCATAGTTTTGATGCTCTTACAGAGCAGGTAAAAGTTCCCAGCAGTTCCTGTTCAGATCAGAGTGAGTGTACATCGATTGAGCCTGAATCAGGGAAGTCTGTTTCTGTGGATGCAATGAGGAAATCAAGCGAGCTACTGGCTGGCTCATACCATGGAAAAGAACAAGATGAGGGAAAATGCCAAACTTCAGAGAAACGTAATCATCTTTACCTTGCTTGAACCCTCTAATCTATTTTCAAAGGATATGTTAATAAACTCTGAAATCTGAATTATGATACAAAAAACTGGAGAGTGATATAGTAGTGATTTTTTTGAAAAAAATAAAAAATTCCTGACATATTATTGCAATGGTAACTTACAGAAAGAAAATAAGTGGTAACATGCAAAAAAAAAAAAATATGGGAATATTTTTTTTTTTTCACTTACAGTACGTGTGCATTTTCTTCTGATTAGTTCACTTCATTTTACTGTATTTTTTTCAAGTGTTAATCTTCATGTTTTGCCGCGTGATAATTGTACAATGTAGAATTCTAAATAAAAGCAGAAGTTTCACCTTTACTAAAACTGAATATAAAATAAAGTAGCCAGCTTTGCCACATTTTAGACTCTTAACTCAGAAACTGCCTGTGGTTTGAGCATCACTGAAATTAGAGCCTTACATAGAAAGATTAAACAAAGCTTATATGATAAACTTTGCATTGTAGATATGTAAATTTGAATGAAGGTCTACTCCATCAACCACTAATCTAAACAAAATGAGCAATGGAAAGTTTTCAAAACTAGAAAGAAGAAAATATATTGTAAGAAGTTGAACGGAAAAATGGCTGTTGCTAAATCTGAAGTAAGTGGTGAACTAGAACGACTCAGAAAATGACAGAAATGCTAATGTAAAAGTAGATTTTATTTCTACTTATGAAAATAAATAAACACTTCGATTCTATTGCCGACACTGAGACAGCATGATTCAATCAGGCTATTGGAAAAAGGGATGTCGCATATGGCATGGTCAACCGAACTGCAAAATGAACATTCCAATGATAGTATTGAAAGACAATTCATTACACCAGTCGGCACATTAATAATATCATCAAAAATTGATAATTTTGCAGATATTATCTATTTGTTAATACAAGGTTGTAGAAAGATTTTGTAGGCTTGTGTTGTGTCTTTGTTCGAGGCTAGGTGGTTCTAAGATGCTGTGAAGATTATAAAATTAAAGGGTGGTTTCATTAGGCACATGTGCCACAAACCACATGTCGGTTGAAGTTGCTCCTAATTGCACCGTCTGTGCGTTGACTCGTGAGGCATACCACTAATGACTAGTGTGACTAATTCTCTTTTATTTTGTTTCTAACGTTTTCAAGAGACTAAAAATATTTCTCTTATTAGTTATCAATATTATTTAATCATGTGTCTTCTTCGAATTCTTTTTCCTTTAATTTTAACCATGATTCTTTTTTTATTTTATAAGTATTCTGACCATGATTGTTTATCGAACTATGTTCTGCGCGTTTGGTATTTCCATATACAATCTTCTCATAATTTTATTAAATGATTAGGTTTTCTAATTTAAACCATCTAGGTATGCTTCCTAAAAAAATGCACATTTTAAAGTATACTTTTTAGTTATCTTTAACCCCACTGCTCTCTCTCTCTATTTTCTCTACTCTTATATATATATATATATATATATCTTATTCAGTAATGCAGACTTGAGTTTTACTTATATGGATGTTTATGTTTGAGTGCATACAAAGACATACATACATACGTTTATGTATGTATCTTTGTTTTCTTTGCTTTTAATTTTTGTTAGTTTTGCAGCAACTGAAGGTGGCTTAGACACACAAGTAGCCCATATAAAGGAGATATCTTCATCAGAAGGCACTGAAAACAACAGAAAAACGGTTAGTAACATCATTGTACTTTCAACTTTCATTTCAGTAGATATAGATTCATGTAGCAGAAAATGGTTTTTTTTGGGGCCCCTATCTTCTGCTTTCTCTCAATTTCTCTCTCTCTCCTGATATTTGATGGAAAATTGAACTTCAATGTGGAGATTGTGGATGTTTGGCTACAATTATGCTTATATGTGGAATTGGGCTTTTTTGATTCACCAAAGTGTTTCATCATCCAACTAGAAGTAACCTAAGTTTTACTTCCACTGAGCTCAAGATTGAAATTTTTTTGTCTGTATGTGTGAGTGTGTGTGTGTATATATATATATACACACACGAGGCGCCCAAGGGAGGCAACCCCATAATCACAAAAAAAAGATTGGCTACAAAATTAAAGCCTAAGGTCTCCTAAGAAATCTATAAAAGAATCTAAGTACATAGGGTTGGCCTCTTTGACCCAAAAAAAAAAGGGATTGCTCTAGCGCTTCAAAAGTTTTCCTATTCCTTTTCCTAGATAAACATCGCAATAGGCAAGGGGGGGGGGGGGATCCTGCAAGCACTCCTAACCTCCTTCCGCATCCTTTGCATCTCCAACTTAGAAATTGTTAGGAATATAATCACCTAACCAAGATCGGTGAGACGCGAAAGCAAACAAGAAAATACAAGACGAATCTAAAATTACACGCACATACAAGAACACAAAGATTTACATGGTTCACCCCATAATAGGGCTACGTCCACGGTTGCTGTGATTTCACTATGATTTGAAAGAGTTACATATTACAATACAAAAGAATGTGGCTCTTCAACTATAAATACATAGTATTAGGGTAGCAGGACAGTGATGTGAAATACCAAAAGATACCCTAAAAAAAAATTGGGAGGGGCTAGTGTCCAATACTTATCTGGATCCATACTACCCAAAAAAACAACCCCCAAATCGTGGCTGACATTACCCAACTACACCCAAACAAGGATAAAATCAAACTCTGAGCATGCCTTGCCATATCACAATGAATAAGAAGGTAAATAATAGTCCTTCCATGACTATAATCATGTTCCGATTCTTGATCAAATGTTTAGCTCTCAATTTCAACAAGAGCCATCACTAATCTGTCTTCGTTTGCTTGATTATATTTTTTCCAATCTTTGTTATGTTATGGCGTGTACTGTCTTGTAGAAAATGGAAAGAAACATAGATCCCACACAATTTTTATTTGGAGGACAAATCCGTTGTGACTCTGGGTTGACAGCAACTGGGGACGAATAAGATCAGACTTATTGGTTGGTGGCTAGTTTTGCTGCACACTGTCTAACACAATGGAATAGACACCCTCTCCAAAGGCAGCTGGGGAAAGAATTAGATGAGAAACTTATTTGTTAGGTAGCTAGTTTAGCTATGCATGGGAAAATATTGAAATGATATGTTTGTTTGAACAGCTTAAGTTAATCTTGTTTTTCTTTGATAGGATTCATAGGGATCGGTATGATCCTTACAAGGCTCCATTTATGAATGACATGTGATGGGTCCAGAGAGACCATGTCTTCGTCCATAGGATCCCAAGTGCCTACAACTTTTTGTTATTTTAGTTGATTGCACAATACGTCTTCAATGGTTGCTACTATAATTGTTTAAATGAAGTCAGCAGGTTGTAATTGTAATGCCTCTTTACTGGAGAAAGCCTTTGGATCCTGTGAATGCACCGAAACAATTACCCTTGAGGGGGTTGTGTAGTTTGGAAATAAGGTTTTCACTTGCATGTTAGATACTTTATCAGAGTACAGTTGCAGTTGTGAGCAACCTTGATAGTTTGACAATTACCGAACATATTTTTATTTCATACTTATTGTTATTGAGATTCTGCAGCTTTCTCAAGTTCCCCTCTTATTTCCTCATTTGATACTGATGCCTTCCTTTTCTCCAATGATCAAGACTATCATTATTTGAATATTTGGAAAGGTTCACTTTATATTTTGACATTTTGCTTTTGCTGTTTTGTGCTAATCTCCAGCTATCAAGAGATAATGTGCCATGCTTACAAGGTTGGTTAAATTTTGTGTCAGGAAAACTCCGAAGTGAAGCGTAAGAACGCAAAGCGTACCTTTAAATCTGAAAAGGAGTTTCTAGAGTTCACTTTGAAATATCAACAAGTTCTGGCAGAAAGAGATGCAGGTAGCTTATTGTCATTAAGAATTCTTCCTTCTAATTCAATGACTTTAAATATTAACACTTGAACCAATTCAATTTTTTTTTTTCGGTTTATCTCCTGAAGATGCTTATGTGGTAATGGATGCATGTCTTTTATTGCGTTTAGACGGTGCCAATAGTTCTAAAAATTTGTTGAGCATTGACAGTTATTTGGTCTCTAATAGCCTTTAGTCTTATATATCAACACAATGGTATAGTCAGACTGTGTTTGGCTGCACATAAGGTTGGAAAAAACTATTGTCATGGGGAAAAGGTTTCTGTTGGTAACTAGAATTTGTAATTCATTGTGATAGGATTTCTGTTGAAGAGATCCCATAAGACGTTGACACATACCTTTATTAATAAGTTGAAAAGGTTGTTTCTTTAGAGATCACCTTACCAAAATATTACATTTTCACATTATATTTTTTTGTTTAATTGTTTTCTTTTTCTAAGGAACTTTCAAAAACAGAAACGAGATATTTTGTGGGTCAGTCCTGTTATGGAACCTTTTAATTCGTACTCCATCGAAGCTGCATTAAGATGCACTGTTATCATTTTAAGAGAGTATAGTTGGAACACATGGTGACCTCGTCATGGGTTTGAGTTTTGGAAACAACCACTTCGTTTGCAGAGGTAAAGGCTGCATACATCTACCTCTCCTTAGACGCTTTTGTGGCGGGAGCCTTCTGCACTAGGACTTCCCTTTATAGTTGGAACACATTAGGATTTGTGCATGCTCTACCATCTCCTATTTAAATGATGATTTAGGTCTTAAGAATTCCTCAAGGTTGATTTTGTACAGCAAGATGGTTGGAATGCTAGTAGATGAGGATTGGGTATTTGATGTAGCTACCATGCTTTGGGTGCAATTAACAAAAGGTTTAAACTTTGACTGAATTTGTATAAAATTTAGGAATAGTGTCAAAAAATGTACATAAATTACTTGAGAAATTCAGGAAACTTCTTGAAAAGGTATTGGTACACACTTGACCTCATGAAAGCAATCACGGGGGGCAACACTTGAGGAAGTTTCTAAGAAAATGAATTTGCTGACATGCATTTATGTTATGTTGACGTTATAATAACATTTCTATATACTATTTTGACAGCATCAAAGATAGATCTATCCTTTTTCAATAATGGTTTTGAATTATTATGTTTGGATTTATAAATTGCCCTTGTTTTGTAGCCATTGCCGTTCGAGATAAACTCGAGTCATTGTGTCGGGAGTTACAACGTCAGAACAAAATGCTGATGGTATACCTCTTTTTTTTTTTTTTTAAGATAAATAACTGCATCTGCTTCAATTAATGTTATAAATTTTTTTTCCCAGATGATCAGATTAATTTATGTTGTCTATATCAGTACTGCTTGTGAGTTGTGGATTGAGTGGGGAATACTTATTCATTCCTCATCCTCTCCCTCCTTTTTGTGCTTGTGTGTCGTTGCTTGGAGGGTGAAGGGGTGGGGGCCCTGGGGGATTTGGATTTATGTCCCTTTTACATGTTACTTGAAAATTTTGAATGCCCGGTCTTCTCACTAAATGAACTACAGTATTGGAGAAAACAATAGCTCATAATTGTTAGACGAGTTGAAGCATACCTGTGGTCACTTTTCTTGATATTGGTTATTTTTCCTCAAAACCTTCTTGATTACTCTTTACCCACGTCATCTGGAGATGTTCAAGTTATAACCTAGTAAATTCTTATTGAGATAATCATTGTTAGATGACAGAGCTTGAGGGCTCTGGATTTAGCTCATTGGTCCATCTATATTTTAGAGGGACTGACTTGCATAAAGATACCTTGAGGTGCCACAGTGCTGTGTAGCGGGATAAGTTTTATGGTTGTGATGACCTAGGGGTAAATGCTTTAATGTTAAACTTAAAAATGAAAGCATAATTAATTCACCAACTTACTAAATTTGATGCATATATCCCTTTTTCAGTTAGCAATAAGAATGTATTTCATATCTACTTGCTTCAACTGTTCTCTTTATACACTAAAGTTGATCTTTGTTTGATCAGTATTTAGCCAAAAGTGGCTTCACAGAAGATGCCAGCTTACTTTTGACTAATATCTCTCATTAGTAAACTGCAGAAAATGTGATAAAGGCTGCAGATTGATATACAACCGTATCTCTGATGGTTCATTTGAAGTTGAAGTCCAAGGAATATAAATGATTATCAATTTGACACACCCACTATCTCAGTAGAACCAAATAATCGTATATTACTGCCAAGCCAATTTTCTGGAGTCATTAAATACATTTTAGGTGTTCTCTTGTCTCTATATGTAGATATATTTTTGGTCAATGGGGGCGAATTTTGCAGAGTACAATTGCTGCAAGTTTATGGCATTAGCTATGCCTAGATAGTAGCACTTTTGCTTTCTTTTTTTGGCTGGGTACGTCTTTATTGTAGATAAGCATGCTTCAGTTGGCCACTAGTCCTAATCAACTTTGGAGCATCAAATCTATGAACTTTTTTCTTGCTCTCTTACAAAAAAAAAAAGGAAAAAAAAAAGAAAAAAATCTTATTGTTTAAAGTAGTTAGATCAAATATTCCATAGGTTTCTGATTGCTTAAGTTTTTGCCACATATACCTAATCATTCTTGGTTTTCAATCCCATTTATATGCCCCTGCATCATATACCTTGTACATTGTGTGTTAAAAGACAAGAGTTGTCAGGCTTTTGGTTTTCCTTAAGCTATTATTGTTAAACTGAATTCTGACACGGCCACCAAATTATATACTTCTTTCTATTAATCTTATTGGTGGCAAGAGGAGTCCTGACTAGAAAAGTAACCTAGGCAATTAACTAGCAAGCCACGCTTGGAGCTATTACGCTGTTGCACCCTATTTCCTATGTCACGAGACTCTTACTTGCTACACAACTTGCATTTGAAAACACTGTTTTGAGATTTTTCAAGCATTCATATACTCTTTAAGTGACTTTATCGTTGTCTTTTTAAGTCTTTTACACACCCTTTGACAGATTTGTTTAATTTTCTGGATTGTTAATATTTGGCACATCCGTGTAATTTATGGTTTGTCATTCTCTCATTTTAATTTTAGTGAACAGTTACAATTAAATTACTATTCACGTGCAGTTTGATTCCCCATTTTTTAAATTGTTTAGCAACCTGTGCTCAACTTTTGGTACCCTAAGAATTATTAATTGATGAATGGTGATGCTTAATTTCAAACTTTATACTGTCTATCTCTTTATAATTTCCTCTTACAAATTTGATTTTGGAAGTTATTACTGTGATCCTTCCTCTATTTGGTCTCAGCTATAGATTGCAATTTTCTTTCATGGAGACATTGATGAATTGCTCATTGTTCTGCAGGACGAATGTAAACGAGCATCAATGGAGGGGCAAAACTTAAGATTAGATCTATCAACAAAGTTCCAAGATGCAATTAAGGTGTGACTGACACTTCCTCTTTATTTGAAAACTATGTCTTTTTCATGATAGGCCGATAGCATGGTAGGTGACTTAGTCTGCCATTTCATTTTCTAGGGGAAAACATCAGTTGTGGCTGAGGTTCCGACCTGTTCTTTGTTTCTATGTATTAGAATTTTTTACTACTGGCTTCAATAAAAAATTCTGAAGTTAGGAGCTTGATGTTAGCCTATCAACTCTTCTTGGTTGACTGGTTAAAATGAAAATGGATGTGGTTAAATTTCCATAATTTATCTTGATCTTAGTAGTTCCCCCCCACCCGAAAATAAAAAAAGAAGAAGAGGGAGAGGGAGAGAAGGAAAATGAAGAAAAAGTTGTCTTGATCTTAGTAGTACTAAAAATCTCTCGAGTCTCATTCCCCAAGGTCCTAGGCTCAACTCTCCCCCCCTAAGGGCCACTTATCCAAAAAAAAAAACTCCTCAGTCTCATTGATCCAAATTCATGTATGCAGTCTCAAAAGTGATGTTAAAATTTCCTTTATTGATTTCTTCCGATATGGCAAGGACAGAATGTGGTCGTTGTTCTTGAAAAATATATAAGGTGTCTATACTTTGTCACTAAGACCTTGATAACAAAATGAATTACATGCTTACAACACAGGTGTTGGTCTTCTAAGCTGTGCCCAACACAAGGTGTCTGTTATGATCACTAATGCTTAGATAGGAGTGTCCTTGTTATGTGAGCTTTCTTTTGTTTCTCCCAACAAATTTCAATTTCTTTTCGTGTGAGCATTTTGTTTTTATTTATGCAATTAGCGATGGTTAAATAGTTCTTTCTGCCTTTCTATTTCTTGGTTTAATGCATTTTTTTCTGCATGTAATTTCTTTCTGTTGTAGGAAGTAAGCAGTAAGCTAGAAGAGCAAAATGATGAATGTATGTCTCAGCTCAAGGAGAATGAGATGTAAGATTATGGGAATCTGTGAGGAACTGTGTAATTCTTTTATTACTCGCAATACATCAATATATCTTGATTACGGCAATACTTTACTATATAACACTCTTGAGAACTGAAAGATGGAATATAGGATCTGGTAAACCATAAAGATTCTATGCCATTATAATCTTTATTAATCGGTGGCGTCAACTTTGTTTCAAACATCTTCATTCCTACATATACAAGAAGTTAATAATTATTCTTCACTTAGTTGGCTGAGGGAAGAACTTTCTAGTGTTCCCAGATATCTGGACTAGGTTGTGTTGCTTTTGCTTGCATTCCTGGGTTATAAAGCTACAATTGGTTCATAGATATTGAAAGAGAAAGTATGGAATGCAGAATGAAAAAAGAAGGCTATTGGAGGACTGGCTGATGCTTTGTCTGAGCATTTAACAAACACCTTGGAATATGCATATTCTATTATTATTATTATCATCATCATCATCATCATTATTATTATTATTATTGGAAAAAAAAGAGGGAAATGTGGGAATGGGTGGGAGTTGGGAATGGAAATTCCATTTTGCCCCCTGTTCTTGTGAACCAGACACAACATAACTTGATTCTTGATCATAACTGGAAATGTATTCAGTTTATTGGTGGTTTGACTTTGACATCTAATACATCATTAGAGCTCAATGTGATGGTGCATTGGGAATTATGTACATGTAAACATAGTTATTAGTATCTTACGACACATTTCGATATAGACATAAAACAATACGTATCTTATAATTGTATCTTTTTGTACCGTATCTTACGATACACAATATATATCTTACGATACGTTTCGATACACGCGATACACGAGATATGAAAAATCAGGTTAAACGACATCATTTTGATATATTTTTTGTTGTTTTTTTTATATACATAGGAAACATTTTTGTTTGTTTGGTTTTATATTGCCTTTTTGTAACACCTAAAGATATTTCCTCAAATAAGGAAGAAGGAAAGTAAGTATTTTGAAAAGATGTGGATGAGAAGTAAGCACATACAAGAAGTTAAAGAAAGTAAAAAATTGTTGGTATATGATCATGATGATGATATCGATGCCATCGAAATTTGATATTAAGATGGAAATGGGATGAATTATAAAAATAAATAATTTTGGATATTGTCTTGATGAACTATATTTGATACTTCATTTTTATTTAATTTTAGTTTGAAATTCGTAGTATTTATAAATTTTGATTCTTGTATTGCATGAAAATTAAGTTATTTTTTTTTATAAGTGAGTTAAAATTTAATTTTTATTATTTTATACACTGTATATATATATATATAAAAAAAAAAAAACATTATATATAACATGATACAATAATACAATATATTTGAAAAACGAGATCACTATGCTTGGTATCATTTTGATTTTTAATTGTTGGATAAAAAAATAATTATTTATATATTTAAATTGTATGACAAGTAAATTGAAATGTTATTTATATCATTTTAAATATTATATACATTCATGTATATATATTTATAAATGTAATTTTTTTTTTAAAATTACACGTATCTATAATACACGATACGATACATGACACAATACACAATTTTAAAATAACGATACTGCTTCCGATACACGTTTTGATAACTATGCATGTAAATAAAGTTTTTATTACACGTTTTATTGTAGAAACTGAATCAATGTCAAGTAATTACTCGTAATGCCCTATTCTCAACAATACGTAATTACCACTACTTTTGCGTGTAGGTCCCTTTCTGCATAATAGAATTCGGCTCCCACAGATTCAATGCAACAAGTCAGCTTTGTCTCTTTTTCCTTTTTCTAAAGGTAACCCTACCTCTTGAACCCTCCCAAGGAACTAAAAGGAAAAAATGAAAAAGCAAGAAAATAACTGCATGTATTCCCGTAATCCCGTGTCATTCCTGAATTTATTTTGGTGCGGGCTTCTCTCAATGGTGTGCTTTAGTCAAGCATCACGGTTGGTTCCCTTTTAACATTGGATTCCTCTCTAGGATATATACTTGTACCAGCAAAGTTCTCCACCACATCAAGGAAGACGTTTAATTTGTCTGTTTCAATCCTGACTCCTCATTTCCACTTTCATCAACATACATGTGCACCCACTTTCTTCAATTGCATCGCTTCCGTCCTAGGAAGCTTGGACACCTCTCTGAGGCTAGAATGATGGTATCGGACACATTTGAGGCACACACATGCTTTGTACATACTCGGACACATGTACGACATGTTAAAAATGAGTATCTAATATTTTTTTTTTAATTCAAACACACAGGGCCACATTACCCCACACGTTGGGACATGCTGGGGGGGGGGGGGGTGGTTAGGGGAAGGGTGGTTTTTTACCCCCAAATGTTGGGTGCTTGAGTTGGCAAATCTCTTACTTGATGATTTGTCAAATTTTTTTACTCCTAATTTGATTGAAATAATGTTTTAATTGGATTATATGATCATTTATATAAAAGTAAATATATATATATATATATGTATATTATTCAGCGTATTCCCAACATGTTCATGTTTTACTTTTTTAAAAAAATCTTGTGTTATCCATGTCCTATATCCGTGCTTCTTATCTTCCATTTCTAGGTTTTCTCTCTAATTTTTCCAGGAACATCTTACCTAAAATACCTTTCCAAATTTCAATTCTTTTGAAGAAGCTTCATCTGGAACAACTTTTAAGAATACCCATCAGGGTAATATCACTACAAGATCACGTGGAACATGTTTTTACCTTGACCCAAATCACTCCTCCTTAGTAGTACATCTTTTTCAAGCTTAAGTTGTTTGTGTCATCTATTCTTGAATCTCGTCCGCCCAAGCTGAAATATCCCAAAATCCTTTTTGCATTCTTAGATTATGTTGCTTTTCTTACTTATCTTAAAAAAAAATGGAGAAAGAAAACTGAAGTCTGTTGCTTTTCTTCTTTGATCTGTTGGAAGTGTTAGTTGTCATTAATACTGAGAACCTGTGACACGGCATTGTTGCAGAGGGCAAATGAAGTGCATGAATAAGTGGTTATGTCATAGAGATGCCTTTTCATGTTGATAAATTTCATGGTTTTCATTAAGGGTGATAATTGATAAGTGGGTGATGAGAATGCCACCCAGATATAATAACAACAATTGTGTTCTGGTGGAGGATAAAGGAGGTTTTTTTAAAGGGAAGCTGAGTGTGAACCTTCAAAGATGACATTTTTTCCAGCTCAAGTTGCTTGCTGTGTAACCAAATAGAGATTAAGCACCCAAAATTCCTTTCTTTATTGTAAAAGTTTTAATGCATTAGTATATTTTGCACCAGGAAACCTTTTTATGACCAGCCAGGTGGACCCTAGATCTATTCTTTACTCTATGTTTGCATGTGTGTTTCCATCCCTCCATCCCTTTTTTTTAGCTTGCTAGTGTATCGTTATGGTATTTCCTCATACCTCATTGTTTAAATTGATCTAAATCCATTTGTTTGTGCTTTCTGAAATTCCTGTATATATGGGTCTTGTGATATTTTGAGTACTAACTAGAGAATTTATGGAAAAAATTAAAAAAAAAAGTCGAGCCATTTATTTTGGTAATTTTTTAATGCCTTTTTATTGGGTACCATCTCAAATGTTGTCAATAACACACACAATTCATTCAAGTTCAGGTTAAGAAACAAGTTGAAGCAGCTTCTCGATCAGTATGCTCTATCTGAACAGCAACATGCACAGAAGGTTTTTTTTTTTTTTGCATTTGTGTAGGAGTTTGAGGTTAAGTTTTTTTCCTTTGCTTGGGTTTGAACTTATCTTCATATGTTCAAATTTGAATGAGCAGTTGAAGCAGAAAACACTGGAACTCCAGCTTGCTGATTTGAAACTTCAGCAACACGAAGAGAAATTGGCCCAGGAACAGTCCCAGATGAAGTTATATGCAGGACAGGTGTCACAATTGCTGGCAACTGAAAAGCATTTGCGCCTACAGTTAACAGCTGATGGAGAAAAATTCCAGCAATTCCAGGTTGACTTCCTTTCCATGTTATATATCACCCTAAACATTGTTTTTAGAATCTTTCATCAAAAAATTAATGTAATTGATCATATAAAGAAAGTTGTGGGTCTGATTATATAACTTGTGCCTAAAATTCTTGGTTATCCTATAGCAGGCTTAAAGAGTATTTCTGGTATATGTTAGGAGACCTGTTGGCACACTTTAAACATATTGAAATACCCATGAGTCTTTTATGAGGTTAACTTGATTCCTGATTGGATGAAATCAGATTCTAATCAATAATTAAATCTGCCAAAGCTGGTGTACTTCATATATATATATATATATATATATATATATATATATATTTGACAAGTAAAAGTAATCATATAAAAGAGCGCCCAAGGGGGGGCGAACCCATGTACAAAGGAGTGGCTACATAAAAAAGGCCTTAAACTCCCCGAAAAATCAACCAAAGAGCCTATGCTAGAAGGAAAAGCCTCTTTGGCACAGAAATGTAACGTGTACAAAAAAAGATCTCTAACATTAGGAGGTGGCTTCTCAATTCCTTCGAAAACCCTACTATTTCTTTCCTTCCAAATGATCCATACCAAGCAAAGAGGTACCATTTTCCACACCCTTTGAATCTCCTTTGGCATTCTATTGGCCTTCCACCCTAAAAGTACATCCCGCAACGAATCTGGTAGGACCCAAGAATAGCCAAAAATTGAGAAGATCAAATTCCAACAGCTTCTGGCCACATCACAATGAATAAGTAAGTGACCGACTGTTTCCTCTTCCTTCTTGCACATGCTGCATCTATTTACCGTACTGAATCCCCTTTTTTGGAGATTATCCACCGTGTTGTCCTAGATTTAATCAGGGTAGGATTTTACACAGTAGACAACTCTTTCACATAGAGAATTTCCCGACCACATCTATCTTTCACAAGATCTGTCTTTGTTGCCAAGGTTGGATCTTGGTAATTGGATTTTAAGAAGAAACTTAATTACATTCAAACCAGAACACTTCATTCTGGGAACTTTAAAGAGGATCGACATTGCTTTCTTGCAATTCTGGCACCTGTATGGTGCAATTTAGGGTTCTGGACATGGGTGTAGAAAACCATTGCAGGCTTGATGGTGGCTTAGACTTTGAACTTGGTTTAACAACTAGCTTCCTCGTAATATCTCAAGCCTTGACCTCTCTTGAGGTCAGGCAATGGCCTTATTGCAGCTATAACTCCTGGTTATTTTTAGATATTTGTATGTTGCATCCTGAGTCCTAACAGCAAGCGTTGTCCATCCATACCTGGGATTTTAGGAATCCCAGTTTGTCAAGTAAAAGTAATATTCATTTTTAATTCAATTGTATCATACTTGCTCATGCTTTACCAAAAATGATCATCAACCTAGCGTCAGTTTGTTTTCAATTTTACTGTCCCAAACTGATCTGAAACCTAATTCTACTCCATATATTATGTCTATGGTAGCAAGTTAAGAACAAGTTGAAGTGGTAACAAGAGAATAGGAGAATCATGGCATGCATGTGATTAGAAAATTTCACTTTCAAACAAAAAATTAATGTGGTAAAAGAGTGGGGGGCAAGCAAGAAAAGTAATTGCTGGTTATTCAGGCTAGGCATCAACAATTAAGTTGGCTGACCTGCTTATAAGAGGGTTTAGTAAAAACTATGTTGGATTTGACACACACGCACACACACACACACACACATATATATATATAGGGTTTAACATGAGATATGAAAAGAAAAATAGAGAAGAGGAAACAGAACCAGAGTTATTAGCAAACTAAACCAGGATTTTGTAAAGTGGGACCATTGAAGTACAACTAGCTTGTGGCTGATTTTGTAGAACTAAGAATTAGGAACTTCTTAGTGAAGATATTGTCTTAACTGCTCTGAAATTGAATGATAAAAAGTGTGGATTTGGCATATCTGATTGCATAAGGCACGGGTTTTCTTTTGGAAGGCAGTGAAGATGCCTTGAAGGATAGATTTCCGTGATTGTTTAGTACTGATCTGAACCAGGATACTATGGTGGTGGACTGTCTCTCTTTTTTGAGGGGAGGCGGGGAGGGAGGGGGGGGGTGGTGTAACTTGGGATCCTCAATTCCGTAGATGGATGCTGTTGTTTGCTTCTTGGACATTCTTAACCAAGCTAGACCTAGAAGGGATGCTTTGGATTTGTTGGTATGAAGGATTAGTTGTAGAAAATTTACAGTTAGGTCCTACTACAAGGATCTAGCTAGGAAAGGGGTGAGTAATTTTCCTTGGAGAGTAATTTGGTGTCCTAGGGTTCCTTTAAAAGCTGCTTTTTTTGTTTGGTGTGCAGCTTGGGGAGCAGTTCTTCAAAAGAGGGACTTCTATCTTGCGGGAAGATGTAGTATGTGCTTAAGAGAGGGGGAGTCGGTTGATCACTTTTTTCTCCATTGCTCTTTTCCAAGGGAGGTGGAATCTTGTGTTTGCACTTCTTGGATGTAGTAGGGCCATGCCTCTTTCAGTGTTAGATATTTTGAATGGATGGATTGGGGTTAGTGGGAGGAAGTGGGGAAGGATTGTGTGGATAATGGTGCTTTCTTGCTTCTTTTGGTGCATTTGGAGGGAAAGGAACCATCGTATCTTTGAAGTAGAGTCGATGAACATTTTTTTTTTTTTTGATAAGTAATAATTTTATTAACGGCACCAAGGGACCCATGTACAAAAAGGCTACATAATGATAGTTTTTTGAAAACTTTGTTTTTTTTATATATAGAATCATACCCTCGTATGTTCATAGTTTTGTAGATTTTTTGGACAACATGAGACTTTAATTTAGTCTCCGTTTGTAAATGGGTTTCCCCCCCTGGCCGTTTCAATACAATACTCTTACTTATCAAAAAAAAAAAAAAACGAACCAACTACATGTATCTTGTGCAGGCATGTCGGATATGACCAGAAACAAGCATGTGGTCTTAATTTAAGCTTATCAAGCCTTGTTTGTGAAGACTCCAGTAGGAGAGCAATAATTTCAGTACCTCATGTACTTTGTATCCAGAGATTGCAGTTTTGCTCAAGTATTTGACTAAGTAGCACCGACACAGACATGACGAGGACAAGGCAAAAATATAAATATTTATTTATATGAATTTGTTATATTATATTAGACGTATATGCTACTTCGAGGACAGTCACCATCAATACTAAATTCCAGAACATTGCTAGCTTGTTAGTAGGGGAAACACTAATGTGCCTCCCTCTCTCATCTCGCTTTTCGAATGGGCAATACAAGATCCTTTGAAGCATGGACACTCTATATTGGCTCACGTGTCCGTGTCAGACACGTGTTGGACACCGACACTCTCGAACACTTTCCGAACACGTGTCCAAACACTTGAATTATGGATGTTGATGATTAAATGAAGAAGTTGTTTAATTTTTATTTAATAACTTTGTTATTTTAATATCTTAATAATATTTTTTAAATTTATGTGTTTTTATGTCAATTTTAATTGAAATAACATTAGGTTTTTATTATATGATCATATAAAAATATAAAAAATTATATATATTCAACGTGTCCTTAACGTGTCCGTGTCTTACTTTTTTGAAACATAACGTGTCCGTGTCGTATTGTATCATATCCCGTGTCCGTATCCGTGTTTCTTAGACAAGATCTATAGTTGGAAACCATTCTACTAGTTATTGGAAATGGTTGACATCTGTTCTTGTCCATGGTGCCCCCCCCCAAAAAAAAAAAAAAAAAAAACTTAAATTAATTTTATGAATTTTCATATTAAAATGCATAATGTAAAGGATGGAGTTTGAAAAATATCAAAAACTTATTGTATTATTTATTAGCTCAAATTGCATTATACATTTTATGTTAAAGGAAATAATTCTTTTCATTCAACTGACAGAAAGGAGAAGAATGTTCTGCTATAATTCAGGTGTAGCCTTTTACTGTCAACCAAATTTTTTTACCTTTTAGTGACACATCAACTTCCTAATTTACAGTGTGAAACCATTTAGGGATTAACTGAGCTTACTTTTCTTTTGCATACCTTTGCATCTCCTTTAACATTGCAGTCCTCTACCAAGTACAAGAGAGAGGATCCAAAACACTTGATGAGATTACTGGAAATCAAGCAACAGAGGATGTAGATAATTGCTAGCAAGATACATAGTGGGATATAGGGTGGTGGGTGCAAGTATCTGTGCCCTTAAAAAGGGCTACAGGAAAAGTCAACTCATTGTCAAGAGATCTATGAAGCAACGGGGACAATTTTTTTTGGAATTCAATAAATGACTTGGAGGTTGTAGATTTGTAATTGATATTCTCTCTCTTCTATTCATTTAAAACTTTTCCATTGTCTTAATCCTGCTTTCTAAATAGTGGAACCAAAGTTGAATAAATTTGGTTGATATGGAAACATCCATTCTGAATAAGAGAGGTCAGACCATCACCAGAAAATGTAAATTTTTTTTCTTTCAAGAATGCCATTTTGTTTGAGGTGTATAACCGTAGATTTTTATTGCATAATCCAATGTTCAATTAGATAGCTCGAGCCCTGAATCACGTGTTATTATAATTTTCCCTTCCTCCACACCTGTGTAGTATGTGTGTGTACTGAAACACCTAGATCTGGATTGGATCCGACCAATGCCAGTGCTTATTGGGTGACATCAATTATGTCAATCATGTGAAACTAACCATGCTATAGCACCTATGACAATTTGGTGGTTCTGAGAGGCCTCAGTTGATCAAGTTCAGGGGTTCGAAACTCCTTGGAGCTTTAGTGATAATGTTTAGGATGCCACCCTTCCAATCCATGGAGTCAAGGGGGTTAGGGTCTCTGTCATTTGGCTGAAAAAAAATAACATAAAGAACAATGCTTTAGGCTCAGATTTCATATTGTTTTTGGTGAAATTGTAATGATTGATGATTAATGTGAAGATTTAACAAAATATGTACTAAGATAACACATCATTCTCTCTCAATATGTGCCTTTATTTTCAAACACGGGGATCATCATTGGCTAGTTTATCTTTTGGCTCGTTTTTGTTTATGGGGGTAACGTTGGGTTCTCTTTTCTTTGTAATGTATGTATATAGAAGGTTTCTAGAACTATAAAGGCTAGGCTTGGTTCGTCAATGATTCAGAACCAAAACAAATTTAATTGGTCCGCAAATTTCTGGCTTAAACTGAGTTCCATTGTCATGTTTTGTGATCCTTAGAGGGAACTGTGAATCTGTGATTGCCATTGATTCAGAACCGAAACAACATTAATTGTTCCACAGTTTTCTGGCTGAAACTGAGGTCCATTGTCATTTTATGTGATCCTTAGAGGGAACTGTTTTATACCAACATGCTACATCTCATATGTTAATTATATCTTTGCAGGATGCTTTGGTAAAAAGCAATGAGGTCTTTGAAACATTTAAACAAGAGATTGAGAAGGTACATCATTTTGCTGTGTTTTAAGTGCAACTTGCTTACTGGTACACTGCTTTTTATTGTTGTTTACTGTTCCACTCGTGATGTATGTATACCTAGATGACAAAATCAATAAAGGAACTCAAAAAGGAAAATACCTTCTTGAAGAGCAAATGTGCGAAATCCGACATCACTCTCATAAAACTTGTTGAGGAGGTAAGATTTGCTTTTATTTCTGTGTTTTAATTAAATCTCCTACAAGAACATTTTGTGCCATTCAAGAACTTTTCATCTTCCCCTCTCACTTCTTTCTAAATGTCAAACATTGCTGCATATGTACCTCTTTATCTGCCATCTTCATTGTTGGAAATGTAACTACTACCATTTATCGGCATCTTTGTTGTTGAATGGGTAAGTTCAGTTTTATATGAGTTTTTGCTAAAAAACCACATGCTACCTTGAGAAATGTCTGAATATACATTCTAAACAGTGTAGATAGCATCTTCACTTGGGAATTCATTAGAAATTGAGAACCTGCTACCAGGGATGTTTCCCAAGTTGAAATTTCCTTTCACTAATTAATCACCTGCCTTTGTATTTTTGTTATCACTTCTCTTAAAAATGCTATCTGATAAGCATAAATGAACAACCACCTGAAGGTCATTTTCTGTAAAGCATCAAATCCCTGTGGGGATGACATTCATTGCATCTTGGATTCTTGATGGGGTTGTAATATAGCCATTGGCAATTAGATAGCTGTGAATCTGTTGCCTTATTCCTCGTACTATTGTAGTTGTGTGTAATTTTTCTTTTTTGTGCAGCCATAGAAGACCTCCAGCATCAGTATTTTAGCAGTTAGTTCTTTATTTTATTTTATTTATTTATTTTTGGGCGGGAGAGGAAAAATTGTATACATGTGTCTTTGAATACTTGTATGCAATATCTGCAACATCATGTTAACCATCAGGGTGATTACTTGAAATGCCTTTTTCGTTTTTCCATGCAAGTTATATTGAACTAAGAAAGCATTGCATCACAAGAAAGTTAAGCACTCAGAATATTCAATTGTTTGAGCAGCGTGAGCACTCAAAGAAACAACTGGAGAAAACAAGGAATCAAAAAGAAAAGCTTGAATCATTATGCCGATCACTTCAAGAAGAAAGAAAGCAAAATTCAGTTGGGAGAAACAGCTCTGATTCAGGCCCAGTTTGAACTCAGATTGATTCGACTAAGGTAAAAAATCATGAAATGTTTTGGCTGTGGCTTCACAGGAGATGTCAAGAGAATTTCATGGAAGGTCATGTGGTGGCATGTGTGTGTACACATTTTTTCGGCATTAACTGAGATCTTATATTGTGTTGCTGTAGCTCAGATGTATCCTTACTATGTGTATTTTGAGACTTGAGGATGGGATAATTATCTTTTGTTGTTGATTTTGTTTCTTTCATTTAAATGAAGCTATCTTTGTTAATCATTATACTTTTCATGCACCTGTTTGGCCAGATAATAAAACAACTGTCCTGGTCGGCAGTACGTCGATTTTCACACTCCACCCTGAAAGTTCAATTTCAGGTAAGGACGATGCACCATGGTACGTTCTGTTTTGTCGAGCCATGCTTTGGTCTGGTTTGAAAAATGTGGTGCATTTCTGAATTCATTTGAGATGTGAGCAACACTCAAAAATTGGAGTAGAATATGGCCCTTGGTATCCTTTTATTGCAATATTATATGTTTCTATTTATTTTTGTATCCAAGTGGTCAGGAGTTCTTTTTTCCTTGGAAAATCATACAATTACCTCGTCGGGGTGAGAGGATTCAGACTTAAAACAGATGCACTGACTACATGATGAGGGTCGGTTCTATGCAATTGGAGACCTAAAGTGATTCAATGACAACTTATAATGATATATCAATTGACAGATGAATAAATTATTGAGCGATTAAGTTATAGGTACTCCATAAAATGCTTAATTACTATAGGATCTAATTCAAAATATTTTAACCTAAGATTATAAGTATTTTGTTGACAAAAATGTCATTACATGTCAAAACACGTTAAAAATAACTTTCTTGTGTATAGTCCATGTCCATCAAGTGTCATGTCATCATTTTTTTTTTTAAATTTTAAAATTAAATAACTTGTAATATATAAATTTATTTTTTTTAAAAGTTATATATTTGAACTCTAAAAATTGATATCTATCAAACAAGATTCAAAGTGTATTTGAAATTCTGTCAACAAAATTTATGTTTTTTCAATTGAGAGATTTTGTTCCGCACAACACAAACGACAAATGAAAATTCTTTGTTTAAACAAAAATTTTTTAATTTAATTTTCATTTTTGTAAACTGTACTTAGATTAAAAAATTAAATACAAATTATACACAGGACCATTCTCAAGATTAAAAGAGGAAGCAAAAATAAAAACAAAGGGAAGAATACAGAATTAAAAAAAATTCTAACAACTAGCAACAGAAATATTTCTGTCTGCCGGACAAAAATTTATCTGTTTGACAAAAAAAAAAACCCAAATTGCAATGAAAATTTATTAATAACGAGAGCCCCAAAGGGAGATAATATTTTGGCTTCAGAAGCAGGGTTCTTTGGTTTATTCAAGCGTAGCCAAACAAAGCATTGTGCAAGCTAGATATTATCTCTCATTCAGGTACTAAAACTAAAACATAAAAATTTGAAAAAACCAGAATTTAAAAACAACCTTCCACCCAAAAAAAGGTGTCAAAAATATATTGATCGAGCTTGACAATTTAAAGATGATATGCACGATAGAAATAACTGGTTGATCAAACTTCATAAACAAACATAGCTCTTTCAAACCCATCCATTATCAATCACCAACAAAAAGAATTTTATATTCCATAGAAACCCTAGAAATCATTTCACCTAAAGTGGTTCCAAACAAGAAATCCAAAACTTTGTCCAAACCATACATTATCTTCCTAGATGTTTGAAAATCTGGAAGTTACTTTCGTTTTTCTTCTTTTCATTTTAGACAAAACCTATTTTAATTGTGAAATTAACAAACGAACCTGTAATCATTAAAGTCAGCATGAAATTAGACAGGGCTATGGAAAGGGCTTGGCTTCGAAACTGAGGAAAAAGAACAATGAGACAAAGACAAAGGTGGTAATGGGGCAATTTAATCATTAAAAATAAAATAATAGAATGTTTGCAAGTGTAAGAGGTTTAATCTTCACTTAAGAGGAGATTAGTTAATGGATTGAATTCTTATGAAATATTCTCAAAGGGTGGACATAGGTCGAAGAATCGAATTATGTAACTTTATTTATTGTACATACTTTTGCCTTTAAGTGTTTATTTACTTAATTATCTTATTAATTTTTAAATTAGTTATTAAGTTCAAAATCTTTCCAATATTCAAATCACATTCTTGCTAATTATTAAGTAAGTTATTAAGTTCAAAATTTTTAAATTACTTAATTATCTTGCTAATTTGTATATTTTTGGGAAACAAAATTTAATCACATTTTGAAAATTATTAAATGAAAATGAAAGGGGCTCTATGTAAATGAAAATTCTAAAACTATATAAATAAAAAAAATAAATGATAAAAATAAATCCAATTAAAGTCCCATTAAAATAAATGAGGTAAACATTAAAAAAAATTATAAAAGTGGTCAACGCTCACCTGTGTATCCAATTCCACCTCCAAGGCGTATGGAAAGCACGGCATCGTTTACTCTCTCTCTCTCTCTCTCTCTCTCTCTCTCTCTCTCTCTCTCTCTCTCTCTCTCTCTCTCTCTATATATATATATATATATATGACTCAGACTCTCTCTAAGCATCTTTTCCTCTGTCTTCTCCCTCCATTCTTTACCGACTCTCTCTCTATCTCTCTATGATTCCTTTCTTTGTCTCTTTTCTCTCTCTCTCTAAGATCTCTTGTTTCTGTTTTTGATTTTGGTTTTAGTGCGTGACCTGAGAGACCTCTTGCTCAGCGGCATCTAGAGGTATGATCACATGTTTAGAGTGTTATATGTGTGTTGTGTGTGTGTGTGTGTGTGTGTAATGTTAGAGGTATTTTCTGAAAAACTCAAGGAATTATACTTTTGTTGAGTCGTGTTTTATAACCATGACAATCTTCGGTTTTTATGCTTACTGTTCCGTATGTTTTGTTTGGTGTTTAACCAGGAGGAGAGAGAGATGAAAATATTAAATAGAGAGATTTGGACGGTTCTGAACGGTTTAGTCTTTTACTTTCAAGTGAATCCTTATTCTGAACGGTTCAAAAGCTTGGGCAGTAGTTTAGATTCTTTAGAAAGCTGGAGATTTTAGATTTCAGTGACACCAAAGAGTTCAGAATTCTGAGGTTCTCGTTGGTTGATTCTGCAGCCTCAGTTTTTATTCATCACTATTTTTTTACTCTTTTTATTTTTTTTATTTTTGTGTGAATGTTTGCTTCTCATATTATGTATTGCTGATACCTGCACAAGCAAATATTATATATATATATATATATATATATATACACACACATTTTACATTCTCTGAAATTGTATTTCATTTGTTGTTTCTTTTTCTACAACATGTAGCTTGATTTAGATTTATTAAGCATCCATGAGATTTTCCCTTCGCTGTTACCAAAGTCTAAAAACTGTTGGTAATTAGTATGTGAATCTGAGTCATGTATATTTTACATCATGTTGGGATTTTGGGTTTCACATTGGGCAATTTGCTGCTCTTTTGATGCATAATGCTTTGTGGATACATTTTTTCACACTGATTTTCTCTTTCTGCAGATCATCCTGCTTTGCAAGAAATGGATCTTTTCTTCAGGGATGTAGCTGAGTCTCTACCTTCTCACCAGGACATAGGTGCCCATTTTTGCAGAACATTAACGAGCCCACAAATTTCTCCTTCTGTTCTTCCACAGCTTTCTCAATGCCTGTAAGTTACAGATTTTTTTATTGACTTGTGCTTGAGTATACGATATCTGCTTACCATGCTGTTTCGCTTTCTTTATTGTATGCGGGTTCTTAAGCTCACATTGTTTATGAAGAATGCCCCATCATAATTTTAGTTAAATTTTACCCGACATAGTTTACTGATTATACATAGAGCTAGTCTTGGATGAATGCAAAACCTGCAAAGTTTGTTTACCTGATTCCGACCTTCCACTTATTAGCTCAAAGCTATGGAAAAAATATTGGGTAGTCCCAGATTGGTGGCCACATGTGCAAGAACAATACTCTCTTGCACATGTGATTGTTGATCTCACCGTTGGTAGTACAATACTCCAGGAATACCCAAAATTTACTCCAAGTTATGTTGCACCTGGCAGAATGCTTGACCTGGCCTATTGCCAAACTTCATTGAAGTAGAACACTTTCGTATCTTGTTTTCTTTTTTTCTTGCTCAGGTATGTGGAGCCAAAGGTCCAATTTTTAAGGATGGACCCAATTTTGACATGACATTCAGGCTCTTCCATGGGCAAAATGGCGTTGTCCCACTTTCCGGAAGATCTTTGCATTCTGCGAAGTCAGAGGCTGAGCCGGCACCGCCCTTCTTTAATCCTCTGGCAGCCAAGGCTGCCACCATCAGTCTCTCAGCTTTTGGACCTGGAGGACCCTTTGGTTTTGATACTTTCTCTGAGAAGTGGAAGAATCCAAACAAAAAATCCAAATCTTCCAAGAAAGAGCACTCTTCACGGGTAAAACTACCAAAGCGAAAAATATTTCTCGAATCTCATTTAATTCTGGTGCACGAGTTTAAAGCATGCTTCTAAAACTGTAGATTGTTGACAAATTCTGAAACTATATTTTAAAAAATGATTGAGATGAGACATTAAAAGACTCGAGATTTAGAAACTTGGTGCAAAGTTCGTGCTGTTTTACTCATCTCGACAGCTACATGTTGATCTTTCAGGGAGGAGATGTGAAGCATGAGGCGATGAGCACCGAGTGGTTGCAAACTGGAGCCTGCCCAATTGCCAAGTCATAGCGGGCAGTGAGCCATACCCTGCCACTTGTGGCGAAGCCTCTTCAGCCCCCGCCTGTCATGAAATTCAGGTGCCCCCCCGCAATCATCACAGCCAGGGCAGCTCTAACACGAACTGCTTTTATGAAGTACCTCCGACCACAACCTCTCCCTGCAAAGATCCTTGCGATTGGTGTACTGGGCATGGCAGCCAATATTCCTCTAGGAATATCGAGGCAACACACACACAAATTCTCACCTTCGTGGTTTGCAGCCGTCCATGCAGCTGTTCCATTCATAGCCATGCTTAGGAAGTCGGTCTTGATGCCAAAGACAGCAATGGCATTTACCATTGTAGCATCCATATTGGGACAGGTCATTGGCTCCAGAGCCGAGCAGTACCGGCTGAAAGCAGTTGCTGCACAAAGATTGGCTATCGCAGAAACTTCTGATGATGGATCCGGCCAGTTACAAGTTGTTGGACTTAGAGCTAGACATTGCAGTGGGGTTGCCCAGTGTTTTGTTGGTACTTTCGATCTTGTACTTTTTTGTGTTCAGCGGAGTGAGTGATTATGCAGTTGTCTTTTCCTATTGTTTCTTGTTTTCCTATTTATTTTTTATTCTGAAAGACCTAATTATCACTTTACCCAACTCATGTTATTTTTCAAATTCATATGGTTAGAAATAAGCATCCCTCGAATCGACGTTTCTGGATAAAATGTTAAACAAAAGCTCTTCCTTGGAAAAGATGCCTATATAACAAACTGTGTGCAAACAAATTAACAAAATGGCACCAAAAAAAATTTTACAAGAAACTATATTATAATAATAATAAAAAAAAAAACCAATGAAAAAAACTAAAACTCGTTCCTAGATTGGTTGAACTGCTCTCTTTTTTTCTTTTCCCCCCCGATTGTTCTGTCTACCCCTATTTATAATGAGTGGCATAGCTCAACATTTATAATAAAGTTGTTGGGTAGTTAAGTATAAATTGAGTTAAATTATAGGGATGAAAAATGTTCTACAATGATATTTAAATGTCTAAACATCTATATACACAAATATACAAACATATACTTACACATTTACGTGTATACATTATATATACTGATTTTAATAAGTCAAACATAAAAAAAATAAAACAAAAATCACTTTTAGAAATAGTTATCCCATGCACTCCTCTTTTTCTTAACAAAAAGGTAAAAATTATAAAGTTATTTTTTTTACTTACTAAAAATAGTTTAGAAAGGTGAGTTAATTAATTTAGGAAAGCTAGAATACAACTTCCTTGACAAAAGAGAATACTTTTCAAACTGTACCAAAATTAGAACTACTTAACAAAGGTCAACAACTGAAAGAAAGCCTTTGGAAGAAAAATGAAAGAGAGAAGGGAGGGAAATGAAATGTAGTAAGAAACAAATCAAGTGGAGGCAAATCCCAATAACTTGAATGATCCAAAAATCAAGCAACGTCACTTAAAAGAAACAGATACCAACACAAGTTGCAAATAGTGACAATTATTTCTCCTAAAAAAAAAAAAATTTAGTGACAAAATTATTGGCAAGAAATAATATGAAAGGAAAATCACACAAACATCTTCTATAATTTCATTCGTTTCCCCTTCAACCCCACCCATATAAATTATAAATCAACTAGTACACAGCATTTACGTGTCAAAAATATATTTCCGTATCTGTAACTAAATTTGATTTTTGACATATTAAAGAGTGTATCTGTCAACTTCTGAATTACAAGATCAAGTAAAAATGAGTAAAATTGCAAGTGTAAGCAACTTACCCTAATATAAATACCGATCCCCGGTCCATGACATTCCACTTGATTCCCCTTGCAAAAGCCAGGATTCCACACCTCGTGATCACAGTAGAAACAAATTTTATAGTCAGCACATAAACTTCTTTGACAGACCACATTGACGCCCTCACAGCCGATACTTACCAGAAATTAAGTCACTTTGGTATACCGGGAAAATGTGAAAACAAGCAAAAGCAAAGATAGAAGCTTAAAAAGTTTTAACAGTAAAATCTTGATATCAGAGCAACTTTGAGCACTTCAGCTTCAGGATTTTTCCACAGGCAGTGTTCCATATATAGATGAGTGGCGATAAAGATGAATGAGTGATGGCAAGATGAATGAATGCATTAGAAACTCAAACTGCCCACCTCCCAAACTATCACAGATTATTTCAGAATTTCCATCAAATACAACAAATACAAAGCTGCTGCAATATTACAAGCATCTAGAATTCTTTGATCAAAAAGACGGATTTGAGAACCGTCCAATGCCTTATCATTGCTGCATACAAGTTACAAAAACTATTATACAGCACGGCAAAGAAAGATATTTGCCGCTGAGGGCCATCTTCAAGAGGCCCTCTGCACTACAACTACCTGCCTATGTCCCCCTTACCTCTCCAAGATTCTTCCTCTCTAATGATGCTCCCTGCCTGCGCACCGTACTGTTCAGCTTTAGCATAATGCATTTTGATTGCTGCCACAGGGTCCGAAACACCGGCACAGGCTCCCCCAACAAGAATCCCTCCTCTCCCCACCACATTGATTCCAACCATCCCCCTTCCCTGCTGCTGTATACTTGAGACTGCCTCGAACCCATTTCGTCTCTGCATCTCAGAGAACAATATGTCTTGCCGCTGCTTCATATCTACTGTGAATGGCTGCTGCACTTTTGTACCATCCCGGTTCCTGTAAACCGGGTAATCTGCCACCCCATTGCTGCTACTCATCTCCCTCGATGGAAAAACTGACGTACCATTCAAATTGTGCTCATTACCCTTTACTATTGAATGCAATGGCTGCTGCTCCACCTTGGATGCAGCAGGCGTTGGGAAATTACCAAAGGCAGCAGGATATTTTGCCAGTAAGATAGCAGAGTCGGGCAAAGAAGAAAAACCAGTTTGAATTCTATTCCCATCCCAGAAACCATAACTCATGGGAAGATTCTCAAGGCCCAAATAATTATTACGATCCAACTTTGCTGGAGCAAAATTTCCATCTATACTCTGAGCACCGCTGAATTTCAGGTTAAAAGCCTTGCTGCTTAATTTAGGATGATGGACCCCCTTATCTTCATTCTCATTGGTAGCAGAGTTCGGTTTCTGCTGAGAGGAGGGGTGAGTCAGAATCTGACCAAACAGTTTCACATCACCATTTCTGCATGGTTTTTCCACATCTGACAAACTTTGCGAATCAGATCTCAAATGATTCCTTGTTTGTTCTTGGGGCATGAATGAAAGCTCAGCCCCCACACTGTGAGCTTTTGAACTGTCACACTTTTGGAGAAAGCAATCCTGTGATAAATACCTATCAGAATGGAAATTCCTGTCCAACTTTGAGAGACTTTGAAGTGAAGCCGGTTTTGTGCAACTAACATCTCCATTCATCTCTTTCTTGGTTGATACCCGTAACGGAATGCCCCTGAGAATCTGGGAGGATTCAGCAGGGTCCAAAAAAGAACGTCCAGTTAGATGCTGGTGATTATCATCTGCACTAGCAGATTTATGACACTGCTCATCTCTGATCCTTTCAAAATCAAATGTTGTATCTTGGTCAAGAGTCTTGTCATATTGAATTGCAGGAGAATCTTGGGGCATCGAATTCACAGATGCAACAAAATTATCCTGCTGCAATGAGATGACATGAGGTGTTTGTGTGGGATCCAACTCCAGGGTAATCTCATGCTGGTTATTGGGGTTAACACCAAGTCCTGAGGAAGAATCAGTATCTGCAGCAAGAGAGGAAACATTTCCAGTTGAATTAGAATCTGGCATGGCACAAACTGAGAAACTTCGCCCACTTGATTTGGCGTCACTGTTTTCATCTTTTTCACCATTCAAATTATTTTCAGGTAATACTTCTTGTCCCTCTAGTTTTGTTCTAAGCTCTGCAGAAAACTCACCTTCAAATCTTGCCACAACCTCAGCACCCGATATAGACAGGTAACGGTCATTTGTTCCAGCCGATACTGATTCCCCCAAGAAATTTCCAGAAGCTTCACCTTGTCTAGCTTCTGTATCAGAGGGTGAAACTGCAGTTTTATGTGCCTCCACTGTTATAGCCCTGTCATCAACAGCATTTTCTACCCTGCAGTCATTATCAAAATCTAACTTGGGCATACCCTCTACCTGGCAGCCATCAGTAACCACATCCTCCAACCTAAGCACGGGATCTTTACAATCCCATTGTACTGTCCCATCGTTCTCTTCTGATATGTTCAGGCTGGTCTCCAAGTTCATGGTCCCCATAGGATCATCAGATTCCTCATGGTTTTTGTTAGGATCAGATGATGGCAGGTCCTCATCCATCTTAGACCCTGATTTATCACTGCATACAACTGAACCACTCTCCACAATGCAAGCATCTTCAGTGTCACTCCCACCCCCATTAGCATCATCATTCGCAGCCATTCCTTCTCTGCAAGGAACAGGACAAATCATATCCAGTCCCAGGCACTTCCGAGCCTTGCTAAAGAAGACCTTGCATTGATCCCTGGATCTTGTTCTGACACACCGTGAAATCATTGCAAAATCTTTACCATAGGATGACACGGCCTGTATGAAGATAGACTTCTCCTCGTCTGTCCAATCAGCAGCAGGATCCATCTCCCCACAACTCTCACCTGAGCAAGTCTCATCGTCAACTTTCTGTGTAACCTCAGGTGTCAGAGGCCGTTTCCTTAAAGAACCCATCTTTTGGCACTTCCACTCCTGGTAGCCCTCTCCAGGGTCAAAAGAACTTGTGATGCAAGAACTCATTGCTTCTGAAGATAAGGAACCACAGATACCAGCCAACACATCAGCTGCCACAGTCTCCCTTTCACTACCACAGACATCGAGACTACTTGACCTCTCTAAGATACTATCGTCAACTCTCGGTGTTTTGTAATCACCAGACATCCCCAAGAACTTTGCTGTACACTTCTGTTGAATTTCTATACCAATATCAGCATTAGCTGCAATTGCTGAAGCTGCACCCAACATATCAAGGGACGCAGCATTCATTTCACGACTCCATCTTTTTCCGGAAGTCACTAAGTAGCTATTAGTCGAATAGGACTTCGCTTGCTTTGCATACTCCGTCTTCTTTGTTTTCTCAAAACAATCTGACTTGTGATTTTTGTAATAGAATTCAATGCAATCTGCAGTTGTCTTATGATCAAGAAAAGAAGCAATCTTTCTGAAGTCTTTCCCAAAGGTGGCAAGCTTATCGATAAAAATTTCCTTCTCCTCTGATGTCCAAGGGTTAATCATAGCCCTTTCCTTCTCAATAGCACAGGGATCTTCCACTAAACCATTACTTGAAATGAAGCTTGAAGTCATCTTCTCCTTCTTGTCCAAGATTAAAGCTGGCATTTTCAGGGTATTCCTGTAAAGCTTGACCTCGGAATCTGAAAGCAGCTTACTCGTAAAATTAATTATTTCTGCAGTAGGAACCAGACTCAGATTTCCAGCTGCAAAGACAATTAAGAAAAAAGAATATAAATTCAAGATGAACTGTTCTGAAAAAGATACTTCCATATCTCATCAGCATCGTAAGTGTAGCTTATGGAAAAATGGAAAGCTATTATTTACCCACAGAAAATGACGCTATATAAAGCACAATCAGAATTTAGTAAGAATACTTAATGAAGTAATACATTAACAAAAGCAATTGAAATGAGTAGTATATTAGTATGTCAGCACTGCCAACTAACAGAAAAGTAAATATGCTGGCATCTCAGGAGTCAAGAAAACCAACTCTGTGAAGCTGTGAGATACCTTGAGTTCCTCAGCTAACCCAATAAAGCAAGGAAACACAAACCATATTTAATAGCAAAACAACAACTAACGGATTAGTATACCAAATTTATCTCTCTTTTTTTTTTTTAAATTTCAAATAACTTAAGCATTTTTTTGCAAGTCTTCAAACAACTTGAGCATAATCCGAGCTCTACTTGTTTTCTCCATGTGCTTAACCTCCACAACAGATAAGGTTATAATTCAAAGTGCTCAATAAATTCACCTATGTTATATATGAAGAAAAAAAAATGCCACAGGATAGAGAGAGAGAAGGGGGAGAAAAATGAAACTTGCATTTGATGATTATCAGCCCTGGCTTATTTTACAGACGTGCACCTAAGAGACTATTAAACAATAATGAAATCGTAATAGTACAACCATCGAACAAAAATTTAAATATTTAATCCGGTTATCACACCAGCACCAGTAACATTATATCAACACAATTAACCTGAAGGTTTTGAAAAATCCAGAAACACTGGAACACCCCCATTATGTTCAAGTTATAATGTTACAACTTAATATTTCACTTTTTTAAGAAAAAAAGATAGAAGAAAGAAAAAACACATCTCAAAATGCACTGATTCAGTTGGAAGTGAGAGTAATGCAGCTCAATGCAAAAAATATTTCTAGGAAATTCAATTGTGTCTAATCAATTTAGCAAAGTAGTACGTTTTAATAAGATAGATATGCAATCTTTTCTAAGTTAATAGCTGCCAAAGTATATATGAATTAACAGAACTTTGGGTCAATGTGTATTTATGTGTGTGTTTGTGTCTGAAGCAATCGTATGAGTGGCACTCAAGAATATTTTGGAATCCCCAAAAAAAATATTAAAGATCAACCTTGGACAGTAAAGCTAAACCAGTAAGCACAGGCCTCCATAATCCAATTTCCATGTAAAAAGGATCAGAATGGAATGGAATTGACTAAACTGGGGAAGACAAATAATCCCAATGACAAAACAACCAAAATAAATAAAGATGCCCCCCACCCCCCGGCGCGAAAACACCCACCCACCCAAAAAAAAAAAACATAAAGACTTTTTTTTTTTTACCTGGAGAGGAAAATCGAGTACGAATGGAGGACCGATGCTTTTGATAGCCACTATGTGCTGCACGCAAACTTAGTTCAAACCTTTTCTGAGATTTTGCACGATATTTCCTTATAGAAAGTAAGCGCATATCTTCTTTCCAGAGGTGCTGAAATGCCCTAAACTTGAGGGAGATAACTCTCTCCTTAAATATTAGAAAACGCTTCCTCATTGCAAACTTCTCCTTAATCGACGTATCATCCTGCCAGCAAGGAACACTGCTAGTTCTCGAAATATCAAAATCACATCGGTTGGTCGGCAATAACTTATTAAATACTTCAGAAGCTCTATTTGCGGAATCTTTGTTGGAAGCCAGTATTAAATCATATAATGTATCATCCCCATAGCAATCTAAACTGACATCAGTAGAAAGATGGGCACAACTATTGCTTGCTGTCAGATGAGTACAATCCCTGGAAGCAGATACAGCTCTCTTTTCCTCACTGTAATCATACGCTGAGCATTTCACATCAAGATTTTTAGATCTACTTGCATCCAAATCACCAGAACATTCAACATCTTTCCCTGTATCAGTTGGAGAGACAGCCTTCACAGCAGAAAGGGGATCAACAAATGTAGATGTAACAGTGCCTGGACTATCAATATCCTCGTCTTTAACTTTGACCAGCCCTCCTTCCAAGGCGCCAACCACCTTCTCCACAACCATGCCCCCAGACGAAACAAGCTGCAAGGGATCAGGTCTAGGAAGCAAATTGGAAACAGCACCTAGTTTATCCAAAGGTTTAGCTCGGCATTCCCCTGGCAAAGAACTTGATGATGCTGGACAAGGATAGTTATTTCCAGATTCAGATGTCAATGACTTGAGTTCATTTTCAAGCAAATCAATTTCAGATTCAGTCATCTCCAACGCCTTCGAAATGTCACCTTTCAATATCAGCAACTTGTTCATTGCTGTAGATCTCACAAAACTAGAGTCCACCAAGCTTGGATCATCAGATTGTAGCAATTCACTAAGAGAAGAGCTCAAATTAGACATTGGAGTGAGGTCTAGATTCTCTAGATTAAAAGCTACTCCCTCCCGATGAATCTGAGACACAAGATTTGGCGAACCAATTAAGTTATTAGTATCATTGTCAACACTCGCTGCCTTGACAAAAATTCTGTCCTCCACACCTGTTACAAGAAAGCAAAACATAAAAATCAGATGGGCTGCTCACGTGATAAATGACCCATTTGGGAAAACATAATTCAATGCAAGTATCTATTGGTAGAAGTACACAGTTCAAAAAGGAGGGATGTGTTGATAATTTCGTACCAAATCTATAGCACGGAAAGAAATATCCACAGTTACATGGCTGATAAACATTATATTTCAACCATCTAAGATACCAAGGTTACAAGATCAGGTTCCTTTTTCCCCATTTTGGATAATAAAAATGTTCCAAACAGAAATATGCAGAAAGATTTCCATCTAATCTATGGAAGAAGGAAGCCCACTTAAAATTATGTTATAAAAACTATAACCAACATTTTTTAGAATAAGTAAACATAATACTAATGTTGCCTTACTAAGGTAAACAACGTAGTTGAGATTCTCGATAAGGAAAAATGAATTTCACACTATATTTTCTTACATCTTTCCTAATTAAAAAAGGAATGGCTTGAAATTAAGAACTTAATTGCAGAAGGATGATAAAAATCCGAAGTACAGTTTTATCAAAACATTTAACAAAAAATAGTACTGAAGAAATCCGCACAGAATAAAAAAATCAACAACTTTATAATAATAAAAAAAGAAAAGTCTGAGCAGAAACAACAGAGTCAGCATCTAGAGGCAGTTAACATTAACCAGCTTGTCTTTTTCACAAGCCTGGGGTTTTTTTTTGTTGGGGGGGGGGGGGGGGGGCGTGTAATGAATTGGGACATAAAAGATGGACACAATAACATCATCTAGAGGCAGTTTACCACATAACTTTGGAATAAAACAAACTTACAAGAACTGTACCATAAACATGGAGCTGGAAAACGAATAAAAGTGGCGGAAGGCATATAAATTGTAGTTTAAAATTGATACTTCCAAATTCTGATGATGCCAGAACAAATTATGATGAAAATAAAGCAACCTTGATTTATCAAGAACATACCAACACTAAAATAAAAGACATCTGCATCCACATAGACACGGGGTGAACTGAACTTCTGCGTCTTCTCCAAAAATTAAAGAGGTTGTTCTGCTATTTTAAGCACTAGGGGTGACGCGGTTATAGAACTTCTTTGGCTCAGAAAGCAAAGTTTACACATCATGAAGAACTACTCTGAAGTTGATCATGACTTAGGCAACGAACAGCAAGTAAAAACTAAAATCACATCTTCACAGCCTATACACAGAAATTTGTCTTCACAGCCTATACACCACTCTATAATCCATAATGATTTTGATCCAATGTTATAAATGTCAACCTCATAATCAAATAGACACTTCAAGAATGATTTAAGGCTCCCATATCAAATGCTTAATACTTACCATATTTATTAACTCACCAGCATTATCAACTTGATTAGGTGAAATTCAATGATTTGATTTATGTTTTACCCCCACCAAACATTGGACACTCCCCTTTTTTGAAACTCAGCTTTGCTATGTAAGAACTAAATTAAAATTAGAGCTAGAGTCATCCCCTTTTTTTATAAGTAAAATTATATTGAATAATTGCCAAAATGGGCAAGAATCATCCCAGTTCAGATGCAGTGTGTTTTCAAGCTCATCAAGCATCATTCTCTCTCAAGGAGAGCAAGTTAAGAAATAATTGAACATGAATGAATTAATCTTATCTAATTCAAAGTTAGGGGAAGAGAGAGAGTACAATTTATCATGAAGGGTTTTAAATGCTGAAGAACCAGGGTGGAGGAGAGATTAGTGGAGGGGGAGGGGGCAATCTCATCCTGTCAATCTCTATCATATTGATATTGAATACAGGACTTCACATAACCTGGCTGCATTTAATTGAAAGTAATATTAGATATTTACCGCAATGTATAGGACTCTTCTTCACAATAATGAGATTAAGATCTTTTATCAACAATACCTATTAAAAAAATGATCATTTACCAACAAGACCATTAGTCAATTACAGGTGTGCAAATCTGGGGTTGAAGTTAGTATGTTATTTTTCCAAATAAAAAAGGCAGGATATCCCAATATCCAGGGATCATCAAACCAAACCTTTAATTTATCATGACGATTAGGGAAGAAAACATAGAACCCACAGTCAAGGTTCCCCTCCACCCATCTACCCTTTTTTCCACCCTCCATGTTAATCAATCGACTGTCCACAAAACATGATGTGTCTCTGAAGCTGGAAACAAATCGGATGTGGATGGCATAGTAGAAAGTTAGTTTTTCAAGTTCTACTAGTGCGTTCAAACCCACCCAATCAAGGTTATTGGAACACCATAATACTTATCCATAAATTATTGGAACACCATAAAAACAAACTGAGTGAATAAATATGACACGCAAGTCACACAAATTAATTCTATAGTTGGTATATTCAGAACAGTTGTATATAGATAAAACTTGAAACAGTACAGTGCTATTGAAATTTAATGACACAAATCCAATTAAGTTTAATAAGCATGAAAATCAAGTTAGTAACAACTTTTTAAATACTGTCAGACCTCCAACCATGCAGATAGAACAACTGGTTAACAAAGTGAAAAAGAAAATTATGTAAGAAGTCTGCAATTTTACCTGGTGATGAACTGCAAGCAACCGAGGAGGGGGTAGCAGGAGATGCACAGTCTGAAAAACCTGAAACTCTGGGGCTTTTATCAGCTAAGTTTGAGACATGAGACTGAACGGGTTCAGCATTACCACAACTGACTGTCCCATTTTTAGTTGCACCATCGTCAGGGCCTTCAACTTTCTTCTTCTCATACTTCGCCAGTCCCTCACCCCACCGGAGGCGTGGCTTCTTCCTGGAACCCATGTCTTCAGCCGGAGCAGCAGATGTCACACAGGCAACAGCATCACCTGAAGGGGACTGTACGGGGGTCACATTCCTGTGCTGTATCTCAGCCTTGGCTTCGTTGGAATCCACACCCATGCTCTTTGAGCTACTTGAATGGCTGAAACCAGAGCTCCGAGATGACAAGCTTCCAGAACGGGTCCATTTAAGAGGCTTCCAATAGACCGGACCCAGCGAGTTTTCTCTCTCAAATCTCTGGCCTGTGCCCAAGCCATTGGCACCACCGGACTTATCATGCTGGTCTTTGAAGTGAAGTTGATCCCATGTGTTTACAAAATCAGAATGAGTGTGAGAGTTGTATGTTAAATCATCCACTGACCTCTGATCACTGACATCATAAGGCCTGCCTGGACCATTGGGCGACGCACCAGATTCCCAGGAGTAACCTTTCCAATCCTTCTGGTTGAAGGAACCCCTATTCTCCCTGTTAATCCTGCTGTACTTTCCATCTACACGAAACCCAGACGGCCTGCAGCTTTCATCATCCAGAACCTTCTCGTTTGGACGAGATGGCATGAACCCATGACTAGATTCTTCGGAAAACAGGTGCCAACCACCCTGCTTACCATGACCTTCAGTAGAAAAAATTCAAACAAGAAAAAAGGAAAGAAAAACCACAAAAATCAACACAAGAAAACAATATACTCCGAGAAATCAATGAACATAAATAATTCCCCAAGGAAAATAATGGTCCCAAATCTCAAAGTAACCATCGGAAGCAAGAAAATATCAGATCTAGATGATAATACAAACAAATCGATGCGCAACAAAATTAAAAGCAAATCATCGCAAACAGCCCATCAGATCCGTTCCGTTTGCCAGAGCGAAAGAGAAGAACGGGCTTACGAAAAATTCAATTCCATTGGAACATAGTTGTTTGATTTGTTTATGGATATAAAAAAGGGCCTGTAGCCCTAAAAGCAACAAGATAAATGAAACCCTCGATTTGGGACCAACAGAGCAAAAAAATAATCAAGATAAAGAGATTTCAAAACTCACCTGGATGCCTGCTGCGGAACTCTGCCGATCCCCAGCGGGCGAACTCGCGCGATGACGGTCCCTGGTGAGAAGCCTCTCTCCATCTCGACACTGGCCCTAGGGACTCCGACGACCTCTCGTGCTTCCTCTCCTTGAAGAAGTCCTTCCGATCCCAAGGCAATGGCTCCGGCGGCATGAAAAACCACCACTCTATAGCATGAGGCAGAAAGCCGCACGCGTAAACACAATTCACCGATCAACACAAAGCCACACCACCAAAATCTAGGGTTACGTCTCGCCCAAAATCACCGAACAACGAACAGAAACGGAACAACCAGAGAGCTGATATCGGAGATTTCTAGGGTTTCCAGTACCATAAAAGCACAGATAGAATCTGATGAGATATCCGGGCAGAGCTTTGTGCGCCCGTGGCGGATTAGGGTTTGAAGACGACGAAGCACAACAACCGTCCGTCCGCTCTGATCTTTTTTTGGATTTTCTCTCTCTAGATTACTCTTCTCTTTGCTGTGGAAAATCTGTCGATATAGAGCGAGAAAGTAAGAACGTGAGCCGATAAGGGATAAAGAGAGCCTAGACTTGAAGAGAGAGAAATTGTTTTGTATCTCACCGTAACATTTAACCATAATTTATTCTTCCTTCGCGTCCGCTAAAAAATTATATATATATATATACATATACATACATACACACACGTATATACACGGTTATATATATACTCTAGCGTGTCTTTGCTTTTTTGCTATTCTCGCTTCTTCTTTTTTTTCTTTTCTACTTTTTCTTTTGCCCTTACTGTGTTCTCATAATTACTTCGCAAAATGCCCTTGGTTTGGCTATTTAATTACTCCTACAAATTTACAAGCAACTTTAGCAAAACATCAGTGCGGGTCCACCCGTTTTTTTTTAATTTTATTTAATGACTAATTTAGCCTTCTATTTCTTCTATTTTTCTTTAAGATTTAATTTCTTGAGAAATTCTTTGGTCCAATATATCATATTTTTCAGTAATTTTTTAAAGTCTAGTGAATTAATAGAATCGATACTACTAATATTTTTACTAATCTTTTATTTGTTATTTCTTCTTATTTCTATGAAAATTTACATCTCGTTTAAATAAAAAAAATTAAAAAGAAAAGAAAAAAATTAAGATAGAGAAATAATTAAATTTCTCGTTTTAAAGTTTTTAATAGAGATAAAAGAAAATAATATGAGATAAAGTTTGAGAGTTTTAGTCCATTTTTCAAATCTCATCAAAAGTTGAGAGATTTTAAAGAGAAAAGATAGTGTCGTTAATAAATTTTATAAAATATCAAAAATAGCCATAAATAAAAATTTTAAACAAAAAGAAAAAAAAATGAAATAGTTATCAAATAATTTGTTATAATTTTTTTTCTTCTCTTCCACTAGCCATTCAAATAATAAATAATAATTTTTTTTCTTTTTTCTTCTAAATTATCAAAATAAGATAAAGATAAACACTTTCTTCTTCTTTTTTATATTTTCTCTTTAATTTTAAATTTTCTTTTCTTATTTTTTTTCTAAATTCAAAACAAACCGTTAAACTCTACTCTTTCTTATGATGATAAAAAAGCAATGTCATTATTACCCGCTTTGATCAATTATTTTTTTTACCTAAATAACAATCAAATTTAATTCAATTATTACCCGCTTTGACCCAGTATTTTTATTACTCGAATAATAATTCAATTTAAAACCTTTTGCTTTCATCAGGTCTCATTCAAGATGTCAAAATTCTCTATTTTCACATACATAATCATGCAGACATATTTAGATTAAAAAAAAAAATATCTCCTCCATTATTGTACTGGAAAAAAAAGTTTAAAATAATTAATTAAAATTCACATGTTGTTCGTGTACAAAAGTGATTGAAAAAGCTAATGAAGTAGCTGGAATGACATATGCTGAAATTTATGTCTTTTTTCTATTGAATATGCCTTCAATTTCTTCTAATTTTCTAAATGACATCAATTTAGTGCAAGTCTTGTACCAGAGATGGTGCAAAACTATTTGCTGTGTGATTATTTCAATTTGATTTTCATAGAAAATGTTTTGTTATGTTGCCAAAATAGAATTAGTTTTGAATTGAATTTCAAAAGAAGAGAGAATTTAATAATGATGTGCTTTTGCTTATCTTGTTTTAGGAGTACATGTTGTGTGCACTATTTGGACTTGATGTTATTTCTTTTGTTCTTCTGAGACCCATTTTTCCAAACGAAGACTAAGGATTGTGTATATTTGCTTATCATTGAATCAGTGGTGTGATCTGACAATTATGTCATTGTCAGTGAAGGGGTAAGCTCAAGAATGAGAAACAAAGGAGAAGGTAGATTTTTTCTCAAAAAACAGTTTACACTTTACGAAAGTGTAAAATTTGATATTTTTCATAATTAGTAAGTTTTTAATCCATGTGTTTAAAATATTTTTTTTTGGGCACATTTATACTACCTTAAAAAAAAAAATAATTGACCATCCAACATGTGACTCAAAAACTCAATAAAACTAATAATAATTGATTTTTTTTCAATTTTTATGAAAGTATAAAATTTTACACTTTTTTGAAAAGTGTAAAAATTTATACTTTTGATTGGTACTAAGCATTTTACTACAAATGTATAAATTTTACACTTTGGCTGACGAAATTTGTACTTTTAGAATGATTTTTTCCTTCTAATTTTCGTACTTAATATAGATTTTGTTTGATAGATCTCGTTTTTTAGAATCCAAATATATAAATTTTATTAAAAACTGATCTATAATTTATAAATTATTGACTTTTGAAATTTTAAAAAAGTAACCCCTTTGTGTTTTAAATTGATAAACTATTATGAATGTAAGGGTATTTTAGTCATGGTAGGTTTGAAGGATTTGATGGGTTATTAAATTTGGGTTTGATCTTGATTATAATTTTTGTATTTTTCATGTACTTTTAACTGAATGACCCTTAATGTAATTCTCTTATCTCCTTCTTCTGGTTATCCAAGCAAAATTTTTATTCTATGATGTCAAAGATAACATAAGTGACACTGATAAAGAAGAGATGAAAGGAGAGAAGAGTAGATGTTTACTACGTCATCATAAACTTATACCAACAACTAGGCTACTATTTGATTAAAAAAATTAAAGTATATTTTTTTCAATTTTGCTAACAAGAGGTAGGAAATAAAAGTGCATTTGATAATCATTTTTAATAATAAAATAAATTAAACACTACTTCTATTTTTATTTTTTAATAGTAAAAGTTGTCATTGGAAAGTCTAAATGTAAATGCTTCTTGATTGAACCAATTTGATTACCATGAAATCACCTATCTTTCCCAAAAAAAAAAAAATAGCTTCTAATTGTGAAGCAATTGGAAATGGTTCTTTACTTGGTCTAGCAAGATTTAGAAATTTCCTTCACCAAAGCATCTTGAAAGATTTTGGTTACCAAACAAGAGCATCTTTCCAACTAGCCCTTTTAATTATGCACTCTATTTTTGATAAAGTTTGTCAAAGATCGCGCATTCATATACAATTGGCAATTACATGCCCCACAAAACTAGCATTAGCATTAGTGGAATGATTTTGGAATAGAGATGTGTGTGTGTGTATTTTCTCTATTCTATTTAAAACCACTAAGTTCACTATGTTCACTAAGGACATGTGATATGCAAGAGAATGGACATTGATTTGTAAGACTTTTCCAAATGGTTCTTGACCATAAACACACACCAAAGCTTGTACCTAGGGATGACAACTCAATTCATACCGTTGAATATTTGTCATACTTAATTTTTAATGAGATGACTTTGAGGAAAATTAAATTCATCTTATGCGAGTTTGGGGTGAATGCATCCCATCTCACCCCAATTATGTAAAATAAAATAATAAAAGAGTTTTGTGTTACATAATTAATGTTTATAATGATATTTTTTAGTTACTCATTTGAATTTTATATAAACTTAATGAAGTTATATGTTTGAAAAAAAAATTAATGTTATTCTAATTTTCTATTGACTTGCATATTCTTTTTATTTTAATACTAATAACGTTTTGTTTAAAATGTGTTAATTACAATTAATTTAATAAAATCAATAAATAAAATAAAAAGTTTAAAATTAAATGGAGATTTGCCCCTGCAAAAGCGAGTTTGGGAAAAAAATTATGCTAGGACAGGGTTGAAGGAGTCTCCATCCTAAATTCGTTCCGTTGTCACTTGTCATCCCTATTTGTACCTTTTTATTGGGTACTAACATTTATATAACTAAAAGAACCTAGACACGCTACGATTGACTCTCTTATAATTAATATTTAATAAGCTAATAATATCTAATAATTATTAAAATTTTAAGAAAGTTCTATGGTAGAGAATTGATAATTTTTTTTATAATGATAATTAATAATTCTATTACATAATAATTAATACCTTTTCAAAAATAAAAACTTTAAAATAGTAATTATTAGAGAGATAAAATAGTTAATTATTAGAGAGATAAAATAGTTTTACACGTACTTATGCATATTCCATTTATGACAAATCTTAATAATTATATTTTTATTAATTCAACATAATTGATGTCAAAATTATTATAAATGAAAAAAAAATTATGACATTAGAAAATATAAGATATTTAATTGAAATGACATTATGAGTTTTTTTTATATCTTACGTTGAGTATTATATGCATTTTTTTATGAAAAATTAAAAAATTGTTGAAGAGTTACAGATAGGGTCTTATTTTTTTTTTTAGAATTTTTTGGTCTAAAGTTCTTGGGTTTTGTACTTTATTATTTTAAAGGACATAGTTGTAATGTGTTTAACGTGAAGGACAGATTGTGCGACGAATTTATTGTGCAGTCCAGTGCATTGACGTGATAGGTAGCGAATTTTTTTAATGACGATTCTGCCCTACTTTGCGATTGTATAAATTTTTACACATTTTACAACCAATGAGTTTTTAATCACTCATGCTTTAAATATTATTTTTTTGACAAACTTTCACAATCTTGAAAATCAGTACAGCTAATATGTGGATAAAAGCTCTATAAATCTATTAAGAACCAGTGACAGGTTTTGAATTTTTTTAATTCTATCTTACTTTGTGATTGTGTAGTTTTTACACATTTGCAATTGTGTAAATTTTTACACATTTCTTTTTTTTCAAAATTTTATATTCAACATGGATTTTGTTTGATAGATCTCGATGTGTAGAAATTAAAAATATAAATTTTATAAAAAAATAAATTTATAAATTACAAGTTATTAAATTTTAAAACTTGCAAAAAAGTTTAAAAAAAGTTCCCAAATTTTTCGTCCCTTTTTTTTGGTTGTTAAGATTAGTTTTGGACAAAACACTTTTGTTGGACTTAATGGTAAACTTATATTGGTCTTGGACTTTAGAGTAATTAAGTGTTATTCCTTCAATCTTTGATTGAATCACTCTTCTTTTTTTCTTTTTTCTTTTTATCCAAAATCATTTACATTTAAAAAACACTTAATGGCAAATAAAAATATAAAAAAATTTAATAATTATAAGTTTTTTAATCGTTCATGTTTATTAATTATAAGAGAGTTGATTGTATACAGTAAAGTTTTGGCATCTGTGTGTGTATATATATATATATATATATATATATAAAATTATATATTGCCAGTCAAAATCTTGGAGTATGTGTCTTAAAGAACAAAATATAATAGAAGCTAAAACCTCGAATAAGTGTTCAAACTCAAAAAAGCAAATCTATGAACTTTTAGTCAGGCTATGAACAATATCCACAATGCACAAAAAATAGATAGCTTGAAGAAACAAAATTCAATTTAAATACGTAATGTTAATGGGTTTGAATTTTCAAACATCTCTGCCTAACTTTTCTTCGTCTTCTTCTTTTGGTATTGAATAAATTGCAATTTGCAGAAAGTAAACCCTTCCCTGGATATAAATGGTAATAATGAATGATTTTGGACATTCCAATTTCAATTGTTATTTGATTTTTTTTTTCTCGAGAAAAGAAGAAAATACATTGGATAATAATATTTTTAGATGTCTTAGTCTAACACACCATTCTAATGGTCCATAAATATTAAGAACGTGAAGGTGAGATTTAGAGAAATAATTATTTCATGTGACTATCACATCCATCTAATGATTATTGTGATTTGAATATTACCATATTATTACAATATTATTATGATTGAATTTGAGATTAATTTAAGCTCCATTTTGATGATTGCATGAATGAATTTAAAAGGAAGGGATTTGAAGTTAAAAACATTATTATTTATTGCTGATTCCGTTCACACTAGAAGCAATTAGGAATAAAATCGAAACAGACTTAACCTTTAATATAAAAGATTTGAAACTCGAATTGGTGTTCTCATATTTGACAGCACAATCATTTTATTATCACAATGAGGGAATTTGACGTTCAAATCACAAAATCAAAATCAAATTAATTCATTTTAAAATCTGTTTATCCAAATGGATTATTAATTTTTAACATAATGTTGATTAAATGAACATTTAAAACTTATGAAACAATATCGTAACCAAGAATTATGAAAAGACGGACAAGTTGGCTTATGTGATATAGAAAAACTCATCTCTTTCGTACATACGAATTTGATTTAAGTCACTGCATTCATGTGCAATCCTTAAGATCTCTACCACCCACATTGCTTGTATAAAAAACAAAAGAAAAAAAATATGAAAAGGCAAGCACCTTAGAATAAATTCATTACTTTCATTCAGCAATCTCTATAATGTTTTACATGCCTAAACTCATACCTAATATAATTTTGATTCCAATCTTCACTTCCACCATCAACATTTTATTTTCTTTGAATTTGGGCAAAGCATATGCTACACTATAATACCTTAATGACTTGCAGAAGATACAGAGCACCATGGTCCTTGGATAAATAAATGGTGCTTAGTCTTTATTTACAATTGGATTCTCTCTATTTTTTTACTTGAAATGGAGAAATTTTATTTGTAAGAAGACGTAAGTTATCTCACTAACAAATAGAATCTCTCCATTTCACTTGAAATAGAGAAGTCCCGGACTCTTATTCTATATGTATTTTCAAGTATATAATTGTTTAACAAGTTAAAAGTGTCTAGTGTCCTTTTTTTTTTTTTTTTTTCCTTCTGGTGCAAGTATTTAAGTCTCAACTCAATTAATTAATACAGTAAAGTCTTAATTTTAATCATTTAAAATCAATTGCATAAATTATATCTATACTTAATTTTGGTCACTCCTGCCTCTTAATACGATCCTCAATATGAATATTGCATGTGTTTAAGTGAGAATAAATAATCTCCTCTTCACCGATCATTAACAGTTAGAAATTAAATGGTAGATCTGACTATCACAAAAAAAATAATTTAGTGTAGTGCACGTAAGTTAGCTATTCCTGATTAATCTATAAAAAAATATTATTATATACAACTCATGAATTTCATGTAAAGTTCAAATTTGAGACAAGTTAAAAGTACAAAAGAGTTATTAATTATTCATTTTACTTTCAATTTTTAAAAACAACTGTATACCTACTCTAATATGAATGAATAACACATTATTTTATGTTTAATTTAAAAATAAGAAAGAGTTTTTAATTATCTATTTTCCTCCTATTTTGTTTTATTACAGAGGCTCCTGTATGCTCATTTTTTTATTTTCTTTTAACAAATAATAAGTATGATGGATATAGTATACTTGACTCATTAACAATTAATATTTAACAACTTATCAGTCTCTAATAAGTAATAATTTTTTGAGAAACCAAGTCCATTAAGTAGTGAATAATTAATAATTTTATTATTTAATATTTAATATATTTTCATTAAATTTCTTTGTAGTAATTTTAGAATATAATATATATATATATATGTGTGTGTATTTTATAAATTTTTTAACAGTTTTATTACTTTTTAATTAATAAAAAAGCATTAATTGCTTTCTTAAAACTTAAATTAGATATATACTTATTTTTCTATGAAAATATCTTCACTTAAAAATATGTATGCATATCATATTTTTATACTAAAAATTATTTATTTATAAATTATATATTTGTTAATAAAAATCATAAAAAATTAAAAATTAATAACACTACTGATTTTGATAACATGCAAATTGTTTCAAATTTAAACTGGTTATAGAAGGTAATTAAACAATCATACATGCTTGATGATACACAAATTCAACGTTATACAAAGATAAATTTTGTATGTAGTTAAATTAAGTTTATTTTAAATTTTAAATTAAAATTCTCTTTATATAATAGAAGTAAATTACACAGGGAAGCATAAATTTTGACAAAATAATAACAGTCAAATTGGGTGGGTAACACTTGTAAAATTGGCGTTGGACTTTACTGCGTGATGACTTTTATGAAAGAGCATTTATTAGATTAGACTTTCAACAAAGAAAAGCCCTTCCTTAACCCCCCCACAATCATTACTTTATAATCAAATTTTTATTTTAAAAAATTACATTAACATTCTCCTAAGTATATAATTTTTTTAAATTTATACTGACTTATCATATTTTATATAATAATATACAGATATATTATTTTTATTAATTTTTTTTAAATGATAAAACTATTTATTTCATATATATATTTTATTTTTTTAATTTTGACTATTTTTTTATTTTTCAAATAAATATTAAAAAAACTTTTAATTTATTTTTATATAAAATAAAAATAAGATATTTACCTTAATTTTTTTTTAAAAAAATATAAATAAAAACTTTAAAAAAAGTTAGATAAAATTGGTCAAAATTGAAAAAATACAGAATCAATAAATAAGGGACAATTTCATCATTTTAAAAAAAAAAATTGACAAGAATAATATATTTGTATATTTTCAAGTAAAATAGAGAAAGTCAGCATAATTTTAAAAATTTCAAGAAAGATTAGTGTAATTTACCTCTTTTTTTTTTGTCTAAACCATAGAAAATATCTAATTAATTTGATTTTAAAGTTTAAAGTTGCTATTATACAATTCAACTAACATGTCATTGTCAATTTATAAAATAAAATAAGAATGTAAATTTAAAAAAGAGTTATTTTTCTTAGAAAATACTATATAATTTTATTTAATTCATTGTGAATGGAAATAATTCCTCACACAAAATTATATTTGACTTCTAAAAAATATTATACAAATTAAAAAAAGAAAAAAATTTGCACAAGAACTACAGGTCCCACATGTAGTGAGTCTCATTCCAACTCATAAGTGGAGTCTTTCTATTACACTTGAAATGGTGATAATTCAAATTGTAAAATTGTAAATTTTTGAAACGACACTAATCTTTCATATTTTTATTAATAAACTAATTTTTTTCCTCCGACTTTATTTTTGTCAAAATGACAAAAATGTCCCTTCATTTTTTTTTTATATATTTTTAAAATTTAGACCAATTTTTTTTGAACTTTTTTTCATTTTTAAATAAATATTCATTAAATTCTTTTTCACTAATAAATATAAGTTATTTATCTTAAATTTATTTTTTTTATCAAAATAAAAAAATTTTAAAAAGTTAATAAAATTGTCAAAATGAAAAAAAAATATATACGTATAAAGAATAATTTTATCATTTTCAAAAAAATAAGATTGTATTTTTTAAAATTTTATCAATAAAATAGAAAAAAATCAGTATTATTTTTTTAAAAAAAATTATAATATATAAACAATAATCAAATTCCGAGATTCCAATTTGCGACTGAGGGAGAGAAGCCATAGGTTTTGAATACTCCATTAAAAACTAACGGGGAGGGAGGTAGTTTGTGCATAAAACTGAGGACTTTTACGGAATCCCAAAAACCTTCCCGCCTTTCGAAATCCACCTAATCACAGTCCCAGACAGAGTCAAACCACTAACGGACAAAGAATGCCCACGTCATCCACAACACTTGTGGACTGTATAATCCCATCGGCAGACATGTTGGACAGGAACCCAGCACGTGCCAAGTTGCTCCCCTCCAAATCGCATCACACGAGGCCCCCAACAAGCACGTGAGACAAAACTAGGGCTGACGTCGCGAATTTTTGCTTTGCCCGTCGGCAACCTGCGATTCCTTCTCATACTTTTCTTCGCCTTTAATTAATTATACATACTGTCATAGTAATTACTTCAAAAATATTATAAAATATTTAATATTTTATTTCAATTACAGAATTACCCGAAGACAGGCGATATCAACGCTGAGTGGATGTCGCTAAGGTCAAAAAAGTTTCTTTATTTAAAAAAATAAGAAAAGAAAAAAATAAAGGAGGGACTTAATAGTCTTTTTATATCTAGTTAGTATTCAATAGCTGTCAAATGGAAGGAAAAATGTGGGCTTCTCCACTGCCCAACAAGTCAAAGATCATTAGAAGGCATTATTGAGAGAAAAAATCTTCTTAAAATAACATCAACCAATCATTGCTGGCTACTACACTGTTTTGCCTGCTGTATAAGACCGAGTCCAGATTTACGTTTCTAATAACATATATTTATATATATATACATTTAATTCTTAAGATTGGTATATTTAATAATTTTTTATTTTTCAAACTCGAATTCAATTGATATAATGATATGATAATGTGTATTTTCAATAATATTTTGTTATATATGATATACTTTATTTTTTTTTAATATGACTTAATAAGTATTGTAGATTGACATTAAAAAAATACATTATCACGCGGTATGAACATTTACAACTTGTTGCAGACTCGAACCAGCCTAACTCATTGAAGTCGGTTCGATTATAGTTCAAGGACGGAGTTAGGAGTAGGTTTGTGTGGGCTTTAGCCCTTCCAAAATCTAACAATTAAAATTTTACATGTAAAATTTTAATCTTTTTCAATTCAGTTCCACCCAAAATTTTGGATTAATCTAATCTTTGCTTATCAATTCTCATTTTTTATTCCAAAATTTCAATCCAACCCAAAGCTTTTATTTTAATGTTGTCATTTCTTATCCCAAAATTTTAAATCATTCCAAAATTTTAGCTCAACTTAAAATTTTTATACTAAAATTTTTCCTAATTTTTTTTAACCCCTCTTAAATTTTTTTCCTCGTTCTACCCACATTTAGACTGAGTTAGTTATTTGGTTCTTCGATTTTTGGTACACTCTTATTTGCAAGTATGAAAAGAATTAAATATATGCAATCTTATTTTTATCGGAGAGGCTGATTTCGCTGTAACAATGATATTTGCAATGCTGAATATAACACATTAAATAATAATGTTATGCATTATGTTAAAAGTGCCAACAAAACACTTTTTTCTCTTATTTTTCATGTTGCTAGTGGCGGAGCCACATTTATACGGAGGGTGGGGGGTTCAAATTTTTGGAAATATAATTTTTTTACCTCTATCGATTTTTTTTAAAATTAATTATTGCCCTCCTCCCCCTCCATTTTTTTTTTTATATTTTTACAAAAACCCCTTTAAAATTAATTTTTAATCTGTTAACCCCTCCTAAATACAAAGTCTAGATCCGCCACAGCATGTTGCAATGTAATTTTTTGTCATGTTGTTAATATTGTAAAAAAATGTATTAATGTCAAAATATAACTTTGTCACGACCAATAACAGATTTAAAAACTATAATAAGAGGAAGTTAAAGTATAAGTATTAAAATTTAGGGAATACTTTTATGGATATACAATAGAATTTGGGGGAAATCCCTAATTTCTTTTAAATTCAATAAATATATAAAAAAAATGTAATTTCCAAAATTTTGGGTTAAGGGGGACAACCCCATTAGCTATGCCACCGACTCACGAAAGAAATCGCTTTATGCAATAAAGATGCTCTAAGTATATATTTAGAGTTAATAGGTGTTAAGTCTCTCAAAAAAAAAAAAGGTTAAATTAGTGTATGATCCCTGCTTGATCTTTTTTATTGTAGAGTCTATTTCATTATTTTGTTTTTTGTCCTAAGGTCCATTTTAATGAGCCCACACAAATCATTTTAATGTATGACATTGTTATCCTTATATGAAATTTCACCCAACGCTACAAAATTCATCTATTTTGCTCTTGAGTTTCCGTCCCCATCCTTACGACCACCTCTTCTGGCATACTCTGCACAGCCGATTACCACCAACTCCTCCATCATCAAAGATCCAATCCAAATAGGGGCAAAGCAGGGTGTTAATGGCTGCAGCCACAACCGCCGATGATGGCCAAAGGCCATCAGTTGAGACATGATCGCTAGATCTCTTGGGTCTTCCCTCTCGATCTATGGCGTTTTCTTCCTACGAGCAAAGATCGATGCCCGACTGGGATGCAAGAGATGCGGGCACAACTACCATCGCAGCCTTAGCTTCAACTGAGACCTCTTCATCTCTCCTCTAGTAGTGCTAGTTTGAGAAGCTTTGGTTTGGTGATGTGGCCGTCAAAACTTCCACCTCCAGAAGTGTTGATATGCCTTCGGTAAAATGAGGCATCTCCTTCATTGAGGTCCTCTAGTGCCTTTGATATGTGTTCATTGAGGTTCTCAAGCTTCCACCTCAGAGAAGAGTCAGACCAATAGTTTTTAAAGTTCTATGCTATTACTTCAATGACATTAACTCAATGATTTTCTAATGAATTTCCATTTTTAATTCTTTTAATTCTAAACGTGTGTTGGCACCATTTTTAACAAGGTTCCAAGTTTTAAGAGTGAACTCTGTTAGAAAATATAATAATAAAGTTACACATTTTTTAAAAGTTTAAGTTTTTAGATTAGTTGGTGATTTCACATGGTATCAGAGTTAGACAAAAAGTCCTGAGTTCAAACCTCACCGTCATCTTGAAAATTTGAATTGACACTTGTAGGCTCAAATTAGCCACACTGAGGGGGGCGTGTTAGAGAATATAATAATAAAGTTACACCCTTTCTAAAAGCTTAAGCTTTTAGATAAGTTGGTGATTTCACAAACTTCTTTGTAATAGATGATTTTCTAAAAGACGTCTGGCCACACAACTCATATATTTATATATTTTCATATGCATCTATATTTGAACATATAAAAATGTGTATAATATATGTATATGCATGCCTATTGATGAATATTCATATTTGTGTGTGTGTTGCTTGTACATGTTTTTACTTAACATTGGTTTTGTTTAGGAAGGACGGTAAGAGTGATAAATTGAAAACAAACTTAATATTTGATATTTTTTTTAATACAAAATGATTGTTATGAAGCTCAAGTTCTCATACGTGATGATATTTTAATATTTACATAGAACAAGATTCATGCGACTAATTTCAAATAATTAGGATAAATTTTTATTAAAATGAATTGAGAATGTGTTTGGCAGCATCAAATCTAAAACTTGGAACTAAAACTATTGAAATTGGAAGCAAACTAATTTAAATTTTGATGTAACTTGTCTCTGATTTAAACCAACTCTAATTTCAATTCTCTAATCCCAAAACAAAATGTGAGTTAATTTAAATTTGATAGGCAATGAAATTTAAACATGGCACTCACTCAGGGGTGATAGGATCTTTATCCCATACTTAAAAAATAGATAATTTATATATAGACGTCTCCTATTATTTTATTTATTTTCATTTGACACCCTGATTTAAAAGTCGACAAAACACCCCTTTACAAAATTAAACTCAATTGAGATTTCTAACAACTTTTTTTTATCAGCATCATGAGAAATGCTAGTATCAGTTACGAGTATTCAACACTCATGATCTGATTGACGCATGCGCGAGTGGTCGAGAGTAAAATGACCGTGTGTAATACATGCGCTAATCAGATCGCGAGTGTAGCCACTCGCGACTAACGTTAGCATTTCTTTCAATAACATTTTTCTAAGAAATAAAAAGGTGTGTAGCTTTTATCACCTTCTAAACTATATGGAAATCAAGTGAAATGACTGAAACTATTGAGATTGCATGTGTAATTGTTTCTTAAAAATTTAGTTATTTTAGGTACCACTTAATAAAACTTTGTCAAAGTATTCTTTTGATAGACTTATCAATTATTTTTAAAATAAAAAATAAATATTAATTGAATAGATATGAGCATGTATAAATACTTATGCACATATATATAGATACATGCACATGTGTATATAAATACATATATAAGCATATATATATATACATATATGGATATTTCTACATTTAAATATCATAACATATTAATTAGATATATAAGCATATAAATATATATATATATATATACGTACATATAAAATTTTTGAAGCAAAAACACTTTTTGGCCTAAATCAAATTATACTTATTTTTATTTATTTAAGTAAAAAAAGGAAAAATTCTTAAAAGATGATGTTACCAAATAGTACCTTATTTATTTTGTTATGCATTTTTTAAAAAATTATTATCAATGTTGATTAAACTTTTGTTTAATTTCAGGCGGTTACTCATAAAAACCTAACATTTAATGTAAGAATTAATATCTATTGATATTAACCTAACAAAATAAATAACTATTAATATATATGGATTGGTTTACAGCAATGCATTTTCATAATTATTAATATATATATATATATATATATATATATAGAGAGAGAGAGAGAGAGAGAGAGTCTCTATAGTCTATAGGAAGAAATGGGGCCTAGTAACAAATTTAAAGAAAGCTTATATATTTATTAAACCTTTTTTTCTTTTTGAAAGCGATTTCGCTTTGAATGGCAAGTGAAAGTGCAAATTATTGAAAATTGAAAGAGAAAATCTCATAGACTTCTTTTAGTGGCATGATTGCTAATTCTAATTAAATTCTTTAAATAGAACGCACCAATTGGACAATGTTCCATCCTGGGGGGTCAAATGCTAGCATGCAAGATCTATAAGAATTTATTTTTATTTTTGGATAGTTTCCTTTTTTTTTTTATTTATAATTTTCAACACGCAATATAAAATTGATTGAGAAATTGAAGTGAATCATTCAAATACTATGAAGAAATGAGCACAAACATTGTATTATTGACCTCGTCCATCATTAAAAAAATTAACCATTTCATCCTTATAATTGCTATGTGTGGATTAGTTTTTCAATATGAAACCCTAATCATACTTAGTTGATTTTGATACATGAAATTTCAAATCGTACTTACTAATCATAATTTTTTTATTAAGTACAGTTTGTATTAAACTGATAAATCTGTCTTTTTTATTAAGTCAGTCAAGTCTATTCACATGAATAGAGCCTGCTTTGGGCCGGGGTCAATTGACCCCTCCCTCAATTTTTTTATTAAAATAATTTCTCAGATTCTCAAGAAAAAATTCAAATATACCCCTTTAATTTATACTTTTGCCTCCTCTAAGTTTTTTTTTTTTCACTTTATCCTTATTTTCAATTTAATTTGACCCTCTTAATGGGGCTTTTATCAAATTATTTTGGATTTTTCTATATAGTTTAAAGTTTGTCCCCTCTCAAATAAATTCTTGTCTCCGTTCCTGTCCATTCATATATTATAAATACTTTCATTTAATAGTAATTAAGTACTTTTTAACAATTTTGTAAAAACTCATTGAGATGAGATAGTTAAAATCTTTTTTTTTATACGACATGTCAGAGTTCGAGCCCATAATGCGCATACAAACACTTAGAATAGTTTCCCTTTCCTGTTGATGCACTAAAAAAAAGTATTTTTTGACAGCTCGTCCAACACATTCAATTGCTTAACTTAAACAACATTTTTGCACAATTTCTTAACGCAAACAACACTTTTACATGATTTCTTAACTCAAATATCATTATTATATAGTATACTAATCAATGATGCAATAGTAAAATTGCTTTATTATGATATGATGGTTGTGGATCAACTTGTATAAAGAGTCTCTCTCCCTCATAAGAACAAGACTAATGTAAATTTAACCGTCTTTTATAGTGGGACTAAAATTTGAAAATTTTAAATAAATAATTTTTTTTTATTAATCAAATATAATTATTTGCATCACAATAAGTTTTTAATAATTATTTTATTTTAAAAATCAGAGTTGGTATTTTATAATATATATATATATATGTATATATATATATATATATAAAATAATGATACACCCACACATATTATGATCAAGAAGTGGTCCTCTGCCTAATTTATGGATTAGGCATGGCACCATAACATAATTGAATGTATAAAACTGAACCCATATGAGTTATTGAGGCCCAATTTGAAGTCCGCATTGCATGGTCCAAGCACAGTTCCATATACTATGGCCCGAGAAATGCTACTCTAGCCTTGTTCTTTCAGATTTTTGGCAGCCACAGCCAGAGTCTTCTCTTTCTTAGGCGGCTAGCATGGTCCTAGCACTGCAATGCATCAACAGTTTCCAACAAAATGTACCCATGATTTTCTAGTTAAGGGTTGGAGCCTTGACTCAATTTAATTAAGCTTTTATCCCATTTATTTGAAGTTGGACAAGAAATCAAACTGTTCAGTTCCCTTCAGGGACCTGAGAAGATGATAAATCCTGGATGCACAACTCATTTTAAAGACCAGTGGATTCGATGAGTGAGGAATGAGACTCAGAACCAGTACCCTGGTTAAGTTTGTTAATCTCACCTAGGAAGTTGAAAATGTGGTTTTGTACATGGAGAAAAACAAAATAGAGTTTGAGATGTTTGGTTAATTAATTTAAAATGGAGTTTTGCAATGAAGCCCATAAAATTCTGGTTGCAAAATGGAGTTTTGAAAAAATTAAAAAGCCTATCTTTTTCACATAGTTTTGGCTTTTTATAAGTTTTACCCTAAATCTACTACTTACCCATTACTTAATATATAAAAGAGAAATTTCCAAGTGTAAAATCACTTTTATATAATTTTTAATAAACACTTACATAACAAATCAATTTTTTTTAGCCCACCTCCAAAATTTTACCCAACTTAATCTTTACCTCTCACTTTTCTCATTTTTACCGCTTCTCGCGAGTTAAATTTTATGTGTGACTAAATAGGAGATTGAACCCTTTCACTAATAGTAATAGGATTAATAATCTCACTTTTTCCATCCTCTCTTATTATTTTATCTATGTTGTGAACTATTATTTATTTTTAATATTATTAGTGAGTGTCTTTTTTTTTTTTTTTATATCAAATATCAATTTTATAAAATTCTAAAAATTAATTTATCTAATCTCATTGCCAAATTGAAACCAACATTTCCTAAAATGATTTCATAAGAAAAAGTAATTTATAACTATATATAGTAGGTGACCTAGACTGAACATAGGTTGCAATGCCTTTCCCGTGAGTGGCAACAAAATGCTTGCATTGCATACAGAGGCGGTCGAGAAATAAAACAAAAAAGGTGCATGTGGGTCTTTATTGTCTTGCTATCAAGTACCGTTTTGCTTTAGGAACTTGACCTCCTCTCGAGGTAAGGGGGGGCCTTCCCCAAGTTTGGAAAATCGTGTCCCCCAAATTTTGTTAAAAGAATTAGGATTCACACACACACACATACATATATATATATATATATATTTTTGGGAGAGATTTAAGGGATGTTTTGTTTTCAGATTTATAGTTTATTAACTTAATTTTAAATTAAGTTGAATTATTAGGTTATTTGAATGAGTTTAAATGATTGATTACAAGTTGTAATTCTTTGTCAAAATAAAAAATTGGATTAAACTAAAATAAATAGTTTCTAAGACTTTCGTTTTTATATCGAATCTAATTTAAATAAACTAAATTTGTAATTTAAAATAATTACAAATATGTGTCATGCATAAAGAAGACAGTCTAAGTCATATTATAATTATTTTATTATATAAGTCATTATAATTACAAATATTTGCAATTAGAATTCTAAATAATAATCATTTGTGAAATTATTTCATTTTATTACTTTGTGCATGATACATATAAAAAACTTAGTCGTTTATATTACATGAATATAAGCAATTGAAGATATTTACTATGTAATTATAATATATACATATATAATTATATATCCTATATTTTATATTTAATATATACATATATTTAATATCTATATTTTAATATTTTTAATTATACAAATAGAATATAGTAAAAACAAGTTTTTTTAATTATATCATTTATAAAATATTACAAATTACTTAATTTATATTTAACATTATTTTATATTAAATTAGTTATATAATTTATTAATTCATTAATATTTATTTTTATATTTTAGTTAAAGCAGATGTAACGAATCACACAAAAACCATATTTAATATAATTAAAGGACAAATAAGATATTTTGTAGCTAAAAATTACTTCTGAATTTTTTTACCAAACATCCAAATTAATCACTTATGTCATCATAATTAATTTTAACATGTATTCATTCGAACATCAAACTAACTTTTTTATTAATCAATTCTCTATTAATAAATTGAGATTTATTAAATAAAATTTATATTGTATATAAAATCCTGTTAAAAAATTGCATAGAAAATTTTGACTAGAGGCTGGATATCAGGATGACTACATAGGTAACCATTATTGATCAAACATAGAATTTGGGCCCAACATGAGCAACAAATTTTGATAGAAGTAGGTGAGCCCACGCTTGCCACAGTAGTGATGGTCGAAGTGATTGGCCATGAAAGTGCCAACACTACACTCGATGTTAGGGTTCTCATTCCTCAACCTCTAGACTTCGCCGGAATAGTCGACCATGTAAACTGCAACACGATGAGCTTAACCTTCTTCTTCTTCTTCTTGGGCTTGGTGTAGGTCTTTTTCTTGCACTTGTCGGTGCCACCACGGAGACGGAGGACGAGGTGGAGGGTGGACTCCTTCTGGATGTTGTAGTTGGCTAGGGTTTGACCGTCCTCGAGGTGGAGGGTGGACTCTTTCTAAATGTTATAGTCAACCCGGTTCATCTGATTCCATGCCATCCGATCTCACCGAACTCACCTTTCCACACGGCCACTCACCATCACCTCGTCTTCCAATGGCTTCGTATCTCTAGATAATGGCGAACTCCAGTATGAGTTCCAACACGACCACCCCCCCCCCCCCCCCCGCCGGCAACATCGACGGAATGGTTGCAGGATTAGGGCAATTTAGTTATTGAAAAAATATAAAGTCGATGCAGAATTAAATTTGAACAATTTAAAAAGTTAAAGACTTTTCAAGTTATAACGTTTTGTCTTGAATTTTAATTTGTAGATACGTATTTTTATGAACTTAATAATAAATAATATATATTTTTATATTCATAAAAGTTTCTCTAAATTATTATTTCTATACTTTTGTCCCCCAACTACAATTTTTAAATTCGTCATTGTCTGTTTAATTGGCAGGAAATCACCGAAAAATAAATGGTGACGATTTTACATAACTTCGTATCTAACTTCTCATGAGATACTGAGTTTAGGTGATAGATTGTAAGTTATACATGTATGTATATATATATATATATCTTATTTATGTATTTTTCTTTTTTAAAATATCAAAATTTCATTGCAAAAATTATACATAAAATCTATTTTTATGTTGAAATTCATATACTTGAATGAAATGATTAATAATTAATATATATGTTTTTAATTATAAGAGAGTTGGTTGTAATGAAAAATTCTTATATATGTTTGATTCATTGAGGCAAGGTAATGCCATATATATATATATATGTTATTTAATTAGTTGAGATAAAAAAATGAGGAAAACTTATAATTTTATATGCCATTTACTATTTTTAATTCTCAAATAGTATTGATTTCTTTAATTTTAATTTTATTCAAGACAAAAATAATTAATATTATTTTTTAACTAAATCTTTGAATGAAATGGAGTTTAAAAGATACAAATTAGAAATGAAAACTATAAAAAAAATGTAACATGCATGATTGAGGCTTCTGATAAAAAAAACAAAATGATTTGAGGCTGAAGTTACGTGAGGAATCATGTTCTGTTCCCTTTGGTCCACACAACAAAAAGCTTTTGTCTCCATGCTCTACGTTACAAGTTTCCAACATGTGAGATCCTTTTCATTGTTTTGACTGACTCTCTCTCTCTCTCTCTCTCATGCTTAATTTGTTATTCATGTCGTAACAAAATTATGTGAATAAATGATGAGTGTATTAATAAATAATAAAAAATTAAATAAAATGGCTCATAAAAAATGAATGAGAAGTTTATAAATAAGCAATGAAAAATGAATAAAATAATTTGTCAAAAAATGAATGGTTAGCTCATAAATAAGTAATAAAAAATAGATAAAATTGTATAAAAAAAAAAACGACTAATCGATAATCTCGTAAATAGTTGAAATATTAAGGATAAAGTTGTCCATTAAAAAAATGCCCAACCTATATGTATATAATAGAAATAAATATATTATCCTACACTTCCTAAATTCAATACATGCTAGAGGAAGTGCATGACACACACACACACAAACGCATATATACTTGTAAAATGCCTGCACATTAACCTGTCGTTTAACCCATAACAAAATTATATGAATGAATGATAAGTATGTAAATAAATAATAAAAAATAAATAAAATGGTCTATCAAAAAGATAAATGACAAGTCCGTAAATCAGTAATAAAATACAATCCATCAAAAAATGAATGGCAAATTCATAATTGTTCATTAAAAAATGACCAACCTTCATATATATATATATATATATAATAGAGATAGATATATTATCCAACGTCACCTAAATTCGATACAGGCTAGAGGGTTAGTTCGGTGTATGATAGTTCTGTTATTGTGAAATTTAGAGAAAATTAGATATACATAATTTTACACTCACAAGTATAGAGATTATTTTTAAGCGTTTTGAATTCGACATCCATCTACGTTGATCGTTAACAATTAGAACTTAAAAAATAGACTTAATTGTCACAAAAAAATGATTTAATTTAAATATACGTAAATTAATTCAAAATATTTTTTAACTAATCATTCAAAAAAAAATATAATAATTATTTTTATAATTTAAAATAATATTTTTTAAACCACGATAAAATAACTTCATCGTTATACGAAGGCTGCCATGCAAAATTCAATCCAGGCCCACATTGTAGATCCTAGCAAGGACAACCCAATAAGTGTCTTAAAGGCAGTACACTAAAAAAAATCCCCCCCAGTCCCAACCTCTCTCTCTCTTCCTCTTGACTTGTGAGAGTGTTTGTAACCCTAAACCTAACCTGAATACAGGCCCACATTGTAAAATCTTAGCCAGGACAAAACAATAAATACCTAAGGTCTGGTTCCCTGTGGAACCCCTTTAATGGTTTGACTGAAGCTAGGCCTTGGAACAGACTCAACAGAGCCAATGAAAATGATGCATCACATGGTAGGGTTCAGTTGCAACTAGCTAGACTTTGGACCCAGTTACACTAGCTTGGTGTAAGCCTTCCCATCCCATCATGTCTATTTAGTCTGACGTCTCAGTTACGTCCTTCTAACGCTTCACGAAACGTGAATAATTAATATAAAAAAATTTAATACTCTTTACAGAAATTACACATTCGAATAAGGGAATATATTTTTTAAAAAATATTACAATATTAAAAATCAAAATATAAAAAATTTCTCTAACAAAAACTTACGATGTTATATATCGATATTTTTAAAATCTTATTTTTTCTACAATTGAGAAATTTTATTTGAGAAGGGAAATAGTAAAGAAATAATGATTTTTTTTTATTTAAAATAATAAATTTGAAATATGCTTAAATTTAAAAAATAAAAAATTCTGTAATAGCTCTTAAACATTTATTTCTTATTTTTTGTAAGTACCATATATATATATATATATATCCTACATCACACTCTCCTATTTGAAAATAATTCGTTGATGTGATCTGTCTCAAATTCATTCATAATCCGGTAATAATAATTGAATTGCTTTTAAGAATAATTGAGCACTAAAAAATTTATCTTTTGGTATCTTCTAGGAAGTCTAAAATTTTATGCCCTAGTTTTGATAATAATAAAATGCATATAATGAAACAAGAAAAATCATCTCCTTGATTTCTTACAATTTTAATATTTTTGTAAGTATCATACTCATCTATCGTTAATTGTGGTCCATTCTCATCTTTAGCATTGGCTACTTTTACGAGGACTACGAGTTTTTTGAACAGAAAGTATATCCTTATTTTTTACAGATACCATATTTATCTGACATTAATAATAAGAAGGGAAAATATACATAACCATTGTGTAAATTAACAGAAAATTTTACAACTCCATGTAAATTCCATCCCAACTTTGTTTGCATGACTTGAGTAAACTTTAATACTAATAATCATTTATAAGTCATAATTATCGGTTAAGTTAGGATTGAGATTCTTATCTGATTAGTGCAAATTCTCAATTCCTATGTAATTGGTGTATTTTCATTTTTTCCTACTCTTATATTGTTTTAAAAAAAAGTATTCCTCAAATTTATGATGTCCGTAAAAGTCAAACACAAGTTGTACTTTGTCAACTTTATAGATATAAATTATAAGAATAATGTAATACACACATTAAATTTTTTAAAAAATATTGGTTAAGTTTATGTAAAAGTCAAACACAAGTTGTACTTTGTCAACTTTATACATATAAATTGCAGGAATAATGTAATACACACATTAAAATTTTTAAAAAGGGTAAATTACTTTAATTTTTTTTTGAAATTTTTGACAATTATACTGATATCCCATACTTTATTTGACAATATATAAATACTCTCCTCCAATCAATTTTTCTCTAAAATGACAAAACTATCTCTCTTATATTTTTTTTAACTGTAGGGGGTATTTGTATATTGCCTGGTAAAGTAAGGAAAGTCAGTATAATTTCAGAAATATCATTAGAGACCAATGTAATTGTCAGAAATCTTAAGAAAGGTTAGTGTAATTTACCCTTTTAAATATCATTATAATAAAAATACTTCATCACATACAAAATTCTAAAATTATTTTGTCAGTCTTTCTTATGTTAACTCCCAGTTAACCATAGTGTGTAACTATAGTAGTAGAACTAATTATAACGGCCTTAATTCTCAATTTCATCGTTGGTAGTAAGAGTCATATATGAACTGTGATCAGAATAATATGAATTATTTTTTTAAAAAATTTTTACGACACACATTTTACACTGAGTTACTAATTTTACTAAATGATGAAAAAATTATTCCCATTCTCTTACTATACATTTGCACTCTAAATATCTATTAATTAATGCTTAAAATAATGTTTCTTTTTTTTTTTTTGGAGTGTAATAGTATAGTGGGGAGTGGGAATTGACTCTCCCTAAATGATTTAACATACTCTGCTAATATATATATATATATATATATATATATATATATATATGATGTTGCTCCTTTCTGGTCAAAATGGCTTCCCGTCCTTCGCTATCTGTCAAGAACTTGGGGTCAGAGGGTCACCGGAAAGACTTCGGTAGTAGTCGCTCCGATAATAAAGTTAGTAACGAAAAAAAGACTGTAATTCAAACAGAGAATTGAGTCTAAATTGAAAGCGTACCATATGATCTTATTTATAGGTTGTAAATCTCCAAAGTTGAATATGATTAGGAGTCATACAAGTAGGGATTTGAGGATATCTGAATATAGTAGTTGCCATATTGAACTCTATTTCCTTATTCTGAGATCGGTAGGATATGGAAGGCAGTGCTATGTTATGAATCATATACCTCTAAACCCTCCGTGCCTGATTGATCTCAATAAAACAATCTTCCTTGATTTGTACCCTGAAGAGTTCTACGCAGACACGTGTCATGCTTTAAATATATTTGTCACTTTATGGTATATCAGCTACTCCCCCCCAAGCCTCTATTCTCGAGCATGATCAGAGCTGAGTTTAGGGTTTCTGAGGTGTCATACGCATAGCAGTTATAAATGCGCCATTCTATATTCTGAGGAGACAGTCGTTTATGTGACATTTATTGCGTTAGTTGCTGGTTGGAATTATGAGGCCATCATTGCTCTAACTGTCATAGTGGTTCGGAAGTGAAGGCCTCCCACGTGACACTTGTTAGATCTTTATAAAAGGGGAGGGGGGAACACATTAATGCCCCTCCTTTCAACACTTCATCATTTTAAGAACCTTCAAACCCAATAGAGAACTTTGAGTGAGGCAAATTCTGGCGTCCTAAAAAGATCAACTCCGATCATATCTATGGTCAGGTTCGATTCCAAATTCTTTGCATCTTCTACTACTCTTCTTCATTTTCTTATTTAGACTATCTCGGCCTCCGATGCTCAGTCAAGCACCGGTCATGAAATAGAAGAGTCTTTGGAGATATATGACCAGATAGAGGTTAATTTTGTAACTAGTAGCCCATAAAAAAATGTAAAAATAGGATTGTCGGTAACCCAACCCCCAGTTCTGACGTTAGGATAGTGGAAGCTTTCATTGAGCCTAAGAATATTGGTGGGGAGACCTAGGATAAATTTCACAAAAGGGAGGAGGGAGAAAGCGCCATGACTTAGAGCATGATAGATGCTCTGAGGGCTGCTTTTGACATCTTTGCAAACATGTCTTGTAGGGTACCAAGACCCATAGATCACCCCTTCAGTATTTAACAAGGTGAGATCTCTGCTTACCTTAAGTGGTTTGAGATAGAGGTTCAATTCCCCTGCCACCTTTTTATTAGGGAATTTTTCAATTGGTTTAATATCTGCCTAACTGATCTGAATATAAATAATTGGAGGCATTTACTTGGGTTCATAATTTTAGTACAATTGAACAATGTTGAGGTAGATTTCCCTCTAATTAGGAGTAACATAGATATAAAATACCTGAAGTCGTAGGGCATGTTTTATATGTTTTTTGACAAATGGTTTACACTTCTCTCCTCTGTACCTATTTCCAACAAGATTTGAAAGAAGTAGTACTTCTTCGTAGAAGGAGGCTAGGAGTTCGAGAACCAGGTTTCAACCTTCCGACGAAAGACTTGCATCAAGGGTGAGGCCCATTTTTTGTTTTGCACTTTTTCCCTTTTGGGTTTTCATGTTATGGGTTTTTTTTTTTAGCCTAATCTTGTGCCTTTGTGTAGATAAAAGAGCTTGGAAGAGGTTAATCTTCATCGTTGATCTTCAAAAAAAGTATTAGAGGCTTCTTCAGACTAACAATCGCTCTCACGAAGCCATCCTTTGCCCCCAAAACTTGATGGAGGCTGGTTTGGTGCGAAACCATACTGAGAGTTTGAAGAAATCTCTGGTGACCAGATGGGTGCCAGGGAAGAAGAAGAAGAAGGTTGGGGAAAGTTCTTCCTTTGCAGCGCCTCTTCTTTCAAAGAAGAGAAAAAGGCTAATTTCTAACTTTCTCGAGAGAACTGTCTCAGAGGATTTGGGAATTTCTCTTATTTAGGAGGCCCTTCAGCCCCTAGTACCTTCTATACTAAAGAAGAGAATGGGGAAAGGCAAATCAGTTGCCACTTTCTTAGGGTTTGATGATTCTAGCGTGATAGCCGTAAAGAAGGCCTATGAGGACTCTTGGGTAACCGGCCCAAGCAAATTCACAAGGCTAAAGCCCAAGAAGATAGCTTAAGATCCGATGGCCTTTCATATCAGGGTGAGTTCCACATTACCTCTGCTTATTTTTACTTTCTTGGTTTTGTATTTTGTACGTAATCCATTCTGACCTGATTGTGTTGTTGATGTTTTTCAGGCCATGCATGGTTTGGTTGCCATTATGGACTGCCCTTAGAATCCTAAGCAGTTTGTCGCCCTCCAATCTGAGCTTGATGAGGGCAGATTCCAATTGGGAACTGGGTAGTCTTCGGCAGCAGCAACCAAGGAAAAATTAAAGGAGGCTACTAATTCCCACTCCATCTTAGAGTCTGAGAGGGATGCCCTCGCTATAGAGCTGGAAGACATCAAAAAGAGATTTGTAGACTTCCAAGCTTCATCATTTAAGAAGCTTTAGGACACCGCTGAAGCCGTCAGAGCTCAAATTGAGGTGGATCTGAAGGCTGAAGTCCAGGATTTGGGTGGCGAGCTAATTAAGTATGGATACCGAATCTTCAGGGTGAAACTCCATAAGAAGTATCCCAACTTGGATTTGACTGAAGTAAATGATATTGAAGTCTCCCAAGTTGAGATTGATACAACGGATGCTGACGACGAAGAGGAAGAGGTGGATCCAGAACTCCTTCAAGTTGCTGCTTCAAATATTGCCGAGCCAGCAATAGAGTAGACTTAGTGTCAGACCCTAAGTAAACTTAGTTGTCATAGACATACTTGGTGGTACCTTGCACTAAGTCATGATCCAAGTTAGGTAAGCAAGGTGGTGATGACTTTACGTAAAAGATCATGGTTGTTCCTATTAGGCCAAGGAATTGTACTTTAGTATATAAATGGTTGCTTGCTTCACAGTTAACAAGAATTCTGGTAATTTTCTCAACTTTCTGCTTGTCAAGAATCGGTCAAGAAATATCCTACTACGCTCATAAAACTTGTTGATCGATTTTTGAGAAAGGTTGTGGAACCACTTAAGGACAATACCTTTGAGGCTCATCACGAAAGGTCGACATATAAAAGCATCGGTAGCTCCATGCAGAGCCATTGTGTGTTAATAGTGAGATGGGTGGTCCCCAAGGTCTTTAAAGCCATCGTAGAGGGTGAATTTTGGGACAACAAACTTCTTGGGTCGTTCTTTTGTCATTATGGTAGAGGTAAACGACGTGGAGAATCTATTGAACAATTTACTCAACTTGTCTTGCTCTGGCAGGGCATGGAACCCTCTGGTTGAGATCATCTTATCCTGAGAGTTTGCTATCTCCTCTACCCTCTAAGGAGTTTTGGGTGGGACTTGTTGTGCAATCGATACCCGTTGTTGATCTTGTCTTGCGTATCCAGCTCTTGGATTCAAGGGAGTTTGTCCGGTGTTAGTAGAAGGATGTTGCTTTCCTAAGACTAGAGGGACTAGAGTCTCGGGAGGTGGGAATTCTTGCGACGCTGGATTAGCTCCAGAGGCCGTTGGGAGTGGTACCCTCGTTCTGCTCTAGTAATAGACAGTAGGGTGAAACGTGGGCATTCCTTTCCCCACAGCTGTTGACGACTTGGGATCAACCCCTATATGAATGGTACCATGAAGGTGTACCGATTGCATGTTAGGCAACTCCTCATTGGGGGATCCTCCGCCCATGGTGGTGATAGGATGCTAAGGTCCTCTGTGAGCAGCGTTAGTAGGAAGAGAATGATTATTTCGTTGGTTCTAAGCCAATGAAGCTAGAGCTTGTGACATGGCAGTGAGTTGTTCATGCATCCGATCAGACGGTCTTTGAATCCGATCAAGCTGTTGTTGTAAATGAATGAGTGTTTGTCCCTTTCCTCTTTCAGTAAGAAGTTGATTATGAGGGTTTTGGGAGTTTTTTCTAGGACGAAGGTTGGGAGCCATTGCTTTTTGAAAGAAAAAGGCAATAAATTTATTGTTTTGAAGAAAATATAGTAAGAATGATTGACTTTCTCACAGACGGCGCCAAACTGATGTTGCTCCTTCATGGTCAAAAGAGCCTCTCATCCTTCGCTATTTATCAAGAACTTAAGGTCATATGGTCACTGGAAAGGCTCCGGTGGTAGTCACTCTGATGATAAAGTTAATAATGAAAAATAAACTATAATTCAAAAGAAGAATTGAGTATAAATTGAAAGCGCACCTTATGGTCTTATTTATAAGTTTTAGATCTCCTAAATTGAGTAGGATTAGAAGCTATAAAAGTAGGGATTTGAAGATATCTAAAGATAGTAGTTGCTATATTGAACTCTATTTCCTTATTCTGAGATCGGTAGGATATGGCAGGTGATGTTATGTTCTCAATTATATATCTTTGAACCCTTCGTTCCTGATTAATCTAGATAAAACAATCTTCATTGATCTATATTCTGAATAGCTCTACGTAAACACGTGTCATGCTTTGAATATAGTCACTTTATAATATATCAATATATGTATAGATAGATAGAATCAACATTAACAATATATACAGGTAGATAAAAATAATGATATATATATAAATAATAATAGTTGTACACTCTCCTATGACTTATAGGTTGAACACTATGGAATTGGTGAAACTTCAATTGATTTTCATAAATAATGGCACAAGTAGTAAAACAAGCTCTATTGTTGCTTTCCAAGGACAAATCATTCGTTAATCTAAGAATGGAGAAGGATGGATCTAGAACTGGCCAACTAGGGATGATATGGTCCAGACCAACCACATATGAGAACTAGATATGCCTTTGAAGCTTTTAAAAGCAATCTAATAATTTAAGCCTAGATTTAGATGAGAACTTTTCTGTTAAGCATAAAAAATACCAACAATACGAATATTGCTATACTTTTTAAAATTAAATCTTAAATAAAAAAAATGTTATATGACTCAATACATTTTTGTCAAAAAAAAAATACTCGAATGATGAAGCTGATATGAGAATCATTGATTGATAAGATGATTTTTTAAAAAAAGTTAATGTGATAGCAATCAATGATTATTTTTTATTTGGGTAAAGATATTGACAAACATGTATGAGTCATAAAGCACTGCTCCTCAAATAATATAGCATTGATGTGGAATTGTATTATTGATAATGCTTTTAATTATGCAATTAATGTGATTTTGTCACATTAGTGACATATCATTTTGAAATACAAAATCTTTTGACAATAATTGACAAAAAATAACATATAGATACAAAATTTTGATATCATTTTACTTGATTTTTTTTATTCTCCCTTTAAATTACTCAATCTAAACCAAATATTAATCTAATCCTACACGGGGACTTGAAAATCTCATATTATTAGGACAATCATAGTTAATTACACCAAAAAAATTAACTCCTCGAGTTATTATTGACAATCCTCGATGCTCTGCACAAATCCTTTGATTATAATTGACAAGACATAACATGTAGATACAAGATTTTGATATCATTCTACTTGAATTTTTTTATTTTTCCTTTAAATCACTCAATTTAAGCCAACTATTAATCTAATTGTCTACGGGAACTTGAGAGTTTCAGATTATTTAGACAATCATAATTAATTACACCAAAAAAAAAATAAAAAATTGCTTGAGTTAGTATTGGCAATCCTCAATGCTTTGCAAAAAATTCCTTTGACAATAATTAACAAGACATAACATGTAGTTACAAAATTTCAATATCATACAGGGGACTTGAAAGTTTCAAGATTATTCAGACAATTATAGATAATTATATTAAAAATATAATTGCTTGAGTTATTATTGGCAATTCTCAATGCTTTGAACAAAATCCTTTCACAATAATTGACAAGAAATAACATGTAGATACAAAATTTTGATATCATTCTACTTGAATTTTTTATTCTCTCTTTAAATCACTCAATATGAATCAATTATTAATCTAATATTAAAAGTTTCAGACTATTCAGACAATCATAATTAATTACACCAAAAAAATAACTACTTGAGTTATTATTAATCTAAGCCAACTATTATTCTAATCAGATATGGTAACTTGAAAATTTCAGATTATTCAAACAATCATAGTTAATTACATAAAAAAAAAAAAAAAAAAACAACTGCTTGAGTTAGTATTGGCAATCCTTGATGCTATACACAAAATCTTTTGACAATAATTGACAAGACATAACTTGTAGATACAAAATTTCAACATCATTCTACTTAGATTTTTTATTGTCCCTTTAAATCACCCAATCTAAATCAACTATTAATCTAATTATACATAGGAACTTAAAAGTTTCATATTATTCGAACAATCATAGTTAATTATATCAAAATAAAAATTGCCCGAGTTATTATTCGCAAACCTCAATACTTTGAACAAAATCCTTCGAAAATAATTGACCAAAATAACATGTAGATACAAAATTTTGATATCATTATACTTGAGTTTTCTTATTCTCCTTTTAAATCAGTCAATCTGAACTAATCATTAACCTAATCATACACGGAGATTTGAAAGTTTCAAATTATTCAAACAATCATAATTAATTACACAAAAAAATAACCACTCGAGTTATTATTGACAATCTTCAATGCTCTGCACGAAAATCCTTCGACAATAATTGACAAGAAAGAACAAGTAGTAATTCATTTTCTTTCATTCTTTCTCCTCCAATTAATAGCTATTTCATTCATTCTACTTGAATTTTTTATTCTCCCATTAAATCACTCAATTTGAATCAATTATTAATCTAATTATATACGAGTACTTAAAAGTTTCAGATTATTCGGACCATCATAGTTAATTATATCAAAAAAAAAAAAAAATTGCCCGAGTTATTATTGACAAACCTCAATGCTTTGAACAAAATCCTCTGGCAATAAAACATGTAGACACAAAATGTTGATATCATTATACTTGAGTTTTCTATTCTCCTATTAAATCACACAATCTAAACTAATTATTAATCTAATGATACACGAAGATTTGAAAGTTTCAAATTATTTAGATAATCATAATTAATTACACACAAAAAATAACCACTTGAGTTATTATTGACAATCCTCAATGCTCTGCACCAAAATCTTTTGACAATAATTGACAAGAAAGAACTAGTAATTCATTTTCTTTCAATCTTTCTCCTCCGGTTAATAGTTATTTCAATCTTTGCTTTTTAACGGAACAAATATTTTATTCGAATAGTGTGAATACTCACAGGCCGTGCATTTGACCTGAGTTCAATTTCTTTTTTCATTGTTTAATTTCTTTTCTAATTGAATAAAAAAATACTTTCTAACAAATTAAATTAAATAAAAAAAATACTGCACTCCAATTTAGTAACAGAAATATGTTCCTATAATTTTTTAAGTAATTATATCACTATTTTTTTTTAAATTAAGAATAAAATATATATAAAAATAAATATGTGATAAATTATGACATGTATTTTTTTTTTTTTTGATAACGTGAAACCTTCTTAAGGAGGCAACTTAACAACAGTCAAAGGTTTTTAGTTAGGCACTATCTTTAGAGGGTAAACTTCGGATGTACTAAACCTTCCATTAATCTTGTGCATCAAATAAATCGTAAACTTGTACAATGAAAGAGAATTGAACTCACAGCAAATAACCTGTGCACGGTACTTTGAGACCTTACTCTTTATCAAATACGCTACGCCGGGATCGGCTATGACATACGTAATTCTCCGCAAGTAAAAACAACCGCAACAAGACGTGTATTATTGTGATTCTTCTGATGGTTAATACATCCGCCATCATCTTATTCCTGTCATATCAGATTAGTCAACTAAATCTCTTCTCGTCTCTTCTCTTTTCTTCTCTCAGGTTCTCAAGATTCGATTAAAAATTTTGTACTCTTTATTGGGTTTTCTTCGACGCAATTAGTCCAAAGGCGGGAAAAAAAATATCTGTGATATTCTTGGCCGTCCAGATGTAATCAATGGCATCCAAAACAAACCCCGTGTGCGCCTCTTACCTGTTCGGTCAAATGCCTGAGCGAAGCAGAGCTAAGAAGGAATAATACTTCTAGTGGGTGTTGTGTGAAAACAAAGCACTGTAGAACAAAAATGAACGTGTACTTTCAATTCAATCACGCTTCATTTTGCAATCATAGTGAAATAAACTACAAGGAAAAAGTGCATATGGACTTGAACCTCTCTCTCTCTACCTTATTTGCCAATCCAATCATTTGGGTCTTCTTAGATTAATATTACTTGGAAACCCATAAAAATTTCGAGGTTTGTCTTGGCTGGCCTTATTGCCAGAGCACTAATGGCTGTTGTGAAAGCACCTGCTGCTTATAGCAGTTGTACCTATCACTTTAAAAGTTGCATTCTGCTCTGGCAAAAGCCACTAGTGCACTGACAATAGAGCCCCTCTTTTCCTTCTCAGCTCAGGGTCTTTGTTTTGTGTTGACTGATCGATTCATGTCGTTTACCCTCAGATCATCATATGCCACGCTCATTATCTACACTATATAGATAAATTCATTGGAAACCATAAATACTTTGGGATTTGTGTTTTTGGGTATTGTCTTGTTTAATAGGTTGGTTGTTCATGTCACCGAATGAATGTCAACTGCTCTCACTCTAGACTTTGATGCGCTAATCTCATCATTTATTCGCCTGTAAATAAATTCATTGAATACCCAGAAATATATAGGGATCAGTGCTTCTGTGTCTTGTTTCTTCTCGTTGCTTTTCGATTAATTAATTTATGGGTTACCCACTGTTCTCTGGACTTTGCTTGTCATTCCTTTTCCTGATTAGTTGTCATTCTTTGACCAATGGAGATCAAGAGAGAGATAGGATCACAAAGTTGCCTGGGCAGCCATCCAATGTTGGGTTCGCTCAGTACTCTGGTTATGTGACTGTAAACCAGCAAGCTGGGAGGGCATTGTTTTACTGGTTGATTGAGTCTCCAACTAGTCGTAAAGCTGAGACAAGGCCACTCCTGTTGTGGCTCAATGGAGGGCCTGGTTGTTCATCTGTAGCTTATGGAGCTGCTGAAGAGATCGGCCCTTTTCGGATTCGTCCTGATGGGAAGACCCTTTACATCAATCCCTATGCTTGGAACAACTGTATGCGAATGATTCATTCGGCATTTATCTTTTCTTTCTAATTCCAAAGTTGTGTCCTTTAATATATGGGGATGCGTTTCTGTCTTTCTGATTTCATTTCCTTCTCTTTTGTTGGCAGTGGCAAATTTGCTTTTCCTTGAATCACCAGCTGGTGTTGGTTTTTCATACTCAAACACGACGTCGGATTTATATACTGCAGGTGATCAGATAACAGGTAATGTGTCAAAATATTTTGCTAAATTTCATTATTTGCCTATTTTTGTTCATTTCTATGTGCTTCTTGTCGAAGTATGAAATAGATTTCATAAATTTTTTTGTTTTAGCTTAAATTTCTTTAATTCTGACTTCTCTAGATTTTTTTGGGATCTGGGTATGGTGAACTTGTAGCTGAAGATGCCTCTACATTTCTTGTCAATTGGTTTGAAAGGTTTCCACAATACAAGCACAGAGATTTTTACATTGCTGGGGAAAGTTATGCAGGTCCTTAGCCCTGATCCATCTTAACTTCTTATATCGACATCCATATATATTTAAGCACTCAATGTGCTGATGAGCAACCCTATCCTTTTGTTTATTTGTTTCAGGTCATTATGTTCCACAATTGTCTCAAATTATATACCGAAGAAACAAGGGGATTGAAAATCCTGTTATTAATTTCAAGGGTTTCATAGTATGATTTATGAGAATTTTCAATTATATGCTTTCAATTCCACTGCTTAATAACTTATAAACAATTATTAAATTGGTACTTTTTTTCCCTGTGTTCCCCCCCCCCTTTTCCCCTGCTCTTTCATTAAGGTGGGCAATGCTGTTACTGATGATTACCATGATTATATTGGCACATTTGAGTACTGGTGGACCCATGGTTTGATTTCTGATTCTACCTATAGAATTCTTAGAATAGCCTGCGACTTTGGATCCTCTGAGCACCCATCAAGTGATTGTGCCAAGGCACTCAATATTGCACAGCTGGAGCAAGGAAACATCGATCCTTATAGCATTTTCACGAGCCCTTGCAATGTCACTTCACCACTAAGACGCCATTTAAGGGGTCATTATGTAAGTTTTTATTTACCCTTCGCTAATTGAAGTATAATAGGTACCAAACAGAGGAAACTGAGTGGCACTGGATTAACACCAGAGTTTGGCAAGACATTTGGTAATAAGGAAAATAAGGAAGGAATCTAGATTGGAAAAGGAAATGCACGCTCGAAAAAAAAGAATATAATGCCTTTTGTGTAATTAGGCTGAATAATATGGGAATTGATTGTCAAATGTTGGTTATGCTTTTGATCAAATCTGCTTGTAATACCCATGCTGAAATATTCACATACAAGTTGGGACTTCTGCAAACTTAATATGCACTGCGTCTGCTAGGTTAATTTCTCTATTTTTAAGGCTTGTCCCTGCAGAGCCCCTGATTATGTTAGTGTACTTGGAATAATTATTGTATACAGTTGAAAGCTGCTAAATGTCCCAAGCACCTTTTTGTGCTTTGCAATGGCACAAGCTGAGAAGTGGATCTAGGCCTGACCTGATACTCGAAAGACTTTCTTCTTTCTTGCTCTACTTTGCTTCAGCATGCATGTGACCTGCCTACCTACAATTAAGTGATGGTCCCCTGTAGATTAGTAGACACCTCAATTGGCTTAATCTTCAACCATGAGTTGCAGACCACTCTTTTATTTATATATTTATAAAGTTACATCATTCTGTGAGGTAGTGATGTAGAAGGGCCGAGGGAAAGAGAAAAGGAAATCACCTATCTAAATATCTTGGGCACGAACCCTTGAAATGGTGATGATATCTGAAATCAACCTTTTAAAAATACCATAGACTATGAAGTCAAAATAATAAAAATTATAAGCGATTTTAAGTTTGTGGTGGTGGGGCAATTGCAAGTTCTTAATATCTGTTGTAAAGAACTTACCACTGTTATATTTCTTTGTTAAGGACAGTCATGCTGGAAAGGGTTGCATCACACATTCAGTTTTTATATCCATTCCATCCATTAGTTTGAAAATTGCTTGATATATTGAACTTATTCAGTCTTGTTTATGTTGAACTTATTCTCTTGCTTTCCAACTTAGTCATGGATGTCCAGAGCATATGATCCATGCACTGAGAGATATTCACAAATGTACTTCAACCTCCCAGAAGTTCAGAAGGCATTCCACGCCAATGTAACTGGGATTCCCTATCCGTGGAAAACATGCAGGTGTGTTTCGACTCTTGAAAATTGAGAATATATATTTATTTTTTACAGTTTGTAATTCTAGCATCGATGATCGAATTTCTTTGCTTTGCAGTGATATTGTTGGTAACTACTGGGCAGATTCTCCACTATCTATGCTTCCTATTTATAAAGAACTAATAGCTGCTGGTCTGAGGATATGGGTATACAGGTACCAACCCATCTATTTCCCCCTCTCTCCTTCCATTATGTTAAGTGAAATTTGTTTTGTTCATTTGGAACTTAGTGCGACAAGAGTTCAAGTTAGTGGAACTACTTTAATACATATGAATAAGAAGTTTATAATTATAATATTCGGTATCTCACTCTGCTGTCATGACTTTTTTTAAAAAAAATTTTGTGCACTAGCAAGATTTCACTTTGTTGTTGCTAAAAATAAGTTTTGGAATTGGATTTATCCGAAACATTTATAGTCCTTCCTAGGTTTGAGACATGAGAAATTTAAAGGAAGCAGGATTTGCTGCATAGAATGGGAATTGTGGGCCATTGTAGCAAAGAGCCAACTTATAATTCTAAGCCCATGTTGGAAGAAACATCTGCTTAGTTCTCTGTAATGGATTTCTGTATACAATTCTAAACTGAATGTGTTTTTTTTTGTTGAGTATTATCAGATAATTTCATTCAAAAAGAAAATGGCAGAACAATTATTGTAGTGATTTATGAATGAGAGGCTGGCTCTGAAATCTGAAGCTCAGCGTGTGTAAAGATGCAATCCTTCATGAACCTGTAAAACTATCACAAATCATCATAGGTTTGATTCATGCATAGACGCACAAGGATGATAAAGTTGATACACTTCCAGCATTTTAAGTATATACCATGTTAGCATAGTAAAATATAGCAATTTGACAATGATTCATATCAAATTAAGCAACAATTATCAATTATGTAAAAATCAAGGCCTAGAGAAGTGTAAATGTTTCTTGAAGATGGTGCCCTAACCACATGCAATAGGGAAAATATACTAATTTGTAAATGATGTAATATTACAATGTTATTTTGGTATTTGGAAACTTTTTAAGACAGAAAATACAGTCAAGGGATGTTTGGACTCAACTGAATATGAATTAATTGCCTTTTGTTGTGGTGTTTGAAATTAGCTAAATAGTGTCATTATGCGGGAAAAATTGGCTTTATCCTTTTGGAGATTTTTTTTTTTTTGGGGGTGCATAGCCAACTTGTGTGGGCCAATGCTATGAAATCCAATTCTTTTCATGAGATGTCAAAATGCCCCTATTGATAAATATGAAATATGATACATGCTGGTACCACTTCATGACGTAACGGAAGCTTGTGAAGAAGTAGGACACCGCCTGCTTCTTGAAAAACAAATCGCTCGAATCCACGAATAAAACACACACTCGAATCCACGAGTACAGAGAATAAGATCTCAGAAAGGAAATTCTTTATTAAATGAAAGTTAACCTTATAATGAAAAGAAAGAGCCTTTATATAGACTGCAAAACCTAATTCGTCTAGAACTAGAACTCCTAATTCGACTAGAATTGTAACTTTAGGAAAGAAATAATTAAAATAAAGAAAAATTTCAAAAATTTCAAAAATTGCAATATTTTAATTAAAATAATAAATCAAAAACCCTAAACTTAAACAGCAATTTGGTAAAAGGACAACTTCAAATGTCAATTGCAGCTCTAGGAAATTAAGCAGTACATTTATTACCAAAAGTAGCAAAAACGCGCTTTTGAAAGTCAAAATAAAGGAATTTGTCCGAAAAACAACATACGTCATGGCGAAGCGATGAGTATTGATCAGCACATCGTTTCCAAGCCACCCGCCGAATTTCACGCAATTTCGACAATTCTAGCATTGCACGTAATTCCGTGCTAAGAATTGAGTTCTTTTGTAATCTGTTCTACATCAGTCTCTCTTGCTTGAAAAGAACTTGACCTCGAGTTAGGTAATTGAGAAGACGACACATCAGGAGGATGATATGCAAACAAATCAGCAACGTTGAAAGTAGGAGAAATGGCCATATTTGCAGGAAGGTCCATGACATATGCATTATCATTAATTTTCTACAGATTCTCGAAAGGACTATATTTCTTGTCTTTCAGCTTGTTGTACGTGCCCCCTGGCAGCCGCCCTTTGCGCAAATAAACCATCACTAGATTCCCCTCTTGAAATACTTGAGCCCTTCGCTTTTTGTCCGCAACTGCCTTGTATTTGGCATTAGATTCCTCCAAATTTTTTCGCACCTCTTCTTGAATAGCCTTGATACAATCTGCCATATTTTCTGCTGTAGTACTCAACCCAGGAAGCTTTGGCAGAGGAACCAAGTTGAAAGCATGGAGTGGAGGACAGCAATAAACAATTTGGAATGGGGTCTTCCCAGTAGAACGATTTAGCATACTGTTATAAGCAAACTCAGCCTGTGCAAGAGGAAGATCCCACTGTTTCGGTTTCTCTCCAAAAATGTAGCGAATTAAATTCCCAACAGGGCGGTTCACCACTTCCGTTTAACCATCGGACTGAGGATGACTCGTGCTACTGAAATTCAGGGATGTGTCAAACCGCCTCCATAAGGTTCGCCAAAAATGACTCAAGAATTTGGAGTCCCTATTTGAAGTGATGGATTTGGGGACCCCATGCAAACGAATAACATCTTTGAAAAATAAATTTGCCACGTGTACTGCATCTGAGGTCTTTTTGCAAGCAATAAAGTGAGCCATTTTGGAATGCTTATCAACCACTACAAATACAGAATCAAATCCGCGTTGGGTTCTCGGAAGGCCCAAGACAAAGTCCATGGAAAGGTCCTCGCAAGGTGCTGCTGGAATTGGCAAAGGCATGTACAGACCCGTATTTTGAGATTGGCCTTTGGCAGCCTAATAAACAGGGCATCTTTTAAGATGACTGCCGACGTCTTGTTTCAGTTGGGGCCAATAATACCTCTCCTAAGCAAGAGCTACTGTTTTATCACGACCCAAGTGTCTGCCCAAGCCTCCACCATGCAATTCCTGAATTATTTGATCTCGTAGCGAACTCCTCGGAATGCACAATTGGTTGCCTCGAAACAGATAGCCTTTTTGAATATGCATTCCGTCAACGGAAAGACCTGACTGACATTTTGCCCAAATATCCTGAAAATCTTTATCGTCTGGATATAGCTCCTTAAGACAGTCAAATCCAACCACTTCCGCCCGCATTGTGACAAGCAACAACGCCCTTCTGCTTGGCGCAGCAGCTACCCGGTTTAATTGACCTGCCTTATGCTTCAAAGCGAAAGTGAAGCGTTGTATGAAAGAAATCCAGCAGGCATGCATCCGGTTGACATTATTCTGGTTATTGATAAATTTTAGTGCTTGATGGTCGCTGAATAAGATACACTCCCTCTGCACCAGATAGTGTTGCCAAACCTTCAAGGAGCGAAAAACAACATACAATTCTAGCTTATAAGTAGACCACTTTTGGTGAGCTTCACTGAGCTTCTCGCTGTAAAATGCAGCCGGTCTGCCTTCTTGAGAAAGTACAGCACCAATGCCAACAATAGAGGCATCACAATCTAACTTGAAACAGCTTGTCAAAATTTGGCAGTGCTAAAACTGGGGCAGATGATAATTTCACCTTGATCAGCATGAAACTCCGTTCTACTTTCTCTCCCCAATGGAATTTTCCCTTCTTCATGCATTCAGTAATTGGTGCGACTATCCGACTAAAATTTCTGACAAACCGCCTGTAAAACGTTGCTAGACCATGAAAACTATGAACCTCACCCACTGTTTGGAGTTGGCCACTCTTGAATGGCACGAATCTTTTCTTCATCAACTTTAATCCCATTAGCACTTATCACAAATCCCAAACATAGCAAACTGCTGGTCATAATGCTGCAGTTCTTTAAATTAACATATGACTTATTTTGCTGCAAAATTGTAAGTACTTCCCTCAAGTGCGCAAAATGGTCAGATTCGTTCTGGCTATATACTAATATATCATCAAAGTACACCACAACAAATTTTTCAATGAATGGTTTCAATACCTGGTTCATGAGCCGCATGAAAGTACTGGGCGCATTGGTGAGTCCAAACGGCATCACTAACCATTCGTACAGCCACTCCTTGGTCTTAAAAGCAGTCTTCCATTCATCAACATGCCTGATCTGAATCTGATGGTACCCGCTCCATAAGTCAATTTTTGAAAAGACTTTGGATCCAGCCAGCATGTCTAGCATATCTTCCAATCGAGGAATAGGGAACCTATATTTGATGGTGATCTTGTTGATTGCCCGGTTGTCAATGCACATGCACCAACTACCATCCTTCTTTGGAACTAACAAGGCTGGTACCACGCAAGGACTCATGCTCTCCTGCACCAATTCCTTCCTAATCAGCTCTTGTAAAATCTAACTTTCCTTCGGACTAATCTGGTAGTGTGGACGATTAGGCAAACTGGATCCCGACGTGAGATCAATCTGATGCTGTATGTCTCGCATAGGAGGCAACCCATCTGGTAGCTCTGACGGTATAATTTCTTGAAATTCCTCCGGCAAAGGTTTAAGCGTGGGTGGAATTTCCATAGACTCCTTGCCAATTTCTCCCCTAGCTACCATAGCAAAAATCTCTCCAAATTCCTTGGTTTCCTCTATGAATTCGCCCCCATCCAGCAGAAATACTGACTTACCCTTTGACTTCGGTTCAACAATTGAAAATTCCTCTTTTATGGGTCCCAAAACGATCTTTAGGCCCCCCTTCATGAAAACATGCACGTTATCACGACCCCTGTATGTAGCATCTACATCGAACTGTCATGGTCGTCCCAAAATCATATGGCAGGCATCCATCTCCACCACGTCACACACAACCTCATCTGTATAATTCTTCCCAATTGAAAATTTAATGTGGCAGATTTTAGTTACCTTCACTTCAGCACCCCGTTTGATCTAGCCAATCTTATACGGTGAAGGGTGTTTCTCAGTCTGCAGGCCTAACTTGATAACCATTGCTTTGGACACTATATTTTCATTGCTGCCACTATCAATAATGACATCACACACCCTTTTGTTCACAGTACATTTGGTTTGGAATATATTATGCCATTGATATGGTTCTTCCCGCTTTGGTGCTAACAGGAGTCGCTGAACCACCAGAGAACGTGATAGCAGCTCTCCTTCGTTGCCACCCGTTACCTCTTTCTCTTCATAAGTATAGGGCGCTTCACTTTCGTCCTCCTCTGTCTCGAATCTGCCATGTTCTTCTGGATCCACTAAGTTAACGGTATCCCTTTTAGGACACTGGTTGGAATGATGCCCTGGGTGTCCGCATCTATAGTACTTATTAGACCCGGACGAGCATAAGGGTTACGATGTGCCACTTCTGGTGGAACAGTGTTGGCTGGCTTTGAAGGACCTCCACTGTTACCTGTTTGCGAGTGGTGTTAGACAAAGGTGGCTGAATATTTGGGGTTTTTCCTTTATTTATTGCAGCACGATTAGAATCAAAGGAATTTTGTGTTACGTCCGCAGCCTTTGATCTGTCCAATTGAGTTTCTGCCTTGATAGCCAACGCAACGGCTTCGGTTAAGGTGTAGACTTTTTGCATTGTAACTCAGTCATGTATAGCCCAACGCAGCCCCCCAACAAATCTAGCAACTTGTTGTGCATCTGTTTTCAGCAGGTTATTACGCAACGACAACCTGTGGAATTTCTCTAGGTAAGCCTCGACTGTTCTACTCCCCTGCCTACAATTCTGTTATTGTTGAAACAGAATCTGCTCATAATCTGGAGGCAAATACTTGGATCGTAACAGTCGCCTCATCTTAGCCCATGTCTGAACCATCCCTTTTCCTTGTCGCATCCGTGTAATTTGCAACTACTCCCACCAAGCAGAAGTCCCCCCAATAATCTGTATGCAACTAATTTCACCTTTTTATCATCAGGAATATCCATATAATCGAAAAATCTCTCGACTAATACCAACCAATCAAGAAACTCCTCGATCTGAAGTTGACCATTAAAACTAGGCTGGTCATCTTCATACGAAAGGTCTGTCGGTCCTGCTCCCCTTGATAACCCCTCTGATTATTCTGGAATATGGCTTCGGCATCTTCGTCATCCTCACTCAGGTCATCCTCATAGGCTAGCTGCCTACATGGAATCTCTGGATGGTGTTCACGAACAACTTTAGCTCTCTCTCGGTAAGGTTGACGACCCGTAGGATCGTCGCCCCACTGATTATTCCCTGCCGTCAGCCTAGCAAGAGCTGCTTGGATCTCCCGCAATGCCTGCTGGGTCTCACGTTGCACCTGCTGGGTCTCACGTTGGAAAGTTCTGAATTCAGCCCCTGTAACCATATCTCCCTCACGGTCACCGCCGTGAAGGATTTCGCTTTCGTTCCGTGCGTTCGCCATCTGAACAGGATTAAGCCTGCTCTGATACAAAGTTCTGAATTCAGCCCTTGTAACCATATCTCCCTCACGGTCACCGCCGTCAAGGATTTCGCTTTCGTTCCGTGCGTTCGCCATCTAAATAAGATTAAGCCTGCTTTGATACCAACTGACGTCGCGGAAGCTTATGAAGAAGTAGGACACCGGCTGCTTCTTGAAAAACAAATCGCTCGAATCCACGAACAAAACACACACTCAAATCTACGAGCACAGAGAATAAGATCTCAGAAAGAAAATTCTTTATTGAATGAAAGTTAACCTTACAATGAAAAGAGTGAGCCTTTATATAGACTGCAAAATTTAATTCATCTAGGACTAGAACTCTTAATTCGACTAGAACTGTAATTTTAGGAAAAAAATAATTAAAATAAAAAAAAATTTCAAAAATTGTAATATTTTAATTAAAATAATAAATCAAAAACCCTAAACTTAAACAACAATTTGGTAAAAGGACAACTCCAAATGTCAATTGCAGCTCTAGGAAATTAAGCAGTACATTTATTACCAAAAGTAGCAAAAATGCGTTTTTGAAGGCCAAAACGAAGGAATTTGTCCGAAAAACGACATACGTCATGGCGAAGCGATGAGTATTGATCAGCACATCGTTTCCAAGCCACCCGCCAAATTTCACGCAATTCTGACAATTCTAGCATTGCACGCTATTCCGTGCTAGGAATTGAATTCTTCTGTAATCTGTTCTACATCACTTCAGCAGCTGAGGAAAAGTTGACTCTCAAATATTATCACAATCTTCAATTTTTGTTGGCATTGTAATGCATCACACACCTGACCATTCCTTATGATTAAATTCTTTGTCCAGTGGGGATACTGATGCAGTGGTTCCTGTTTCTGCAACTCGATACTCCATTGATGCTTTGAAGCTTCCAACTCTTATCAACTGGTACCCGTGGTATGACAATGGAAAGGTTAGTTGAAACAAAGAACAATACTCTTTACAAACAGAAATTATTGATGTTTTTTTTTTTTTTACTTCTTTCAATCTTTAGAATTATGTTATTTTCTTTCATATTGGTTGGTGGGAGGTCTTGGCCTTATTGACTATTATTATTATTTTTTCTGTTAATTCCTGTGAACTTTTTTCTCTTTCACTTTCTTTGATATATGACAGTAGAATGGTATCAAAATAAAGCGCAAAGTAAAAAAAAAATGAAAATAATGCCGTAAGAAAATTGTAATAGTTCTCTGTCCCTGTAATCGTTTACAATTTCATGGTTTTTAGGCATTTACTGAGGCAAAAGGTGCTATAACAACCATTACTGAAATTTGAAGCAATGCATTTAGGCATATCACACAGTCATTCTTCTTCTTCTTTTGTGATATAGGTTGGTGGATGGAGCCAAGTATACAAAGGATTGAGTCTTGTAACAGTAACTGGAGCCGGACATGAGGTTCCACTTCATCGCCCTCGACAAGCTTATATTCTTTTCAGATCATTCATGGAGAACAAGCCCATGCCAAGCTGAACTCAATTGATCAAAATTCATCTTATCTGCGGCAAATAAACAAGAATTTATAGAAATCTTGATTCAAATGAGCTTGAAAAGAAAGGTATAAAGAGGAAAATTTTCCCACGTGCCTTCCATTCTTGCCTGCACTCGTGGCGCCCTTTTAATTGTAGTGTGCCATTGATGATTGCTTAGAGATTGTCCATGAAAAAAGAAAATTGCAGAAAGATTTGAACATTGGACAGGAGTTGTTTTTATTTTTATTTTTTGCCTTTTGCATTTAAATCCACAAACAATGTATAAATTATTTTTTCTGAATAAGGTTGTTGTCAGTGAAAATGCATACTTTGTCAAATGTTTCGTCTTGATTGGTAAAACTGTATTTGTTTGTGCAGTATTTTAAGCCTATTTTCTTCATAAACATGTAAATGGAAATTGTCAATCTAGTTCTTAGAAAAATGGTAACTTTCAAATAGATGGGTTGGGTCATGAATGTGTCAAGCTGCCAATCATCGAAGTTACAAAGAACTGAGTTGAGCCAATTGTTTGTTTGCTTCTTCTTTTTTTTTTTTTTTTTCCCTCTTCAATTTGGTAGACTAGTGTCATGGATCGAATCTCTAATTCAAAAAATTAGTTTGTTAGATGGAGGTACTGCAATTGCTTATAAGTCTCAGGACATCTCAATACCTATTGAATGTGAGATTCTACAACATTCACTCCTACCTGAACATGTGACGATGCCAAGGCTGGCTCCACCATTAAGTGAGAAAAGCATATAGTCTCGAAACCTGCTTATATATATGCCTTCTAACTAAAACAACTGTTTTTTTTTTTTTTGTTGTTGTTGCTATATCACTTAAATTATATATATATATATGTATATATATATATATATATACACATAAACTAATACAGAAGAGTGGATACATTTCTCCATATCTACAACACAATCACATTTCATTTTGTACAATCACTTTTTATTTTTAATTCATTGAATTTTTTAAGAAAAAAATTTCACTATTTTTTTTTTATATGAATATCATTGTGTTTTTTTATTAATGGGGCTTGAATAATTGCACTCCCATGTGTTTTGTTTATATCAAACTACATGATAAAATTATATTAATATTAAAAACTAAAAAGTCTCATTTAAAATTATCGCTTTAAGTCTCAAATGGTATTGAGCTGGTCCTGTGTGATGTCCTCGTCATGGTTGGACCATTTTTCCTACTTGACACCGTATGGTGAGGGTCGGATCTCCAACTCAAGGGACTATTTTATTAGCTAGTGATACCGCATTTGCTTGTAAGCTCAAGGACACTTAGTGTCTATCCAATGTGAGACTCTATGACAACTAACCAGTTCATCTGTTTACTTGCCTCCACTCTATCAAGTTACAAATGAAAGATTGAAGTTTGTTTGTTAATCTTAGTAGCTTTCTCATAAGAACTCTTGCTTAATCTCAAACCGAATAAGGGAAACTTGATTTTTTTTTTTAATCTAAGTTTAAACTGCTTGTGAGCTCTTGGACTTGAACTAAGCTCAAATATGATTGAACTTGGTTTTGTTTATTTCATGCAAAGTTTGCAAACTAGTCTCCAATCAAAAGCTGATTTGAACTCAAAGCTTCAGTGCTTAGAAGTTACAAATCAGGATGCATTAGCCAACTGATGCTGCACTTTTTGGCTCACGTGAGATTCAAGCTCGGCTACCTACGAAACACTTGAAACGGAAGATCAGAGGACCACCGGGCTGGCTCCGGCGGTAGTCGCTCCGATGCTTAAGTCAATAAACTGAATTGAAGGACTATAATGAAAGCCAAATAATGAGCATGAACGTAAAGTGTACCTTTAGGGTTGAATTTATAGGCAATGGCTCTCCCAAGTTGATTAGGATTTGGAACTATGAATATAGGGATTGGATCTTCGGAGATATCAGTTACCTTATTGAATATGGTAACTCAGTGTGGCAGTTTCCTTGTTGGAGACAGTTTCCTTATTTTCTGCTCGGTGCTTATTGAGGCGGTGATAAGGTCTGATCATTGACGTGCTGTACTGCAAACTTGCATCTATATACGTTAGCTTTGTAGGAGAGCAGTCCTGCTTTGATACTATGAGCTCGGTCCATATGGGTTATGCCCTTTGATCGACCGAGGATGAGGTATATGACCGAGCATGAACTGAATGACCGAACATAAGTCATATGGCCGAGCATGAACTGAATGACCGAACATAAGTCATATGGCCGAACATGAGCTGCATGATTGAGCATAAGCCGACCTGCAGTTACACGTGTCATGTAGTGGTTGGTGTGTCACATAGTGGTATATCAGTTACTCCCCCCCAAGCCTTAGTTGGAGCTCGGGGCGTAACTAAGGTTTTATGAGTGCCCGAAAAGCCATGCGTTCTGTCTTCTCGTTTTCCTAGACGTCCATTGGTACATCATTTATTGCGCAGCCGATTCTTGGGTTTCTCAAGTCATTATTATTGCGATACTGTCGTGACGGTTCGCCTGGGTAGTCATTACTCTCCGAATGCATATAAAAGGGAGAAAGAGCTTTGTACGATTCTTTTACCGTCTTTTATACTTCGAAGAGAAATATACATTCTGCCATTGTCGAACCAGCACGCTAGCCTGTGAAGAGTTCCATTCATCCGAAGTCCTTTACTTTTATTCAGGTTCGGCTTTGGTATTTTGTTCATTTTTCCACTATCTTCTCTTCCCTTTTTGGTTATTTTGGAATGTCGACCTCTTCGGCATCTTCTGGTGTTGGTGATGATTCAGGAAGCCTCCCAGAGGCTTATTCCCTGTCGCACACCCTAGCTAGGGGTAGTTGTTCCTTGGGGACTAGGTCAGAAGAGACTCGTTCTAGTCCCCAAGTTAGGATTGGTGACGCCTTCTCAGAGTCTAGGGATAGAGAGGGTGAGGTCTCTGGTCGATCTTCTCAGGGAGAGGAGACAGAGAGTACTGTAGCCTCCTCTTGGTTGGATGTTATAAGGGAGAGGTATGACTTTCCTTCAAACGTTACCCTTAGGGCTCCTGACGACCTAGATTATCCTTGAGATGTTAGGGAAGGCGAAATATGTGTTTACACCGCCTGGTTTGAGATGGGGCTACGCCTTCCCTTCCCTAGATTGCTTAGGGATTTCTTTTGCTGGTTTAACCTCTGCCCAGCCGACCTGCTTTTGAATAGTTGGAGGCACCTGTTAGGGTTTATGGTTTTGGGTCGTCTGAACGATGTTGAGGTTTCTTTAGATCTGATCCGTAGTAAAATGGATCTCAAGTATCTAAAGGCGAAGGGCCTCTACTATATGTCGTTTGACCAGGGTTTCCGACCTTTGTCTTACGTACCGTGTAATATCCCGACCCGGGATACCGGGTCATATGGCACGCATTACGAGACAATGAAATAAATTGTGTAAAAGTATTTACACTAAAGAGAAAAATTGATTAATTAAATAATTAATTAATTTAAAATATTAGAATATATTTAATTGTAAAAATTAAATTTAAATAAACACAGATATACACACATTATGGTGTATTGTGTGTATATATTATCAAATGTGTATAAATATGTATATATATAAATACATGTACACAAGGAATGATATATATATAAAATATGTGTAAAGTGTGAACAGTATGTGCAAGTGGGTGTGTGTGTGTCGGTTGTGGTGTGTGGTGTGTGTCTTCATGTGTAAGTATGTGTGTTATATTATATGTACATGTATACAAAATATGTTACAAAAATTTAATGTAAAGTAGAAAAGAGAAAAAGCAAAATTGATGAGAAGTGAGGGCTAGTGTAGGGCTACAATCAGAAAGAAGAGAGAGAGAACAGTAGAGAGAGAAAATGAGGAGAGAGGGAGGTCGGTTTTCTTCCTTTATAAGACAAACCAAAACATGCAAAGCATGTTGTTCTCCCACGAAAGAAAACAAAGGAAGGGAAACTGAGGAGAAGAGAAGAAGAATCAGAGCAAGAGAAAGGGGGAAAACAGTGACAAAAAGGTGAGAGAAACACAAAATCTGTATTTTCTCTCTCTAGAAGTTTAGCATGAAAATAGGTTGTTTTTAACTTGTTTATATGTACATGATGTTTAATATATGTATATAAGTATGTCAAGCATGAAATGGAGTATGAAAAACCACCAAAAACACCAAACCCATGAAAACCGCCATGGGAGGACCTTGCTTGAAGCAGGTCTGAACCCATGGTAACTAAACCAAAAATGGTGTGTCAAGGCTTCAAGAAAAAGTCGTGAGGGTCATGAAAAACCCTAGCCGCGATCACAAAACCTATGGAACAAACCCTATATGTGAAGTTGCAGGATTCGGGTTTGGGGACCAACTTTCCCAAATCGCCCCAAAACGAGTATATCAAAATGAAAACTAAAACTACATGAAAAATGGATCATAAAGGATCAAACCCGAAGGGTTTTAGCTCAGAAATGAGCATTTACGAGCAGTTTACAGGTTGGGATTATCAAACCCAAAACCGAGCACACGAACCAGTTTTAATCTTCCAAACGAATGCCAAATCAATTGGTTATGTCTTAGGAACATTTTGGGACAAAAACAGTGAGGATCCATGGATCCAAACTGCACGAAATAGGAAGAAATGAATTCGGGAACTAGGGTTTTCAGTCGGTCGAAGTGGGGAAGACGAAGATGAGTCAACTCGGTTTTTAAAATAAGGCTGGGTCGACTCGGACAGGTGGCAGCCTCTGGGCTTGCCACCGATTAAATGGAACGATGGCGTTTTGCATTGGTTTAATTTAAATGGACGCTAGGGCTAACGTCATCATGACGTCAGCCACATGTAAATAAACCGGATAGACCGGTTGGTTTGCAATTGAACCGGACCGGTTCACTTAAGATTCAATTGAATCCTCTGGTTTTCTGTTTTATTTAAAATAAAATAAACCAAGACTTTTGGTTATTACGGATTGACCCCTGGGCTTCAGAAAAATTATACTGAGGCCCAACTGAGGGAAAATTTATGCATTTAGACCCCTGGAAAAATAATTAAATAATTAATTTAATTATTTAATAAATAAAGTTAAATTACTATTTTGCCCTTGTGGCATAAATAGAGTAAACGAAGTCCAAATTAAACATATAAATAGTGTATCCTTACTATTTTGGATATTCTAAGACTAATGGTAGGGTCCGTTTTACGAGATGGGACCCGAAAAATAAAGACACGTAAAGGGGTAAATGACCAAAATACCTCTTGACCAAAATTAACAAGTTATTAGTGTATTCTTACTATCTCGGACGTTCTGAGTCCAATGGTGAGGTCCACGACATGAGATGAGGTCTCGAAAATAAAGACACGTAAGGGGATAAAATGACCAAATTACCCCTAGTACCTCAAAAGCCAAATTAGAATCAGGGAAGGTCTAAACTGACTTTCTTTGACATCCCGGACTCAAAAATGGAGTCCAAATTATGAAACGACGTACAGAAAGATATGACACGTAAAACGATAAAATGACCATTTTGTCCTTTTACATGTAATAGTCCGAATTAAATGTTAGGAAAGCCTAAACTGACTTTCTTCGACACTCCGGACTCAATGGTAGAGTCTATTCGACCAAAAGAAATGTCTAAAATAAAAAGACATAAAATTTGATGAATAGCATCTATCAGATGACTATAAATTAGAGTAATGCCAAAGTACTAATACTAAGGCATGTACGAGAAACGAAATACGAAAAGACACGACACGTAAACATGTCAAATAAATAACTTTAAATTAAAGTTAATAGAACTCCCAGAAGAGTATAAATTGAAATAAATTCAATTTCTAACACATTAAATTATGTCATAGGTTACAAGTATGAGTTAAATTAAGTACCTATGAAATTATGAAATCGCTTTAGGATCTAATACGATTTAAGCATAAGTTAAGGAATATCGAGATGATATTACAATGAATGTGAAGTTGATGAGGTGTTTATGAATTGTTCTTAGGAACTACAAGGAAAGTGGGAAAGCGCATTTTAGCACTAACCCGAAAGAATCAAGGTGAGTAACCCTGTGTTTGAATTGGAGATTTAACTCCACGGATTTGAAAAAGTTTTAAGTTCAAAGATATGAAGTATTTGAAGTTCAAATTCAGTATTTACATGATTCAGCTTTTAATTGTACTGTTTTATAACTCTATATGACATGCTCAGTGATTGGTATTTATTATAGTTTTTTTAAAACATATTTCAGCATGTCTAAAGTTTTAAATGCCAAATTATGTTAAATATCCTGAATTTGATAGTTACAAGTATTTGAAGTCCTTTTGTAGAAATTATACATTTCATGTTTTAAATACTCATGAAAGTATCTATTAAAGAAGTTTTGTGATAAATGTTTTACAAGATAAATGGTACTAAGTACCACCCCCTATGAAGGTTGAAATCCTTCGGGATTCAACAGTAAATGCCCGGTAGTAGGATCTAATCCCCCAGGCAAATGAGATCGACAGTATTGGCAGTAAAATGGGAGTCTGGTTCGAAACAGATTCCACCTAATTAAAGAGAAAAGATGACAAAGTGATTTGGAAATGAAAGCAGGTTTTACCCTCATTTTCAAATACATATTTATGTGATTTAAAGTTTATATACTTTATCTGATGAAGTACGAGTTTCGCTTGGATACCTTAAATATTTTCAAGCTATTTGAAATGCATATGTTTTGAGTTATATACTCTATTTGACGAAGTACGAGTTTAGCTTGAATACTTTAAATGTTTCAAAGCTATCTGTTTATGAAATGCATATGTTCGAGTTATATACTCCATTTGACAAGTATAAGTATAGCTTGAATACTTAAAATGTTTCAAAGTTATTTGTTTTAAGAATGCATGTACTTTGTATTCTAAATTGTATAAGCAATTGGCAGTGAATGTTTTACAACTTTTATGTACTAAAAACCACTGCTAATTGAAAACCCCATGACGAACACTGGAATTGCTCACAAGTTTAGATTAGCTTACCCGAACTTTGTTCGGACCCCCTTTTCAGGTGATGCAGCAGACAGGGTCTTAAGGACAACGATGATGAGTCTAGCTGTTTTTGGAAGGATATGTTTAAGTAGTTCTCTTGAAGAACCTATGAACATTAGTAGTACGTTTTGTATTAATAGACAAAGTAAGAATATGTAATAAGCCCTCAGGGCAACTGAATATGTATTGTATCGATGTATAAAGTCTTTAAGTTTTCGTTATACTCTGAATGTGTAACCATGTATGCTATGTATGGAACAGTAGTATTGGACGGATGTGCATAATTTAAAAATGAGAAAAGAAAAGAAAAAGTTTTTCACGCTTCCGCAATCATGTGTAGCACATCTATTCGATACCGCTGCAGATGCGAGCCTTGTCTCGGGGCCTTTGGGTCTCTGGGCGGCGGTCGCGATCCGGTAATCCACAGAGGGTGGGTTTCGGGTCGTGACATACTGTCCTCCAATAAATTTTGGAAAGATTGATATTTCTCTGTTAGTGGAGAGTGGGAGGTAACCGACCCTGACGACCAGTTCTCCACGTTCCCCCGGAGCACGGGGTTTATGGGTGAGACCCCCTTTTCTTTTGTAATTTTGTTCTGTGCTAGTCTCTGTGTTTCTGACTAACCATTGTCCAAAACTTCCTTATGCAGATAAGAGCATCAAGAAGAGGCCTCCCTTCACTCCTGCCTTAAAAGACCAGTACAAGAAGCTCCTCAAGACTCCAAACAGGGACTACCGAGCTATTCTTCACTCGGGCTCCACAATGCTTCCCAAGGACAAGAATGTTGTCGATGAAGTCCTCAAATCTGTCGCCGGTAAATGGGGGTCGGCAAAGAAAAAGAGGGTGGCGAGCCAGCCTCCTCCTGGTGCGTCTTCTTCAAAGAAGACGAGGACGACCAACCCGTTCACTTCTGCGCCTCCCAAGAAGGGGGCCGCCTCCTCTGCTTCTCCCTCTTCTCGGCCTCCTCTGAGGGGCGTTGTGATCAGGGAGCCCTCCTCTGCCCCCCCAGAAGGGGGTGGTGATCAGGGACCCTTCTTCTGCCCCCCAGAGGGGTGCGGTGGCCCCGAGGCCTGCCTCCTCCTCGACTCAGAGATCTCAACCGAGGGGCAAGGCAAAAGTGGATGCTCGGTTGGAGCAAATGCCTGATGGATATAGGGCCGTCCATCAGGCCATTGAAGATTTCTGGGCGGAGGCCCCACGAAAGGACTCCCCCTCCTGCAGTACCAGAAAAGGTACTGAGAAGACGGTGGTTGGCGCTATGAGCGCCCATTTGAAGGTAACGACCGACCTTTCTTCCTTGGTGTTTCCCTTCTTTTCCTCTTTACTGATGTGCCTCTTATTTTATTTTTGCAGACTTTGCATAACTTGGCCGCCATGATGGAGGCCACAGTGGATCTGCAGGCCAAGGAAAGGTTGGAAGAAGAGCTGGATGAAGCTCGGCTACAGCTCGGCACGGCCCAATCTCAAGCCACCTCGGCCGAAGACGAGCTAAAGGAGGCGAGGAATTGCCTCTCAATCATGGAGTCTGAGAGGGATTCCATTAAGCTTGAGAGTGATTCTCTTCAGTCTAAACGGGACTCTCTTCTTCAGGACCTGACCAAGCTGAAGGAGGAGAATAGTGCCCTTCAGGCCTCCGTAGCTCAGAAGGTTGAAGAGGCCAAGGTTGAGACCGAGGCCAGGCTGAAGACTGAGCTCGAGAAGATGGGTGATACGATTGCGCAACTCAGTTATGACAACTTCAAGTCCAAGCTTCTCGCCAAGTTCCCGGATATCGACCTGTCCGGGATTGACGATGATGATGAGGATAAAGATGGTGATGAGGACGACGGATCTGCAAGTCCTTTAGTTTAGGAAAGCTTTTGTAGTCCTGTTTCACCTTCTTGTAACCGAGTTTGCATTTTAATGAAAGTATCTTCTTTTTAGAGCTCTGTCTTTACTTTTCTTTGAATGTTGGCGATCTTTGTGTTCTGCTAAAAAATGTACCAATGTCTTGTTGTGTGTAAACGGGCTTCGGCTTTTAAAATTTGTACTCTGACATAAATAAACCTGCTCGGGGTCCAAGGTATTGTTCTTACCGAATATGGTTGTCTTTCGAACTAACTTATGATAACCCCGAAGTAATGTGTAATAATAAGCAACTTGTGCCGAACTCTTGATATTGGAAGGGTTTTGAACCATGGACTTCTTTTAAGAAAGATAGCTAGTATAATAATCAATCAATCAGAGTACTAATTACCAATCGTAAAGACTTGTGCGAAATAGTTAATCTGACCACTTAGAACAAAATCCTGAGCTTGATTGCCGAACAAAGGGACTTGTATTGTAAGGATTCTTGATGGTCAGTGTGACTGAGCATTTAGTGTTATTCTGTCTGTTTGTAACTTTAGACACATAGTTTGGTGTATTGTGATGGATCAAACATCAGCCTTGTATATTAAGATGGACTAGACGTGAGGTTTGTTCATGAAGATGGACCAGACCTGAAGTCTGTACACTGCGATGGACCAGACCTGAGGTCTGTACATTGAGATGGACCAGACCTGAAGTCTGTGCATTAAGATGGACCAGACCTGAGGTCCGTACATTGAGATGGACCAGACCTGAAGTCTGTACATTTGAGATGGACCAGACCTGAAGTCTGTGCATTAAGATGGACCAGACCTGGGGTCTGTTCATTGAGATGGACCAGACCTGAAGTCTGTGCATTAAGATGGACCAGACCTGAGGTCTGTACATTGAGATGGACCAGACCTGAAGTCTGTGCATTAAGATGGACCAGAGTTGGGGTCTGTTCATTGAGATGGACCAGACCTGAAGTCTGTGCATTAAGATGGACCATACCTGAGGTCTGTACATTGAGATGGATCAGACCTGAAGTCTGTGCATCAAGATGGACCAGACCTGAGGTCTGTACATTGAGATGGACCAGACCTGAAGTCTGTGCATCAAGATGGACCAGACTTGGGGTCTGTTCATTGAGATGGACCAGACCTGAAGTCTGTGCATTAAAATGGACCAGACCTGAGGTCTGTACATTGAGATGTTTCACTGAATATTTTGAAATGAAAAAATTACTTTATTGATAATACTTTCGTAAATGCTCCATATTCCAAGGCCTGGGAACAGGTTTCCCATCCATGTTTTCCAACCAATAAGTGGTCGGTCTTACTGTTTTGGTGATTCTGTAGGGGCCCTCCCAGTTAGGTGATAACTTCCCCATGGTGGGATCCTTGGTGTTCTGGAACACCCTTCTTAGGACGAGGTCTCCCACTTGGAAGCTGGCGGGCCTGAGGCCAATTTTTGAGCGGCTGACCATTCTGCGCTGATATGCTTCCATTCTGATTACGGCCCGCTCTCTCCTTTCTTCGAGCAAATCCAAGTTTTCTGCGAGTTCTTGGCCATTGGTCTCCTCGTTGAAAGCTTCAGTCCTTAGGGTAGGCATGCCGATCTCAACATGGATTACTGCCTCGGTTCCGTAGGCGAGTGAGAAGGGAGTTTCTGATGTTAGAGTTCTCCTGGTTGTTCGGTAGGCTCAGAGTGCCCCAGGGAGTTCCTCGACCCATTTCCCCTTAGCTTCTTCTAATCTCTTCTTGAGAGCATCTAGGATTGTTCGGTTAGTGACTTCGGCCTGCCCGTTCGCTTGAGGATGACCAGGGGAGGAAAAGTGCTGGTTGATATTTAGGCTTTGGCAGAGTTTCTTGAATATTTTTCCAGTAAACTGTGTGCCATTGTCCTAGACGATTACGTGAGGTATGCCGAACCTGCAGATTATATTTTTTCAAGTAAAATGCTGGACCTCCTTTTCGGTGATGCGAGTCAATGGCTCTGCTTCAGCCCATTTTGAGAAGTAGTCAATGGCCACCAATAGGTATCTCCTGTTCGGTGTGGCTTTAGGCAATGGGCCTATGATATCCATTCCCCATTGCACGAAGGGCCATGGGCTAGTGATGGGGATGAGCTCATGTCGTGGCTGGTGCTGATAAGGGGCGAACCTCTGGCATTTGTCACACTTTCGAGTGTATTCCTTTGCTTCTTTCAGCATTCCAGGCTAGTAGTAGCCTTGAGTTAGAGCTCGGTGTGCTATGGTTCTTCCTCCGTTATGATTTCCACAAATTCCTTCATGAATTTCTGCTAGGACGTACTGAGATTCCTCGGGTGCTAGGCATTTTAACAATGGTTGAGTGTAAGATCTTCGGTAGAGCCTTCCGTTAAGGATAAGATACCGAGCTGCTCTGATGCAGATTCTTTTTGCTTTATTTCTGTCTTCTGGGAGGATTCCTTCTTCCAGGTACTAGAGTATAGGAGTCATCCAGTTCTGAGGCTGTTCTGTGATTTGGGCAACCTGGATCTCCTCGGTGCTAGGCCTCGGCTGGTGAGAGAATTTTATCGTTGAATCCACCCCTGTCTTCATGTGAGATGCCATGTTTGCCAAGGCATCGGCTCTACCGTTTTGACCTCTTTCTATTTTTTGGATCGAGAATGCTCGGAAGGAATGTTTCAACAAATTGACTAGTTCTGAATATCGAAGCATTCTCTCATCCTTGACAGCGTATTCTCCTTGAACTTGGCTAGCCACTAATTGGGAGTTAGAGAATACCTCGAGGTTCTGCACCTCGCATTCTTGAGCTAGCTTTATCCCCAGGATAAGGGCCTCATACTCTGCTTCGTTGTTGGAGGCTATGAACCCCAAGCTAATTGCTCTTTCAGTTGTAAGCCCATCAGGAGAATGTAGTACCAGCCCTGCTCCAGCACCTCGGTTGGTAGATGACCCGTCAGTATACAATTTTCAAGTTCCCATATTGTCACAGAGTTGTGCTTTGCTTAGTAGTGGGGGAGTGAATTCCGCGACGAAGTCTGCCAAAGCCTGCCCTTTAATTGAGACTCATGGAACATAGGATAAATCGAACTCCCCTAGTTCCACCGACCATTTGACCAGTCATCCTGATACTTCTGGTTTTCTCAGGACTGTTTTCAGTGGGTAAGCAGTTGGAATTTCTATGGGATGTGCTTAAAAGTAGGGTCTGAGTTTTCGTGCAGATACTATGAGTGCAAGGGCTAGTTTCTCAATCTCGGGGTACCTCTTCTCTGTGTCCAGTAATGCCTTGCTGATATAGAAGATGGGCCTCTGCACGCTCCTGTCCTGTCTGACTAGTACTGAACTGACAGCGTTCTCAGAGACTGCAAGGTAGAGAAGTAGCCTTTCCCCTTGGATCGGTTTTGACAAGAGCTCGGGCGAGGCTAGGTACCTTTTGAGTTCCTGAAAGGATTTTTCACACTCATCAGTCCATTGTAAAGATTTGTTACCTTTCAGAGCCTTGAAAAATGGTAGACAACGATCCGTGGACTTGGAAATAAATCTGCTCAGGGCTGCTATCCTACCATTCAGAGCTTGAATGTCCTTCTTGGTTTTTGGGGATTTTAGTCCGATCAGAGCCCCGATTTGGGTCGGGTCTGCTTCTATACCTTTCTGAGAGACTATATATCCCAGGAATTTCCCCTTTGTTACACCGAAGGTGCATTTCGAGGGATTGAGCTTCATCTTATACTGTCTGAGAATATCAAATGTCTGTGCTAGGTGCTGGAGATGACTGCTCTTCTTTAGGCTCTTGACCAGCATATCATCAATGTAGACTTCCATAGTACTGCCGATAAGAGGGCTAAACATCTTGTTAACAAGGCGTTGGTATGTGGCTCCGGCATTCTTTAGTCCGAACGGCATCACTCTATAGCAATAGAGACCTCGTTCAGTGATGAATGAAGTCTTCTCTTGGTCGGGGGGATGCATCTGTATTTGGTTGTACCCAGAATAGGCATCTATGAAGCTCATGAGCTCGTGCCCTGCAGTTGCATCGACTAACTGATCTATTCTTGGAAGGGGGAAGCTATCTTTAGGGCATGCCTTGTTGAGATCTGTGTAGTCGACACAGACTCTCCACTTGCCATTCTTCTTTTTGACCAGGACAGTGTTGGCCAGCTAATCAGGATAAAATACTTCTCGTATCATGTTGGCGTTGAGCAACCTTTGAACTTCATCGTTGATGACCTGATGTCGCTCTGGAGCGAGTGGCCTTCTCTTTTGTCTCACTGGTGGATGGTCCGGATCCACCATTAGTCTGTGTGTGATAAGGTCGGGATCTATTCCCTCCATGTCCCTTGTTTCCCAGGCGAACACAGAGAGGTTTTTCTTTAAGAACTTGACCAACTCATCCTGCTCGGTACGTGTCAGGTCGGGACCTATCTGCAGGTATCGCCCCTGATCTTCCGAGCTGACCAGGACTTTAATAGGTTCTCCTATAGGCTTGGCCCTGCTTTCCCTTCCTCTGGGGCTCAGTGGCTCGTCGATCTTGGAGGGACAGTCTTCTGCCTCATGACAGCAAGGGTGGATTGCATCCTTGCATTCACGGGCGTGCAGTAATTGCTATTTAGGGACCTTGGCCTTGAGTGCGAGGGCATGGCATTCTCGGGAGGTCGGTTGGCATCCTCTGATAGAGTAGACGGTCTGATTGTGCACGTACTTCAGGCATTGGTGGAGAGTTAACGTGACTGCTCCCATCTCATGTAGCCAAGGCCTCCTAATTATGACGTTGTAGGGAGATTTGGCTTTTAGGACCATGTACTCAACTATCGTGGTCTTTTGTCCGTCCCCTTCGCCTGTAGTTGTGGCCAGATCGACCCTTCCCAATGGAGTATTGAGGTTTCCGTCGAAGCCCACCATGATTATACCAGTGGGCTTAATGTCATTGGGGTCGAGTTTCATATGCTTAAAGGGGTCGTAGAACAGTATGTTAGTCGAGCTTCCAGTGTCAACAAGGACTCTTCGGATCTCAAAGTTAGCGATCTTGAGGGAGATGACCAGGGCGTCACTGTGAGGACAATGTACTCCTATAAGATCGTGATCCGTAAACTGGATTTCAGGCACAGGTTTTAACCTTTTCTCCAAGTTAGCGACCTGTAGGATGTTGGGAGCAGACCTGGCCTCCCGAGCATAACGTTTCCTCGACCTGTTAGAAGTGTCTGTTGCAGGGGAATCTGCGTGTAGGACAAAGATCACCTGGTTGTTCTGTCGTGGGGGCTCGTTCCTACCCTCCTTCTGTTCTTGCTTCTGGTCGGCCTTCCTCTGCTGGGGTCGTTCGTCACGGGGGTTCTATCCTCCGTCTTGCTTGACGAACTCTTGTAGTCGTCCTTTCCTTATTAGCTGCTCAATCTCATGCTTGAGATCTTTGCAGGTATTGGTTGTGTGCCCTCGGTCCTTGTGAAAATCACAGTATTTGGTTTGATCTCGGTAGCTGGGGTCTCCTTTCAAGGGCTCTAGCCATCTCAGATTTTCTCGAGATCTTACTTGCTTCAGTATGTTGTACGGAGAGGTATTTAGAGGAGTAAAGTGGTTGAATTCTCTCAGCCCAGAATTGTAGGAGGTTCTGGGGGCCCCCCTTTTTTCTGGGCTTCTGGCTCTTTTCCTAGCCGAGCTGGTATCCTTCCTTTGGTCGTCCTTCTTCTGACCGTCTTTCTTCTGGTCGTCTTTCTGAGCTTGTTCCTTGACCTTTCTAGAAGTGTCTCTGGCCTCCTCCAAGTTAATGTATTTCCTTGCCCGGTCCATAAGTGCCGCCATATCTGCGGGGGGATTTTTGGTCAGGGAGTCTCTGAAGCCTCCTTGTGCAAGACCAGCGGCCAGAGCAGCCACTAGGAAACCGGAGCTACAATCTGTTACCTCGGTGAGCTCGGCGTTGAAACGTGCTATATACCCCCTGAGTGATTCTTCCCTTATTTGCTTTATGTTTAGCAGGAATTCTGGACCCTTTCTCAGCCTCCTACTAGTCATGAATCTGTCCAGGAATCTCCTGCCGAGCTCATAGAAGCTAGATACTGAGTTTGGCGGGAGGTGGTGGAACCACTTCAAGGCGGTACCATTGAGGCTGGTCACGAACGTTCGGCATAGAAAAGCATCAGAAGTACCGTGTAAAGCCATGGTGTGCTGGTAATGGGAGAGGTGGTCCCCCGGGTCCCCAGTCTCATCATAAGGGGTGAATTTGGGGACGATGAATTTCTTGGGTCTTTCCTCAGCCATGATAGCATTAGTGAATGGGGTGGCCGACCTCCCGAGCAGTCTGGCCAGCTCGTCCTGTTCCGGATACTGGGCCCCCCTTATAATGGCAGTGCGGTCCATTGATTCGGTAACTTCCTCGGCTCTTATTAACCCCCTTGGCAAGATGGGCTGGTGCGAGGCAAGTCTCGTGACTTCAGGGCCTATATGAGTAGGCTGATCTTGGCCCATTACTGGGGGGTTGTTTTGATTCTCTTGCACTGGTGGTGCAGGAACCACTGGAGGTGGTGACTCTTGTGGAACGTGGTTCACTCCCGAGGCCCCAAGGATGGGGATTCGGGTGGTGCTTCGATAATGGACTTTTGGGACAAAGGCAGGGACTCCTCGGTCGGCTGCTGTCGACGGCTGGGGATCTCCATGAATATTGGCAGCCATAGGGGGCTGCACCTCCCGAGTGTTTGCGGCAACGGGTGGATTTTGGAGATTGGTTTCATGATTCTGGGTGAACATCGCCAGGGTCCTGGACATGGTCACGAGCTGTTCCCGTAACAACTAGTTCTGCCGCCTGGTTTCGACGAGCTCCTGTTGTACGGGATCATTCACTCGCCCTCTTCCTCGTTCGGCTGTCGGTTGAGGATGAGGGTTTTGAGTATTCTTCCTGGGTCGCTGGTTGGGAGCCATGATCCTTTGATAAACGGAAGATGAGCTTTGAATAACTAGAGCACTTGGTGATTGTCGTTCCCACAAGCGGCGCCAAACTGATGCTGCACTTTTTGGCCCACGTGAGATTCAAGCTCGGCTCCCTGCGAAACACTTGAAACAGAAGATCAGAGGACCACTGGGCTGGCTCCAGCGGTAGCCGCTCTGATGCTTAAGTCAATAAACTGAATTGAAGGACTATAATGAAAGCCAAATAATGAGCATGAAAGTAAAGCGTATCTTTAGGGTTGAATTTATAAGCAATGGCTCTCCCAAGTTGATTAGGATTTGGAACCATGAATATAGGGATTGGATCTTCGGAGATATCAGTTACCTTGTTGAATATGGTAACTCAGTGTGGCAGTTTCCTTGTTGGAGACAGTTTCCTTATTTCGTGCTCGGTGCTTATTGAGGCGGTGATAAGGTCTGATCATTGACGTGCTATACTGCAGACTTGCATCTATATACGTTAGCTTTGTAGGAGAGTAGTCCTGCTTTGATACTATGAGCTCGGTCCATATGGCTTATGCCCTTTGATCGACCGAGGATGAGGTATATGACCGAGCATGAACTGAATGACTGAACATAAGTCATACGGCCGAGCATGAACTGAATGACCGAACATAAGTCATATGGCCGAACATGAGCTGCATGATTGAGCATAAGCTGACCTGCAGTTACACGTGTCATGTAGTGGTTGGTGTGTCACATAGTGGTATATCACCAACCATTAACAACAGCTTCTAAATACATTAATAATGTATCACATCATGGGCCATTGCCAGGGCTTCTCAAATCAGGCCCAACATTGCTAATAATACCAAAATTATTGTATATTCACACACACACACAGACAGGGTGAGACTAAATGCACTTTGATATTATATTCAAAACATAAGTTTTCTCATTTATTACATAAAACAAGCAAAAATACGAAGCCCATCTCTCTCTCTCTCTCTCTCTCTCTCTATATATATATATATCTTGTATTTCAATGATAGATTAACTTATATCCTGTTCTCAATATCTTTCTAGATCTTTTTAGATGTTCTCAACGTTGACAAGGTTTTTATATCGGATGGTTAAGTGGGCCAATGTGATTAAGCAAGCCCGAAATTATGCCGTCGATTCCCATTTTAAAAACATTTGATAACCTTTTCATACGAGGCTGGTCCACTTAATCCATTCATGCGTCTGGATCGGGTTAACTCGAACCTTGATCTAACTCGATTCACATGATTCGATTTATCGGGGTCATCTTCTTCACCGAGACAGTTACAGTTCAGAAAAATCTTAAAATTTTCAGAGGCAGATTCGTGATTTTTTGAGCATGGTTTTAGCTTGTTTCTGTTCGAATCTTTCTCTGGGACTTTAACTTAGATTGTTGCATCGTTTTTTAAAGCTCAAATCAAGCTCACAAACTTGTTCATAGCTTTCATGGTTGAACTGTATCCTGTTTCGATTTGAGATCATCTCTTCACCAAATCAGATGGGCAGCTTGGATGCTTTTTCTTGAAATCCAAGTGTGTCAAGTTCTATTAGGAAGGCCCAGGTCACCTGTCGGCCCATATTCCAAATCAAGGGGAAGCTGATTAAATATTGAAAAATATTATTCTATTTAAGAAAAATACTTTGTATATCAATTTAGTTTATCGAATTAATTTATTAGATAATGTGTTAATGATATTTTAAAATTGATAGATTTATTGTCTTTTATTTAACTTTTAAAAAAATATTATGATAAATGATGTCATATAGCAAACCAATCTAGTATACTTACATTACTTACTTTTCAAATATATCTCCTAAATTTTATATTTTAAATGATATGACACTGTAATATTGATAATGTATTAAATAATATAATTAATGTGCCATAATAATGCTTTGCCACATCATTTGCTGTAATGATGCACTATCATAATGATGCCCTATTTAATGAAAGAATTACATTAATTACACGATTTCAAATATTTTCAGTAATCAAATGCTATGTCAATTTCATATCTTTTGTGATAAAAATTTGAGATGCAATTTTGGAATGTGTAGCATTGTTCATATTTTAATGTCAATCTTGTGTCCACCTATTCACATGAGAAGTGTAGCATTGAGCAATGTTTCAGTTAGACATTAGGGACACTGACTATGCTGACAAAAATTTTTTACCTAAAAAATTTATACAGATGAGTTTTCAGTATTGTATTGACTGTTTATCACATTATATCATATATGATATTACATAGAATTAATATAATACTGTCCAACTTATTTGTGTAAATATTTTTGATAAAAAGAAATCTGATAACCAAAATATTACTATTCAATGTTAGAAAAAAGAAAAAAAGAAAAAAAATAGAGAGTAGGAAAGTAGTCAAGGTAACTCTGCCCACTTGAAAATTAGTGGAGCCATAAAGAGAATCCAAACAAGGCATTAAACAAAGCAAAGTGAAGATAAGGAAGGAAGCATCCAAAAGATTCCATGCCCACCAAATTGAAAATAATCTAATTCTTGTTCTGATCCTGCTTTAGAAAGAAGCAAAATAGGGCTCCACGCCCAAAAGCTACTCAATGGCCCCCACTTTATAATTTGACCAAAATGCCCCCATATTCTTTGCTTGCCTTGGGACAATACATTATGAATTGATACCTTTTATCCTAAGTTCCTAACTGCTTCCCAAAGCTATCACAATATTTTAAGATACAAATTTATTAGATCGAATAGTTATTTACAAACATTAATTTTTTATTATATATATATATATATATATTTAAAAATCTCATTATCCAACGTTGATATGAATTTCAATATTTAAAAATGTCATTATCAGACAAATTTAATATTTAATATTATTTATACAAAATATATATTCTTAAATTCGAATCCATACATATAATGTTTTTTGGATTTTCTTCAAATGGCAACATTCACAATATTGAAATTCATTTTTTATTTTACTTTCATTCTTGGAAATGTATATATTCAAGATGTTGAATTAATATCTTAAAATAATATGTGAAAGTGAATAAAGCTATTCAATTTAAGGAAATATCCAAACAGGCCTTTAATGTGTTAATTAACAGGGAATAAAATACCATGGAAGGATGACAGTTTGATTCTTTCTTGGCTATATTTAAAATGAAAACAATGTTCCACAAAACCACATGAAAATAGTGTTATCTATGGGTGGATGGGGTCAGATTAAATAAGAACTATACATTCCTTGATAAAAAGTAGGGATAATCTGTATAGGCAAGCTATAAAATTTCAAAAGATTACTTCTATATTCTCTTTCTCTATATAAATAAGATGTCCATCCTGGATTAATAATAAGAAAATGCCAAAGGCCATTAGCCCACTTTTGGATCCAAAGTAGCCTCATAAAACCTTTATAATATTGAAGTTGGAGGAATCTCTCTGTTTTTTTTTTTTTTTTTTAATTTTTGGATTATTGATGAGGAACTTTACATGACTTGTGCCTCTAACAGCTAAGCTACATCTACTTTTTAGCATAAGTCTATAACTATTTTGCATAAGTTAGCATTTTGGAATAAGGTAATCATCTTCGGGATGTAAGCTTTTGTGACGTCGAACTTAGAATATTTGAATTTATGGATCATTCTAGAGTAGGTTGGAGGAATCATATCATATCATCGCAGCTACAACTCTACAAGCTTGGCATACACATGCAGACATGTCCATATTCATTCCCAAACACCCCTTTTCCACAGCTGAGAAGGTTATTTAAGTCATTCTAAAATCCATTATAAAGTTCCTTTGTGACTAAGTATAATTTAGTTAGTTTCACATTAATGCGCAAATAAAGTTCTTGAATAATACCCTAATGCAGGAAAAGCAAATGCCGCAAAGGTGAGGGACATTTTTGAATTCTTGAAGAGCTTTCAGGATCACAACTAAATAAAAGACATTCTCACCCACTAAAACTTAAAAGAGAAAGCTGAAGAAGACAACACAAGAAAAAAAGAAACGAGAGAGAGAGAGAGAGAGAGAGAGAGAGAGAGAGAGAGAGAGAGAGCTGCAGTACTGGTGCAAAAGAGTTTAACACAGAAGACATGTATAGATTCAGCAACACGGTGATCGGTTTCTTGAACCTTTTCACCCTCCTAGCATCTATACCGATCATCGGCGGAGGACTGTGGATGGCAAGAAGCAGCACAACCTGTGAAAGTTTCCTCCAAACGCCACTTCTGGTGGTTGGCTTCATCGTTCTCATAATCTCCCTTGCTGGGTTCATTGGAGCTTGCTTTCACGTTGCGTGGGCTCTTTGGGTGTACTTGGTGGTCATGTTGTTCCTCATAGGGACTCTACTGGCTTTAACTATATTCGGTTTTGTCGTCACCGGCCAAGGCGGCGGTGTGGAGGTTCCCGGTAAGGTTTACAAAGAGTATCATCTCGATAACTACTCGCCATGGTTGAGGAACAGAATTAAGAACCCTCATTACTGGATGACCATCAGGAGTTGCATATTGGGTTCAAACAATTGTGCTAAGATTGCCTCTTGGACTCCTATGGATTATTTAATGAGAGACATGTCTCCCATACAGGTGATCTATTTTTCTCTTCAAGCTTAAACTTAAATCGATTTTTTTTAAATTTTTTATATTTTGGTATTGAAATTTATGACTGTCATTCATATATATATATAAAACATACTTTGGTATCTAGTACTCTCTCTCTCTCTCTCTCACACACACACACACACACACACACTTACTTTATATATCTGGTCATCTTACCTTGTAGAGACAATGAGACATTTTGAGTTCTGGTTTTCAGCTGGTTTAGGGGTACTATAGTCCATCAAATAAAGTTGTGACTTTTGTGCATGTTTACGGGTTAATAGTACTTGAAAGTTAGGTCTTCCTCTTTTTACTTCTTTTTGGGTGTTAATTGATATTTCAACATTTTTTGTGGGAAAAAATATTTTTTAATACTTCAATATGAATTATACAATATAAAGAGAAAAATCGAGATGATTTTGTTTGATTTTGATTTTGATACTTTTCTTCATATCTATAAGGGCATTTTAGGTCATTACATATTTCAACTATTGCATGAACAATGGAAGCTTCCATTTCCCATCCAATTTGTTATGGTTGATATGTGTGTGTATATATAGATATAGCTCACTCTGCTTCTATATGTGGAAGACAGTAAAATGATTAAAATAGCCCTTGAAATTGATTCAAGCAATTAAACATGGTTTAAAACATTTGAAGAAAAAAAACTTAGCAATTTTTTAGGTTAGTAATGTAAGAAATTATTTTGTGAAATCGTCACACTATATCATTATCACATATAGTGTAATGGCAACTTACAAAACTTTTAAATTTTTCGTAATTCATACACACTTACTTCCTCAATAATTTAAATAATTCGTACAGTTTAGAGATACCATCATACGGTCTCATCTAATAATTTCTCGAGTGGTGTTATATCTGACCAATTTTCTCAATGTAATATTTTTGTTCTAAATATAAGACAATAAGGCTCGTCGTATAAATGCGTATGAGATCATTTATTTGTGTTTAAGAGTGAGAAAATAAATTAAAAAATTTTGTTATATTTAACCAAATTTTTTATTATAGTTATATAGCTTTATTATTTTTTTTTTGGGCCAAGAATGTTATGATTTTGTATGCAGTCCGGTTGCTGCAAGCCACCATCTTCATGCAATTACGGGGCAACAATGTTGGCCCAAGACGCAGACTGCTATCGGTGGAACAACGCACCCAACGTGCTGTGCTACGAGTGTGATTCATGCAAGGCCGGCGTCCTAGAAAATGTCAGAAGAGATTGGCACAAGCTCTCTGTCCTCAACATTGTCATGCTTGTCCTCCTCATTGGCATCTACTCCATTGGCTGCTGTGCTTTCCGGAACACCAAAAGGGCCGAGACCGATTACCCGTATGGCGAGAACAGGATGTCCAAAGTCCGCCCCAGATGGGATTTCTACTGGTAAGAGATCTGCCATTCTTGCAGTATTTAACTGTTGTATACCATAGTTTAAGTGTACATGTGTATGTAAATATATAAATACACCGGTGACCTTTAGGTCATAATGTAATAATTTTATTATTGAGCCGCCCTTTATATGTATGTATATATATATATATGTATATATATGTGGGTGTATATTATTGCTAGGAGATGACTTTGATTTACATTTTTTTTTTTTTTTGCAGGTGGAGATGGTGGTATGACAGAAAGCACCAGCTTTATTAGCCAAAGCTCTTTTACTGGCCACAATTCTCAGTTTGTGTTGGTTCTCCAAAGTTGGGACAATTCTGTTGTTTTTATCAGTGTATGAGCATAGAGCTAGCTTTGCAATCCTTTACTTTTTATACAGTTGCTTTTTTTTTTTTTTTTTCGTACAAAGATTTCACTTTATTTCGAAGATCATACCAGTGGTGTTACTTTTACTTTACTTTACTTCCCTTAATACTGAAAAGAAATGGAAGTGGCACGACCAACTTGGCTCTTTCTTTAGTGTATGTATAGTTAAGTAAAATATTTAAAGGGAAGTTGGGTTGGTCCAATATGATATAATATTTGGAAATCATATCTGGTGCAACCTAAAAGTAATATATCCCAACATATCATATTACATAAATTGGGGCATACATAATATATTTTTTTATATAAGCAATAACACTAGGATGTTTGTGTTGGGTGGTTGTTATGAATTTATCTAAATTTTTTATGACCGTTTGCAATTTGATACGATCTAAAAAATGAGCAATGTGTGAATTTTTTGACCTGCTTTTATTTTTGGGTCTATCTTGTCTCTTGTATTATAATCTATTTATATAAGAGTATTATCTTTTAGGATTTTGATTTAGGAAAAAATAGTCGTCATTTGAGAAAAAAAGGGGTTTCGAGTTTTGGAAGTTTTTTATTCTTGTAATTTCTTTGACATAGTAAGCCGATCATCACTGTCCGTAGACATAAGCATCTTACCGAACCACATAAATCTTGTATCCTTTTTGTGCATTTTGTTTATTTTTGCTTGTGTGAGATTGATTTATTGTTTGTTTCATCACTTCTGCATAAATAATTTATAGGTCTAAAACTAGGGTCGGGTTGGTTTAGAGGCCTGTCTAACCTTTTGGGTTAAGATTTATTTGAGTTTTTTCTAGGCCTTATTTACTAATGACTCTTAGGACACTTGTGGGAGCCTTCCAATCTTTCCATGGCTATCTAGTCTAGGGATAATGAAGATTCAATTACTTTTTGAATCATGTTTAAGCGTCGAGCAATTATTTTTTGCATTTTAGAAGGATGTTATTTTAATATAGCAAAAATTATTAAAATATCAACTTTTACCATTTAAACAAATTCAGTATGTTTTAATTTATTTCATAAAACAATTTCTCTGATTTAACTCTGTTTTTCAGAAGTAGACTGATAAATGTTTTCTAAGAAAAACTACATAGTTTTTCTTCACACAAGGCAAGCTATAGTATCTGCCATTGTAAATGACTTTGAATGGAATTGGGATAAGCTTCTTAAGGGTAGAAGGAGGTTGTCTACCTTAACAACCCTTGCTCTAGGAGAGGTTATCAGGAATACCCCTTCTTCTCTAAAGCCTATCCATCAGTGAGTGATTCAACAGTGTGGACCTTGCAGAACTCAATAAAATTTACAACTAGCTTCGGGTGGAATGGCCTGAGGCATGCTTAAGATCCTGTGGAATGGTATGATCTCATTTGGTATGCTTTGATCTTTGTATGATTGGAGCCTTTTCCTTGTTTGACACTGTTATTTTTGTATTCCTTGGGGATGCGTCTACATATCTCTCTGTCTATAAAATTATTCTTACCCAAAAAAGTAGTGTATCTATCGACTTTTAAACTATAAAGGTTCAAATGAAAATGAGTAAAATTATAGGGGCATCTGTGTAATTTTTTTTTTCTCTTTTCTTTTAAAAATATATTAAAAAAATGAACTTTAGGTAATTACTTACGAGTTTGTAGTGTCTCCATCTCAACTGAAACAGAAGATCTCCATATCTCTCATAATAAGTGAACCCCGCATATTGAAATTATAAATTTTTTTCACATAATTAGAAGGTAGTCCCCACATACTGTAAGAAGAATGAATATCTTCTATTTATGTTGAAATGGAGATGCACCCGACCCATTATTTATACAATAATGCTATCCATACACAAACATTCTACCCAATAATTCTACCTGTCGAGAGAAATTTCCTACCAAATTTTTTTCCACTGATTTTCCCAATGAAACCTGTTGATGTGACTTGTTGATTGGGCAACCACATCAGCAGGTATATATTTTTGGTAGAAAAATAGGGTATGAATAACATTATTGTTATTTATATGGAAGTCGTTTGGCCAAGGTTGGGGCAATCTTTGGATTGACAATAGAGAAATTAAAAATGGAGTCCCTTTAGTTAGAAGGAAAAAGGGACACCAGAAATCCAACTTTCTTCATAGTTCATATAATGGCCTAATGATATAGAAAATATAGATGACTTAGATAGCATTAATAAAACCTAAGCCCAATATTTTTGTAGAAGAAGGGGAGTTGTGTTTCCCAACTTAGGTAAGCTTACTTTACATTTGAAAAGTTATAGCATATTGACTAAGAGGGAAATTGAGTCTCATTAAGCACTCACGAGGTGTTAGGTTGTAAGTTCAAAAACTCCACAACAACAATAATAACCTAACATGACCGCTCGAGACTATGTGAGGCTTAAAGTAAAAATTCTACATGCCATCTTTTTATTTTTCAATATTAATTAGTGTAATTTTTTTTCTTCAAGATTATACTTCTATGGGCCTTTTAGTAAGCATAAGTTTTATAAGACTTGCAGTTTCTTAACTATAGACATATATAAAATTGGAGCCTTTCAATTTTATTTTAATTTTAATTTATATTTTTATAAGGCCATGAGTTTTACGAGGCTTAGACTTCTGATCAGAGCTATATCGTAGACGTATAAAATTGTGACATCATAAGTATATTATGAAATTTTCTTATGCCTTAATTTAAGTATTATAAGTATTTAAAAACAAATCAAAATATAATTAAAAAGTTACGTATAATTACTTATTTTTTATCAAAAATTATTTATATAAAAAATTATTAATTAATGAAAAAGTAAAAAAATTAATAATTAAAAAAATTTTAATTTCTCATGTTGTTTTAATTATAAGAATTTCACAGTAGTAAGGTCGAACGATGTCATTAATCTCTCTGAAGCTTATTACAGAACAATCAGCAGTACAACATCTCTGACCGCAGCTTGCTTTTCTCTCTCCTGCCAGGACCTCTTAGGATCAAACATATTATAATCGCCAAATAAACGTACGTGGCTACCAAATCAGCCATAGAAACCAATTGACATTTCTTAAAAGCCTGCAGGCAAATTTGGGAAGCTCTTTTACCCACAAAAGTTCTCTCTCTGATTCCAAAAACCACAAGCCAGTGGAGGGAATTCAACCCTAACAAACGTACCAAAGTCAAAAAGCTGTTCCTTCATTTGATCTTCTTTTTCGCTAATATCTTTTCTTTTTCCTTTCTCGAGAACTCAAATGACGAACGATTTTCTTTCACTTTCGCTGAGAAGGAACGCTGGGATGAAAAGAGAAAGGCCCGCTTGGTGCGAGTTGTTGGAAATTGGAAGTAAAATGGATCATCAAAGAGAACACAAAACAGAGAATAAAATTCTGTTACACTATCACATAAATTTCACTCAAGAAATATCTCTATTTTCATTAAAAATTATCACAATATCAAGGAATACAAGAGAGAAGACCAAACTGATTTTTCCAGCAAGAAAACACACAAAAAAAAAAATAGTCACAAAATGAAGCTACAGCTCCTCACAAATCTGCTGCGTTTTTCCTTTGCAGCAACTCATTTTCTCTGTTTTCCAGCCGTCCACTCTCTATGTTATGAGCAGCAACTCCAGCCACTTTTCCTTGGTCAAAACACCTCTAATTTTACCACTTTATGGCCAACTATTCCAAGACAACCTGTTCAACTTTCCCATGCAACTATTAATGAACAAAACTCTATAAATAGACCTCCAAAAATAGCTTGGACACTTCTAGTGTTTACCTCTTCAAATACCATGACTTTTCAATACCCAAAAATACACAAACAACCTTTTAAGAATTGAGTTTATAAAACTAACATCCCCCCTTAAACTCAATTCCTTGAGTTCTCATGCCTAACATCATTTTCAATCTTCCAAACACATCATGCTTTAATGGCTTTGTAAAAATGTCGGCAACTTGATCTTGAGTCTTGCAATGCACTAACTTCACTTCTCCATTCTTCACATGCTCTCTAATAAAATGGTAGCGCATATCAATATGTTTACTCCTCTCATGGAATACCGGGTTCTTTGCCAACGCCATCGCCGATCTATTATCAACAAGGATCTCCGTAGAAATTTCTTGAGAAAATCCCAAATAATTCAACAAGTTCCTCAACCAAATAGCATGACACACTGTAGAATTTGCAGCTACATACTCCGCTTCACACGTAGACAAAGTAACAATTGCTTGCTTCTTGGATGACCATGTAAAAGCCGTATCTCCCATGAAAAAACAATAACCCGAGGTACTTTTCCTTTCATCCAAATCTCGTCCCCAATCACTATCCGAATATCCAACAAGTCTAAAATCATTAGTACAAAAATAAAATAAGCCATCATTGAGTGTACCTTTGATGTAAAGCAAAATCCTCTTTGCCGCATTAAGATGAGTTTGATCCGGTGTTTCCATGTATCTACTAACCAAACCAACTCCATAAAGAATGTCCGGCCTTGTGCAAGTAAGATACCGAAGACTTCCAACTAAACTTTTAAAGTAAGTAGGATCAACATTTCCACCACTAATGTTCTTCCTCAATTCCAATCCAATTTCTACGGGTGTGTTCACCGGGTTGCAAGAATCCATCTTGAACTTCTTAAGCACTTCCTTTGCATAGCCACTTTGAGAAATAAAAATTCCATCTTCACTTTGCTTAACCTCAATTCCAAGGAAATGAGACATTAAGCCAATATCGGTCATTTCAAACTCTTTAACCATGCTTCTCTTGAATCCATCAAACATCATTGGATCATTGCCGGTAAAGATCAAGTCATCAACATAAAGGCAAACAAGTAGCACACTTCCATTGCCATCCATCTTCATATACAATGCATGCTCATAAGGACACTTTTGAAAACCATTCTCATGAAAATACTTATCAATTCTAGCATTCCATGCACGCGGTGCTTGCTTTAATCCATAGAGAGCTTTTCTCAACTTGTACACTTTATCTTCATGTCTCTTTTTCACATATCCCAAAGGTTGTTCAACATAAATCTCCTCCTCAAGAAATCCATTCAAGAATGCCAATTTTACATCAAGTTGGTAAAACTTCCACTTGTTTTGTGCCGCCAAAGAAATCATCAACCTAATTGTTTCCAAACGAGCAACGGGAGCAAATACGTCATCATAATCAATTCCAGCCCTTTGCTTGTAGCCTTTAGCAACCAACCTTGCCTTGTATCTTTGGACTTCACCATTCGCATCCTTCTTGGTTTTATAAACCCATTTCACACCAATTGCTTTATGACCTTGGGGAAGACTAACTAATGCCCATGTATCATTCTTTTCAATTGCCTTCATTTCTTCATCCATTGCTATTCTCCATTTTTCTTCTTGAACTGCTTCTTCAAAACATAAAGGATCACAATCCATGAATAAACAAAAAAAATTCAAGTTACCTTCAAAATTTTTCGTAGACTCATAAATCTCTTGCAAACTTCTCATTTTTCTTGGCCTTTCACTTGAGCTTGAATCCGATGATGAAGATGATGATGGTGATGATGATGATTCACCTGTAGAAGATGAAGGAGATCCATGTGGAGGTGTTTGTGGCTCTCTTTGGACTTCCCTTGGTTCTTCGGACTCTTCTTCTTCAAGCATACGTTCCACTTCGATGGCTGGAATTTTTTCTTTCCAATCCCACATGTCTTCCTCTTCAAAGATAACATCTCTAGTCATGATCACTTTCTTGGTAATGGGGTTGTATAACTTGTACCCCATTGTTCTATCACCATACCCAAGAAAAATGCATTTTTCGCCTTTATCATCAAGCTTTGTCCTTTTTGCTTCGGGAATCTTCGCATAAGCAATACATCCAAAAACTTTAAGATGGGCTACACTTGGCTTGAATGAACACCAAGCTTCCTCCGGAGTCTTGAAACGAACACTTTTGGTTGGACATCGATTCAACAAGTACACTGCACATACTACGGCTTCGGCCCAAAATTCTCTAGGCAATCTCTTTCCTTTCAACATGCTTCTAGCCATATCAAGAATAGTTCTATTTTTTCTTTCCGCAACTCCATTCAATTGAGGTGTGTAGCTTGGCGTGAACTGATGCACAATTCCATGCTCCTTGCAATAATTTTCAAATAAATCAGAATTATATTCACCACCTTGATCGGATCTCAATCTCTTGATAAAATAGCCACTTTGCTTCTCAATAAGATTCTTGAACTCCTTAAAAACTTCAAACACTTCGGACTTCCTTCTTAAAAAATACACCCAAGTCTTCCGGCTATAGTCATCAATAAAAGTAAGAAAATAGCGATTCTTACCATTTGACATAGGCTTCAAAGGACCACAAACATCGGTGTGCACAAGCTCCAAGGGTTGGGATGCTCTCCACTTGACTTCTCTTGAAAAACTTAATCTATGATGCTTGCCAAGAATACACCCTTCACATAACTCATTCGGACGATCTATGTAGGGTAGACTCTTCACCATTTTCTTGCTAGACAAAAGCTTCAAGCCACCAAAATTAAGATGTCCAAGTCTCAAATGCCACAACCAAGAATCATCCTTAATAATAGCATTCAAACATCTCATAGCATCATGTTGAATATTCAAAGGAAAAATTCTATTCTTGGACATTTTCACATTAGCAATCAAATTACCACGAACATCTTTAATTGTAAGACGAAGATTCTTCATGCTAATATCATATCCCTTTTCTAAAAGTTGTCCCAAACTCAAAATGCTATTCTTCATATCCGACACATAATAGACATCGGAAATAAAATCATGATTGCCATTCTTGAGCCTAATAAGAATTTTACCTTTGCCTTTCACCGGAATGTTGGAGGAGTCACCAAAAGTAACTTTGCCTTGTGTCACTTCATCAAGTTCTACAAACATATGCTTCTTGCCACACATATGGTTGCTCGCCCCGGAATCAAGAAACCACACATTGCCATTGTCTTCCTCGGATCCATCAAAGGCCAACAACAAAGTAGATCCTGCTTCATTACTTGCTTTCTCAGCATAATTCACATGTTCTTCAACGCCTTTATTTGCACTTGCCCAACACTCATTGCTATAATGTCCAAGCTTGTGACAATTGAAGCATTCAACATTTCTCTTGTCAAAACCTTGATTGTTGTAATTGCCTCTTGTTCTTCCTCGTCCTCTTCCTCTTGAACCATAAAAATTCTGATTTCTTGCATCATTAGTGAATTGGCCTCTTCCTCCTTTTCCTCTATTAGCATAGCCTCTTCCACGACCTTCGTAGCCTCTTCCTCTATTGCCATAACCTCTACTTCGTGTTCCATTACCTCTTCCTCTATGAGATGTACCACCTTGAAATTTTCTATTTTCATCTTTCAAAGAAAGCTTGGATTGGAGCGCTTGATCAAGAGAACTTGGAGTCTTTTTATTAATACGTTGCTCATGTATTTCCAATGTTGCCATCAATTCATCAACACTTGTAGTCTTGAAATCCATGGACTGCTCAACAGCTACAACAACATGCTCAAATTTTGGGGTTAAGGTTCGTAGTATTTTTTTCATAACACAAACATCATCAATATCTTCTCCATACCTTCGCATTTGATTCACAATCACCAAAGTTCTTGAAAAATACTCTGAAATTGACTCGGCTCCATTCATATTCAAACTTTCAAATTCACTTCGCAATATTTGAAGACGAACCCGAATGGTTTTTTCAATGCCTCTATGCATACTCTTCAAAATTTCCCAAGCTTGCTTCGAGGTGGTGGCGGAAGAAATCTTCTCAAAAGTATTATCATCAATACATTGGTAAAGAAGAAATAAGGCCTTCTTATCCGTCTTCCGTGATTGCTTGAGCACCGTCTTTTGAGCATCATTAAGCGCTTGCTCTTCCTCCGTAGTCGGCTCGATGTAACCTTTTTCAACAATGTCCCAAAGATCTTGAGATTGTAACAACACCTTGATTTGAATACTCCAATTCCCATAATTATCTTTCCCCAATTTGGGAAATTGGGGTTGAAGAACATTACCCATAGTAGCCATAACAACCAAGCTCTGATACCACTTTTGTTGGAAATTGGAAGTAAAATGGATCACCAAAGAGAACACAAAACAGAGAATAAAATTCTGCTACACTATCACACAAATTTCACTCAAGAAACATCTCTATTTTCATTAAAAATTATCACAATATCAAGGAATACAAGAGAGAAGACCAAACTGATTTTTCCAGCAAGAAAACACACAAAAAAAAAAAAAACAGTCACAAAATGAAGCTACAGCTCCTCACAAATCTGCTGCGTTTTTCCTTTGCAGCAACTCATTTTCTCTGTTTTCCAGCCGTCCACTCTCTATGTTATGAGCAGCAACTCCAGCCACTTTTCCTTGGTCAAAACACCTCTAATTTTACCACTTTATGGCCAACTATTCCAAGACAACCTGTTCAACTTTCCCATGCAACTATTAATGAACAAAACTCTATAAATAGACCTCCAAAAATAGCTTGGACACTTCTAGTGTTTACCTCTTCAAATACCATGACTTTTCAATACCCAAAAATACACAAACAACCCTTTAAGAATTGAGTTTATAAAACTAACAGTCGGGCTATTGCGGGATTCTGTTAAATTAGTGGGTCGGTTTCGGAAAATAAAGTTCTAATTCGATTCTTAGATCTCAATTTTTAATGTCGACTTGAGAGTCAAATTTCTTTTTTTTTTTATTATAAAATTTTAATTAAGTCAGAAAAAATTCATTTATTTTAAAAGAAGTAAAAAATAAAAGAAATTAAGAATGATATAATTAATTATACTTCATTATATTAATAAATAAAATATTGTTGTACAATGAATTAAAAAATAATAAAAGTTAGAATTTATGAATAGTTTTTTTTTTTTTGTAATTGATGAGTGATTTAATAGTTTGAATGAAAAAAAAAAAGTATTTGATATATACAGGAAAAGTGAATATTCTTTAATATTTACATATATGATAATGATGTGAAGTTTGAATTTAGAAATAAATACTAAAAATATGAAGTAAATGATAAGAAAATTAAATAGATATTGATTTGTCAAGTTGAAAGTAATTAAATAATAAGAATCCTCTGGATTAGAAACTAATGAATAATTATTTTATATTTTAAAGAATTGTGTTTAGAACTTTTAAGTATTCGACTTTGTGCAAGCCAGACTTCGAGCCAAGCCTTAACCCAAAAAATTAAGCATGTCTCTGAATAGAGGTATCTTGGGTTAGGCCCGCAAAAAATTCAGATTGGGCCGCTTTCAGGTCATTTCTGCACCCCTTCACTGTTTTATGAAAATAAAAATTATTTTTCTTTAAAGTACAAATAATAGGGGATGAAAAAATTGTATCTAAGTTTGTGTGCTTGAGTTGAGCCTTGAATCTGGGTCATATTTGTGAAAAGAAAAAACTTTGTCAATTCGGATTGGATCACAATCTCATTAAAAATTAGTTGTGTTAAAAAAAAAAAAAAAAAGGAACACTGTTAAAAGACTTAAAACGAGTTATTAGGGTTTTTTTAACTCACCTCAGAACCAGTCATCAACCGTATTCTTCCGACTTATGGCCGGACTTTTCACATTTTCAATAGTGCGTCATGAAGAAGGTTTGAGCGAGTGAGGTCGAGGAGTTCTCCCAAAGGCCAAAGTAAATTTGTTGGAATCAATTAAACTCATTTTTTCCCTATTTTTTTTTTAAAATTGTTTTAAATATAATTTTACATTTAAAAAAAATCATTTTTGATGCTATTTTTAAATAAAATTAGTTCTTTATAATAGGATTACAAGTATTGAAGGGAGATATTCAAAATCCATAGCATACAAAATTTCAATTTTCTGTTGGAGAGTTGTGTTCTTTGTTATCGGCTGCAACCTATAGCTCTTATCAGCATGAATGGGAAAAGATTTTTTTTTTTGGGTTTGTGATTAAAGTCCCAATTTCTCCTTACAAGTTCTGTACGATCACGCAATTTGATGGAAGACCAATTCGACCTTGATTAATCAATTCTTTTATTCTTTTTCCAATTTTGAAGGGGTTGTTAATCAATAGAATAGTAGCATGGTCAATGCAATGGAAGTCATCATATTTGCTTTCCTCTATGGAAATCTTCATCTATTTAAGTCAATATATATATTAACTTTTCTTTGTAACATGTACAAGTCCCTTGACAATGACTTTGATTTATATTTATATATGTCCTAACCATTATCTTCATCTATTTATGTCAATATATATATATATATATATATATATATATATATAAACTTTTATTTTTTTTGTAACAAGTACAAGTCCCTTGACAAGGACTTATAATTTATATTGACATATGTCCTAACCATCCGCAAAAACTTTTTTTTTCTTTTGTTAATATCTGGGTTAACTCTGCTTTAATATTAAGATATGAATTGTGTTCTTAATTTGAGTCATGTAAGTATAACTCGTCTTATCCAATACAATACATGTTAGATGATTTTAACCGAATTTTTTATACTATTCGAAATGATTCAAAAACACGGGAGACTTTCTTTGGGAAACAAATTTGACTCATTTTTTATTTTAGACATATTTTGTTTCTTATATTTTAACCCACTTATATAAGGGAATTATTTTTTAGAGTTTTGACTTATGAGAAGATAGTTGTTATTAAAATAAAAGGGGTTTTTAGAGTTTTTTATTCTTATAATCTTTTTGATACATAATAGATCTATTATCATTGCGTATGGACATAAACATCTTATCAAATTACGTAAGTTTTGTATTCTTTTTGTGTTTTGCTTATTTTACTTCGTTGAAATAGATTTATTATTTATTTATTCACTTCTGTACAACAATAGACGGATCTCGCGGATAGACTTGTGTATCTAAAATCTATTTTGACAATCATTCATTTAAAATAAAATAAGAGAAATGTTAGTCTCAATTACAAGTATTTGTACCACGCTTATTTCACGTGTAACTATACACATGTCAATCAGATCACGAATATTAAATACTCGTGACACAGATGCTAGCATTTTTCGTAAAATAAATTTTCATATGTTTAGTAATGAGAGGAAAATTAAATTATTAAATGATGTTGTAGTCAAATCAGAATCATAAATAATGAATTTAAGAAAGTAGAAGACACTTGCCTTATCTAAGTTATTGTATACCATCAAGAGTTAGAGATAAATATGATATTGATTACAATTACAAATTAATACTAACAGTTAGAAGAATGGCAATTAATAATAGTCATTTTCCTTAATATGAGAAAATATAAAAAAAATATATAAAATCTAAGTAGATGTTAAATGTCATTTTCAAAACTTTCAGTCCAACCATGAGCCGTCCAATGGAAAAGACACCGTCATATAAGAATTTTACCATTGCGTGGGCTAAGTAGCTCATATTAACTTATATTTGTGAAAATTAGATTAATTAAAATGTTTATTTAGTTGAAAGTATACCAAAAGAAAGTACATTGATTATTATAATTAGGACTGTAACTCAGTTGGATTGGACTGGACCAGACTTGAACTCTCAGTCTACAATATTGGTCATCGAGCTTGAATTTAAGCTCGAGTCTGAGAATAATTGAAACAGCGAATCTGAAAACTTGAGAATAATCCGATCAGTAAGTCCGAGCCGGTCCCGACAAAAAATGGCTAGTATTGAATTCTTTTCGGATACTCAAACATACAAATTTTTTCGGGCTAGGTCGGATTTCGGGTTTGGGTTCTAAAGACAAAAAATAAAACAAAGATCTCCAATAAAAATAAATTTAAAAAGGTAAATACATTTTGATAATAAAATAAATATTACATGTTTGAAATATTAATGGAATGAACGGTCAAGATCATTTACATGTTTGAAATCTAACAATTTATATTAATTGAGGTATAAAATATATGATTTTAAGTGGTAGCAATTTGGGTTCGAGTACCTGACGTCTTTATGCAGATCCATCCTGATTTAAATTCGGATTCCAGTATCATACATTTTTGTCCAAGCCCATAATTTCTCGGGTCGGGTACCCGATGTCCCTATCCAGGTCTGTCCTGATTTAAATTCAAACTTAAGTATCATATATTTTTGTCCAAGCTCGTAATTTCTCGGGTTAGGCTGGAGTTTACCTGACCCGATTTGCACCTCTAATTATAATTATGATTTTCAATGAGTTTAGTATAATTTTGTGTGATTACATAGGATATTAATTGATACTCTAGTTGTTCCAAATTAAGAGACTTTTTTTTGAAATTCTAACTTTCTAAGAGAGAATAGTTTATTATTTTGAAATTGTTTATATTTTCAATAATATCCTCATTTAACTTCCAATAAGTTATTTTATATATTATAGTCAATGATAGCTTTAGAAATTTACAAGTTAAAGTACTTGACATTTTAAATGAAACTCTTAAATTAAGACACTCTAAAATAAAATAAAGTACTCTAAAATACGGAGGGAGGGAGTCTGAGTTTTGCTAATGAGTATTGTTATTTTTTTTATTAGCCAAAAAGAATTTTAGTGATGATAGAAGTAAAAAAGACTCACAATCATCAATAAAATAAAAAAAGAAGAATGCACAGAGCATCATTATCGATCCCAACTATTGTGTAGTGCTATTAGCGGTCTCTTATAAGTTAGGACTTGCAATATTTGGTAATAATAAGTATAGAAAGTTGCAATATCTCTATTAATTAAAAGTAAATACATGATGTCATGCACTTAAAGCTTTTTATTTTTTTAAATTGAGAGTAAAAATCCTTATTCATGTGTTGTCACAAATTATTGATGATAGTGTTAAAGTCTTATGTAATGGAGTGACATTAGATATTTGTCTCTCTCAAGTCACTGTTTGAAGTCCCTCAATGAGTATGTATGCATGAGGTGAGAAATTGGTAATATTTAAATTTCATCACTGTAATGTTTGCGAGATAAGAATAAGAATAAGAATAGGTATATCCAACAATATATGTATAATGACATTAGCACCTTTGTTCCACATCTGGCAGCTGCAGAAATGTGTAATACTATTATTCCACTATACCAACCACCATTCCTCAGTTTTGGACGTTTGGGAAGGGATGAAAATGACATTATGTACGTTTTTCAAAAGTGCGATAAGTTCAAACAGTGTGCGTATCATTGCGAATTTTCTCACGTTCCTCAGGAGAGTCAAATTTTGCATGCATGAGAGCCAAATCAAAACCAAATAGCTTATAACATATATATATATATATATATGCGTGTGTGTGTGTGTGTGTGGTTCTGATTCTTCTGAAAAGTCCCAGTCTTTGACCTTTTTTTTTTCTCTCTCTCTCTCTCTCTCTCTCTCTCTCTCTCTCTCTCTTATATAATCCCAAGATTTGCCGATGTAAGCCAATCAATTTCAAAATATATATACCTAAACGAAACTATCTCAAGACAATTCACGGTATCTGAAATAATTTCAATTGTGAATTGGCCACAGCTTCCTCTCTCAACTTTCATCTTTCTTGTTCTTCCAACAATTTTGGCCATCAGTAAATGTAATAAGTAGATAATACTCCAATGGCCGAACGTTCTTTGGAAGAAACGCCGACATGGGCTGTCGCCGTGGTCGGCTTTGGCTTGGTTGTGATATCAATCGTCATTGAGCTTGTCATTCATCTCATTGGATCGGTATGTTTCATTATCTACTTCTCAATGAGAGAGAATGACTTCTAGGGACTGCTAATTAAAGCTCGAACTTAATGACCAGTTCATAAAAGTCATTCTTTTTCGAAGCTAGCTGTTGCAGAAGTCGATCCTTTTGTTTTCATTTCTTCAAATTTACTCATATTATCTTACCCTTTACAGTGGTTAAGAAAAAAACACAAGCGAGCTCTCTATGAAGCCCTCGAAAAGACCAAAGCAGGTAATTATACCATCTTCTGATGATAAGATCAAATAATCCTTGTTAGGTAGCAAATGAATCCAGCTAGGTTATGGTTTAATTAATATATATATATATATATGTGTATATATAAGCATTAACTTTTTTTATTTTTTTTGGGTGAAGAGCTTATGCTGTTAGGATTTATATCCTTACTGCTAACAGTAACACAAGAACACATTTCGAAAATCTGTATTTCCAAGAAAATTGGAGAGTCTTGGCATCCTTGTCAGAAAGATGAAGAAGCTGATGAATACGATGACAAATGCACGAGACAGGTACAAATTTAGGACTGTTTTCAATGATTTTTCTTTCTATAAAAAAATACGTCAATCATTGATTTTTGGGCATCATCTTTTATTCTCAAGACTTGATCCGTTGGACTAACTTGGAGTTCGTTTTAATGAATTTGATTAATATGAAACTCATAACACATGCATGTTGGATCAATTTTGGATTGAGGTGTTTTTAGTGTTTTATGGATTTATGTTGTAAAGTGATTTGTGTCCACCTTTGGTGCCAACCTAGTTGGAATTAATTGTGGGTACCATGAGGTCTTTTATATTTATCCTTTTCTTTTTATTCTTTTTATTGATGTTTTGTTAATGTATGTCTTGTACATTTGACTTCATCAATAAAAGTTTCATTTTATTTGCTGATAAAAAAAAAAAAAATGCATGTTGCTTCGTTCATTAAACTAAATGTGAGAAAAATTATTTGGAAGTAGTTAAAGTCTATGATATAAGAGCGGATTTTGAAAGAAAATCTATTAATTAATTGAAGTTTACGTTGTGTTTCAATTAAGTTGGTTGTGGTCTGTTTGGCTGTGATTTATGATTTTTTCTTTTGCAGGGTAAAGTCCAATTTGTGTCTGCATATGGAATCCACCAACTCCATATATTCATCTTTGTGTTAGCCGTTTCTCATGTGCTCTACTGTATTACCACCTTGGGTTTGGGCAGACTCAAGGTATAAATTACCCTACACAATTAATTTCTTAAATCTTTCTCTCTCTCTCTCTAATTGCTTATTTGAATTGCAGATGAGAAAATGGAAGGCCTGGGAGGATGAAACAAAGACACTTGAGTACCGATACTATAATGGTAAGTGTGTAAATCAATGAATCATAAAGCCAAATGGGTCTTCTTCTTCTTTTATGTGAATCCTGCCACAGAAATGGATGGTTGGTATTCGGACTTGAAGCAATTTGATTACAACCCTTAAATCTTTTTTCCAATGCAAATTGTGCAGATCCTGAGAGATTCAGATTTGCAAGAGAGACCTCATTTGGACGCAGGCATTTGAATTTCTGGAGCAAGTCCCCTGTTCTCCTTTGGATAGTAAGAGCTTCAAACTTGACTTTCTTCTACAATGCCCTTACTGGTACACTTTTAACACAACAAATATGAATAGAGAAGAAAAAATTTAAAGTCGATTTTATTACAATGGTGGTAAATCACAAGGCTTTAGATGTCACTGGCACACATTTTACAACTCATTTCCCATCATCAGTTCATATTTTAAACCAACTTAAATAGAATGTGTAAATTTTATGTATTTATAATATAATTAAATTAAAAATATAAAGTTAATGAAAATCTAATTTTACAAAAAAAAATTCAAATTTTATGTATTTATAATATAATCAAATTAGAAATTTAAGATTAATAAAAATCTAACTCTACAAAAAAAGTCCAATAAAAACTCTTATCTATTTAGATACAAAAATTATGTAAAAATTTTATTATTAGGGTTTTATTCAATATATATATATATATATATATATATCTTATTGAAAAAAAAAATATTTTATATTACAAAAATATTTATAGTGTAATATAGGAAATAAAGTAAAAAAATTACATTAAAATGAAGAAAAAAAAAGTCGCAGCAGACTCTGTACAACCATTCGTACATGAAAATCTCTCTATTATGAATTTTTTAAGAAAACCTAACAAGCCTAGCTCAAAATCAACAAATAACATGTTCTATTATCAAAAATTTGAAATCATGACATCTCCTGCAGAATAACATGACACCCCGATCATTGAGTATTTTGAAGTGAAGTTCATCTTATTATTAGGAAGTATTCTTACATGTAGACTATACCCGCTAGCGGGGTACATTTAGTTAATTAGGGAGGTCATTACTTGGTTCAGTGCTGATGTTCTGTTTGGCTTGTTTGGGTTTCCTCCCTCTTTGTTTTCTTGGTTTTGTGCTGGTAGATGATTTGTTTTAGGTCTGGTGTTAACCTGGTTGAGATGAGGCTAAGATTCTATGATACCCGGTGCATTTTGCTTTCGGTAGTTCTTATATACTTCTTGTGCATTTCTTATATTTAATATATTCCTTTTTTTTTGCTGATCTTAAAAAAAAAAAAGAAAAAGAAAGTATTCTTTCATGGACATGAATTTCAAAGGACAATTTTTTTTTTCAAAGGCTAAATAAATATAACAACTTCATTAATCCTTTGGTCCAATATAGAACATGCTCTATCTAATTAATTATGGTGTCTAATGTCAAACGTCTAGATAGTATTTAGTCTAGTTTCCGAGAAAAGTATCAAAAGAATGTTTCAAAGTTAGGTATTATTATAGACCTCGTTGTCGTACGGTCTCTAATATAATTAGAAAAACGGATTGATCCAACATGCATGAGTTTCAAAGTTAGGTATTATTATAGACCTCGTTGTCGTACGGTCTCTAATATAATTAGAAAAACGGATTGATCCAACATGCATGAGTTTCAAAGTTAGGTATTATTATAGACCTCGTTAACACACAATCTCGAACTGATTGGGTCAAAACCTAAATGAGAGGGGTGAATTTCTTCGAAGAAATTTATTGATAGTAACAATTTTAATCATGTTATATGTTATCAATGAATAATTGACAAGAAAAGAAAATTGAAAATACCTAGGGACATGGGGATCATTATATTTATGATCCCATCTCAGAGCCACCTTTCGATTCTTAACATATCAGTGGACTTCGTTCATCTCGATTACTCATTCTCTTAATTTTTTTAAGGTATCTTAAATATATTTCACATCTTTTATTATTTAATAATAAATACATCATCTATCATGTATCAAAAATTACATTAAAAAAAAAAGTATAATGGAAAGGATCTTAATTTCGTATCAGCATGGCTGAAATGTTGTAGTTTTTTTCCCATAAGTATGTATATATATATATATATATATATATATATAGTATTTTATTTTGTTGTTGACAATTCTGGACTATGATTTAAAAATATTAATTCTTAGGCAAGTTGTTCAAGTAATCTGGTGGAGTCGAAGTCACTTGTCAACTTTTTTTGGCCCTGACTCCTGAGCTATATGGTTCACCTTTACACCTGATTTCAAGTTAATTAATTGGCTTAAGATTAATTAGAATACGGCATACGTGTTCTCTGTCTTAAATTTTATTTTTTTTGGAGCCACTTGCTCAGATTCAAATTATTGCATTATTTCATATTTCTTATTTAAAGAAATAAATAATTGCACACTTTAATTTAACTTAAAATTGCACAATGGATCTTTCTTCTTCTTTTTTCTAATTAACTTTTGCTTTGTTTTTATTGTCACAAATAGGTATGTTTCTTTAGACAATTCTTCACATCAGTTGCAAAAGTTGACTACCTGACCCTGAGACTTGGTTTTATCACTGTAAGTTTCTCAGAAAATCCCAATTCACACACACACACACACATGTAAATATATATAGGAGTTTTATTAATGTTGTATTAATTGAATTTCAGGCACATTTAGCTCCTGAAAGTCAAATAAAATTTGATTTTCAGAAATACATAAGCAGATCACTTGAAGAAGATTTCAAAGTTGTGGTGGGAATAAGGTTGGGTTCTTTCACCCATTCAATTAAACCCTTTTCTTGTTGGTTGATTATTCATCTTGACCTTTTTACATGGGGGCTTACACTTATTTTTGTTTGTGCAGTCCAATAATATGGCTCTTTGCATTGTTGTTCCTTCTCACCAACACCCACGGTACGTAAGTCATACATTAAACTTAATTTGGAAAGTCAATAGTTAGCCTTCTACCATGTAACAACTCTATGTAAATTACATTCAGCTCTCACACCGGTAATTATATTAATTTTTTTTGAAGTGTTTAAAATTATATTGACTATAAAAAAAAAAAAATAGTATAATTTTAAAAATCTTAAAAAGGGTGTCATTATAATTGTAAAAATTCTTAAAAAATATCAATATAATTTATTTATATATACATACATACATACATACATATAGAGAGAAAGTAATGTTACACTCACCATATAATTATATCATTTAAATTACATCATTTCACATAAATGAGTCTCGTTGGTGGTTCTCATGCGATGGTTGAGGAACTAAGGGCTCCAACTTTTAAAATTTTGATTTTTTTTTTATTTCTATTTTTTTTAAAAATAATTTTAAAAGTTTTGCAATTGCCCTATCAAAAGTTTTATAGTTTTACAAAAGAAAAATTCTCTTAAATTTTATTTTTTATATTTTTGTCTCGTTTAAATTCATAATCTAAATCGGTCATTGGTCCTTCATGATAAGTGTTAGATTTCACACGTGTGAGAATGATAATAAATGAAGTTAAAAAAAATTAAAAAGATGCTTAGCGTAGCACTATATATGTGTGTGTGTGTGTGTGAAGATTTGAGTCTTTGATCGACCAGATAGCTCTATAGTAGTTTTATATTACCATTGGTCCAAGGCATCAGTTTAACTTTCCAGAAACTAAAGGTCGACGTGGTAATTGGACTAATCTCAGTCCATAGTCATACTAATCATACGTGGTTGTTCAAAATTCAACGTAGATTTCGTGTCAAAATTTTACACATACGAACACATGTACACTTGAGAAATGTCACTGTATCACTGTCTTTTTGTTACATGTCTTGTACCGACATCATCCACCCTAAACTTATATTACTGCGTCTGACAAAGGGTTTCCTTGTGAACAGGATGGTATTCACATCTATGGCTACCATTTATACCTCTTATGGTAAGCACATCACCATTTGTAATCATAATATGTAGAAATAATTATGGGGAATATTTTGATAATTATAGAAACTTTCTCCATGATCTATGATATTATAATAACCTTTTTAATAAGAATTGTTTAGAAATAAACATTAACGAGAAAAATATGAATTTATCTGTTTTACTTTTATAAGTAATTACACTTGTACAAGAGATATTTTGATAATTATAGAAACTTTCTCTATGATCTATGATATTATAATAACCTTTTTTTATAAGAATTGTTTAGAAATGAACATTAATGAAAAGTATGAATTTATCTGTTTTACTCTTATAAGTAATTATATTCGTCTTTTTTTTTTTTGTAATTTTTGAAAAGATAAATTACATTGATCTCTCTTGAAGTTTCTGATAATTATACTGATTTTTTTTGAAGTTTCTAAAATTATACTGATCTTCTCTACTTTATCTGATAATATACAAAAATAAAATAAAATCTCTCTAGTTAAAAATTTTAATTAAAATGACAAAATTGTCCCTTTTATTTTTATTTTTTATATTTTTTTAATTTTGAACAATTTTTTTTTTAATTTTTTAAAATAATTTTTTTATTTTATATAAAAATAAATTTAAGGCAAAATAACTTATTTTTATTTTATATAAAAACAAATTTAAGGTTTTAATAAATGTTTATTTAAAAAATAAAAAAAATGATCAAAATTTAAAAATTGAAAAAATAAAACATAAAAGGGTAATTCTATCATTTTGAAGAAAAAAAATTACTAGAAAAGAATATTTATATATTGTCTGGTATGATAAAGTAAGAGAAGTAAGTATAATTGTTAAAAATTTCAGAAAAGTTTAGTATAATTTTTAAAAAATAAAAAATAAAAAATGCTAGTATAATATATAATAATATTTTAATTAAATTAAAAATAATAATTAAAATTCTAACACCGATGAGAATGAATTGAGGGTTGAATGGGGATGTTGCAGATACTCCTGACGGTGGGGGCAAAGTTACAGGTGATTATAACAAAAATGGGATTGAGGATTCAAGAGAGAGGTGATGTGGTAAGGGGTGCACCAGTGGTTCAGCCAGGGGATGACCTCTTCTGGTTCAGCCGCCCTCGCTTCATTCTCTTCTTGGTTCATGTTGTTCTCTTCACGGTACTTCTCATATGCTTCTAGCTTCTCTTCTTTGTTTTTTTTTTTTTTTTTTTTGTTGTTAACTTTTATCAATGAATAATCAATCTTCTTCTTACGCTGACTCTGTTTTCTTCCTCTTTTTTGGTTCATTGTAGAATGCATTTCAGCTCGCCTTCTTTGTGTGGAGTTGGGTAAGCAATTTTGATTTACTTAATTTATTTTTCTAGTTTGTGACTTTGATAGTCACTATGTGAGAGTTCTGCACAACCATACGAATTGAGGGTGTCAATTCGTATTAACATCTTATGTTCAAATTGTGTCATAATATACATATTTAAAAATATATGTCAACTCTAATCGTGATATATTTAAAAATTGAATACATATTAGTGTGGAATAATCTTTAAATTCAGTAAATTTCAAATGTGATGCAAAATAAAATAGAAATTTCTTTTACAAGTAAAAAAGTTTTCAACGTAGGACTAATTACTTAAACTCGTGAATATTTTTTTTTTATAATTAAGTAGGTTAAGTCTTGTTAAACGGGTTATTATGATAAAAATTTGAACATAATTTGTTTATTATTCGTGTTAAACGTATTAATCCGTTTATGATCAATTTAAACTTGTTTTTGTTCAACTAAAATCCGTTAATTCTTATCGTGTCAAAAATGAATACTCCTAAAGCAAATGATGAAAATAACAATGTTGGTCATATATGTGGCAGACTTTTTCTGCAGATTAAATGTTATTTTCTATATATATATATAAAAGAAAATTTTAAGTGTTATTTTCTAATTATTGTGTTGAATTTTCATTTCAGTATGAATTTGGATTGCGGTCATGCTTCCATGAGCGCCTTGAAGATATAATCATAAGGATTTCGATGGGGTGAGTTTCAGTGCTAAAAAAACATGCATAGAAATTACACAGATTAACCAAGTCAGTAAATTAAACAATATGCCAGCTGGCAGTATTCATAAGCTTGTTCAATGCTCAATCTGCATAATTGAAGGATCGTTTGGTTGGTTATTGTTCCTTAGTTTTGAGAACCTTTTTTTTTATTTCTTCCCTAACACCATATGCTACAATAATGTTGGTTGTGCAGGGTCATCATACAGTTTTTATGCAGCTATGTGACACTCCCTCTCTATGCCCTAGTCACACAGGTGAGGAAGCAAATTTGTATCTCTTTCTATTTCCTCCTCCTCCTCTCAAAAGACTATAAATTAGCCGAGCTGAATCAACCAATGGACTATTTAAACTTGTCATGCTAAAATAAACAAATTTAAAATTATGTTTGAGTTTAACTTATTTATTTATTAAGTCGATTTCGAACGAACTTCTAATGGAGCCGATCGCTAACGGAACTCGAGCCTCGATTAACTTGATTTTTATATAATATTAGATACTTATGGCTTATTAAACAAAGTTCAATAACTTAAAAACTTTCAAGATATGTTCAAGCTTGATTTATCTTACATGTCAATCTTGAACAAGTTTTTACCGGAATCAATCACAAGCTAAGTTCAAATAACTTAGTTCAATTTGTAGCCCTATAAACTAAACTAGTACGTTTATAAGCCTGGGTTTCACCAATCTCTGTACTTTTGGTCTTTTAGATGTAATACATGACACACACACATAAGTTGTCTCACTCTAGTAATGGTGGATGAAATGGGACTATAGGTTCATATGCCAAAAACAATAAAAAATACAAGCACACTAGCTAATATATATATATATATATATATAGAAGTATTTGTAATAAGTTGTCTCACTCTAGTAATGGTGGATGAAATGGGACTATGGTTCATATGCCAAAAACGATACAAAATACAAGCACACCAGCTAATATATATATATATATATATATATATATAGAAGTACTTGTAATAAGTTTCTAGAGTGTGTCATTTAATTAATTTCTGGTGTTTTTATTTGATCATGTTTTAACAGATGGGGTCAACCATGAAACCAACCATTTTCAGCGAGAAAGTGGTAGCAGCTCTAAGAAGTTGGCACCACACAGCCAAAAAGAACACAAAACAAAGCCGACATTCAGAGAGTAACACGCCATTTTCAAGTCGGCCTGCAACTCCATTGCACGGTGCAATGTCACCAGTTTATCTCTTGCGGAACTACCGAAACAACGTTGTTGACAGCCCTCAAACATCACCAAGAACGTCCAATGTAGACAACGAAGGTCGGGACCCTGAATGGTCACCTTCTCCACGCAACCATGCCGGCGATGACTCTATCAGAAATGGAAACAATGATCGACAAGAAGAAGAAGAAGAAGATCATGCCAATCAAACTCAACACGAAATTCAAATTAGTCTATCGGATTTCACATTCAACCAGAGATGACGATCGTGTCAGTAAGCTTAGGGATTGAAATGGGTCACAGGCCAATGTTGTTATTCGTCATTTGTTCATTGCCTAACCGTGACTTGACAAAACCATGTTTTGTTTGCTTTGGTTTGCTTCATTTGAAGGATAAAGGCTACCACGATTTATGATTTTTTGCTGCACCATTTGTTTTGTTATACATCCACTTTTATTTTTTTAATAAAATTTTGTTACTGTTTCAACATTTAGTTTCGATTTATTGATAAATTTAGTTATATACTATTAGAAAGCATGAAAGTGTGTGTGTGTATTATTAATTACTAACTAGTAATTACGGATTAACAACTTTTAAAAAAGGTCGAAACAAATATAAAGCAAAGTACTAAATCAATAAACTAACCACTAACTACAATTAACTTAAAAAAACTAATAAATAATAACATAAAATAAAAATAAAAACTACTAAATACTAACCAGTAAGTAACAAATTAATAATTAATAAATTTTAACATGATCAAAATTGAAAAAAAATATATATATATATATATATATATTAAAATGAACAGTTTTGTCATTTTGAAAGAAAAAAATAACTAAAAAGAATATTTATATTTTATCACGTAAAATAAAAAAAGTCGGTACAATTTCAAAACCTTAAAAGGAGATCAATAGCATTAGCTCAAACTGTGTGTGTGAGAGAGAGAATTAGCTCAAACTGTGAAAAATGTGTGTGTGTGTGTGTGAGAGAGAGAGAGAGAGAGACCGCAGATGCGGCAAACAAAAAATTGATGTGTAACCAAGGATTAGCTCAAACTGTGTGTGTGAGAGAGAGAATTAGCTCAAACTGTGAAAAATGTGTGTGTGTGTGTGTGTGAGAGAGAGAGAGAGAGACCGCAGATGCGGCAAACAAAAAATTGATGTGAAACCAAGGATAAAACAGCTTAGAAGTGCACATTGAAGGGAGCTCGGTCTAAAACCTAAAAAAGAATCATATTCCTTCTCACAAGCAAGATTTGACTCATTTCAAATGCCATGTATAACCATACAGCAGTTGCACTGTGATATCTTGGATTTAGCCCTTGTAATGAATTTCTCTTACACAATGTTTGAATGGAAGGAATTGGAAAAAAAGGAAAGGAAAGAAGGAGGAAAAGGAGCTTATATCATGTTTGTTTTAAAAATTAGGAAGGAAAGGAAAAGAAAAGGAGGGAGAACTTAACCCTCATTTAAGCAATTTTGTTATCTCTACAAAAGTGGGAGGAAATGAATGGAAATGAAAGAAGGATTTAATAAATTTTTAATAATACTAATATTACCCTTAAAATTATAAAAGCTAAAATAAAAATGACACTTCTATCCTATGACATCCAAATACACATACAAATCATTTCCTTTCCTTTCTCTCATTTATCATTCTCAAACAAGATGAAATGATTATATTAGTCTTTCATCTCCTTTCCTTTCATTAGTTATCCAAACATAAAGGAGGAATTACCCTCTCCTCTCCTCTCATTTCCTTTCCCTCGTAACTAATTCTCTCCTCTTCTTTCCTTTCCCTCCAACTTATTCAAACGAACTATTAGTAACAAACACAAAAAATAGCTCACATATAATCACACCATATTTTACACCAGGACCAGAGACAATTCCAACCAGAAAGAATGAACCACCAGAGATAAGTTAAATAATTAACCGCAAGGACAGTAGATAAACAAACTATATAGGATCTGCACAACTACGGAGCTCCAGCCAGGGAGTGCACACCAAGTAGCACAAAATAATACCCTTGAAAACCTTTCTTCTTCCACAAAATGGGAAATCAAATGGCTTCCAAAGATTATTTATCACAAAAATGTGCGCCAAACAGCCACAAACAGTCGAAGGGAATAACTTTCCTTTTACATTTGAGTGGAAAGGAACACAATTTGGGAAATATCTCTAAAGAAATTTTATAAATCTTGAACAAGGACATATATGAATCATTGTTTAAGAAGTGCACCACAAACTATAATAATATTTTGTACTTGATGATCATAATCCAAGGCAAAAAAAAAAAAAAAATTGTCTTTCAAACATTCTCTGTAGCATCTCCTTGTGACTCTTCTACCTTCTCTCCGGCAGCCAACCTCTCAGATGCTAATCTTTCTTCCAGTGCCCGAGCACCCCTTTCTCTGTAATTACCAACAAGGGACAGTCTGGTCATTAACTATAGATTTCCACCCCCTAGCAATGGACTGACCTCTGCTAAACTTGCTGCTATTAGTAATGTGACTGCAATTGTTATTAGTTCCATGTATACCTCTTGCATTTTACTGAACTTTTATTAAGCTCTCTTTTGGGCTAGGTATAGATAATGTTTTGTTAATTTTTTATTTTGATAAGTATATAATGTTTTGTTAATCATTTTTACATTCCCTCTTTTTGAACAAGTTTGATATGTAATCCTATATTGCCCTTATTCACAAGTACCCTCCTATTTCTTCAAAATGAAAATATTGACAACACCTTTTCTATTTATCTTATGATTAATTTATTTAATTTTTTTGACATATTTTTTAAAACATAAAAATGCTAAGGATACATTACCTGTTCCATATGACTTGAATAATTCCATTATCCATTTTTTAATTTTTTTTTAATATGACTGAGAATCCTCCCAACCACAGGTCCTTCACGTGTCCCTTATTTTAGTCAGATTGTATTTCACAAAGCAGTGAAATAAGTGCATATTGCTCATCGTGAATTCTGAAAAATGGACATAACTTCTTGTATTCTTTTTATCATGAATCTCGTCAATATAAGATTTTCAAAATAATATCACCTACATGTCTCTCTCCTTCATCTTTTATTATCAATCTTTCTGATGATTCCCAACTTTCTGCAACATTTTTTTTCTTTTGTCATGACATCATTGCAGTAATCGGATTGTGCCTTCAAATGCTGCTACTGCAATATGATTATCTAAATGCCCCCTCAATCATTCATCTCATTACTTTTCTTAACTAGGGGAGATTTTGACATCATACAACTACATGCTGATGTAAAACCCTACCAGTCTAACAACCTATTCTTAGAGGGAATATATCAAAAAACCAACAGAATGAGATTTAACTAGAAGGAAAGAAGAAAGCATAAGGGCATGAATTAAAAATTCAAAACAAAAAAAAATGATGACTGTCCCTTTTTCCTTTTTTATTTAAATTTTTTTGATAAGTCAGATTTTCCCTCCCTTTTCAATGGCTACACCATCAGTCTAATTTAAGTCTTCCATCTGAAAAGGGTCATTTTTAAATGGTTGGTGATCTGTAGCTATTGCTTTTCAGCGTAACCACCATATGCCCTAAAACTTGATATTTTGAATCATTTTTGCAAAAAAAATTAAATTTAATTCTACACCATTTCCACCTAAAATAGGAGTTGCTTAATATGGCATTGTAAATCAGTAAGAATACCTCCTCCTAGATGCTTCGATGGAGTCAGATCCGGGCAATGGGGCACCTCCCAAGGTATAACCCCTGGCCTCATCCGAAGTTCTACATCTTCCACAGAACAAGCGGTCAAATATTGAAGCAATGGGATCAATGACTGGTCTGCATGTCATCCAGTAAGAACCATTGTTAGAGAGAGAGAGAGAGAGAGAGAGAGAGAGAGAGAGTACTATGGCAGCCTTCACAAATTTTTAGTTTGTGAGCAGAACTAGGAGAATAAATTTAATTACCTTAAGAATTCAGGGAAGAATGTGGAGAACGCAAATTCATCGCTTGGATCACCCTGAAGTCTAGTTTCTGGTTTTCTCTGTAGGTATCTGAGGTAAATCCAGCTCATGTATGTGCCAAATATTAAGGTTGGAAGGTATCTAGCTGACTCTGCTGTTAAGAAGCTTACAGCAATGGAGAGTAACAGCGCAAGAGATGGCAACCACTGCATAGAGCCGGAAGCAGCAGTAAAGAGAGGGTATGAGGGGATATCCCTCAACTTGTGGAATATTATAAGAAATGGTTTCTGTAAGGTATGATCTGAATTAAATTGATACTTTGAAAATGTTCATACCTTTGCTTTTATTCTCAACAAAGACAACTCTTGGTCGGGTATGATTTGCTTGATGCCAACTAAGAATCCTGAAAGGACCCCGTGGAAGCCAGAAAGAGGCATATAACTACCAAAAGAAAAATATTAAGAAAATCAGAATTTCCAAAGCTTCATCACTGACAGAATAAAATGATCATAAAAGTGCACAAAAAAAAAACATCAAAAAATTACGTCTCCAAAAAGGAAAGAAAAAAAAACAGAACAGATTGATGACAACAAGGAACAGTTTTAAGAAGATGATGGGTAGACAATAAGATGATAGCATACATATGGAGGTCGAACTTTGTTAACCCAGATTTTTTTCCCCAACTAAATTTAAACCTATTGTATGCACTGTTTGGTCGCTGATAAATAAAGGGTTTTTTTGGTTTGGGGTTGGGGCGGGGTGTGCGCTGTAGGATTCCAAATTTTATTCTCTCTGTCTGTCTTCTCAGCAACCAAATGGAATGTTAAAGAAATAGCAAATTTAGGAAGACATAATTAACAGAAAAAAGAAAAAAACAGAAAAGACAAGAAACAATGTGAGTAGGAAAAAAAGTGAAATACGTTTCTAGGACTGAAAGAATCTCATATTACTTACAGGTAACTTTCCTGCCTCGTTATGTAGTACAAGGAAATAGCTGTAATGAAAGCACATACAGAAGTTAAAAAGTTAACAACAAAGACGAACTTCAGGAACTCCCTAGAACCCCATATGGGTTCAAGCAGCTTCCCAAGGAAAAGAAGGCCGACTGTGCTGATGACCACCTGGACAACAAATGTAACCATGAAAACTGCTTTACAGGGCATATTAAAAGCTGGACAGTTTATTGAAATTTTTTTTTTTTGAAGGATAGCTACATTGTTTACAGCAAAAGAAGTACATACCCCGTGTATTGATTGTTCAATGTAACTGCCAGTTATGAGGTTCCAACCAAAAGGAATTGTCCTACAAATTAAGATTCAGTGAGAAAGGACGATTCAATGTCATTGAAGCTAAGTTTGCAATTTTGAACATCATGTCCAATGACCAAACATGTATTTGACCACATGCTCCCACAAACATATGTATCAAGAGAAATCTCAAGATTACATTTCTTCATTGGTATTAAATTTCGGACAATTAACTGATGGACATGCAGCACATGCCTTTAACATGTCTGCTAATTCAGTATTTCATAATTTTGCTGATTCAAGTGGCCATTGATTAGTGTGATGATAAAAGCTTGGCCTTTCAAGTGTGAAAACTTGGATTTGAATCAAAGGACACGAACTCACATGAATAAAATTGGAAGTTAAGTTTATACCTAGTCCATCCCTCTTAGCACCCAAATTGATGAGTCAAGAATGACTTCATTTCCTTTTCTTTTCTTTTCTTTTTTTCCTTTTTACAAGTCCCTAATTTCATGTTAATATAACATAGAAAATTCTCATTGTTAGACAATCATTTGAGAAAAAATTCAGTGACCCAATAAACTAATGAATTTTCTATAAAATAGGCCACTACCCAACGTTGGCCCCATCAATCTAGGGTGTTGGAGTGGTGAATTGCGTATAAAGCTAACCTTCGTCTTTATTTGCACAAAGTAGCTGCTCTCAAAATTGAACTCACTCTGCACACTTCTCAGCAGAGATTTTACCATTGCATCATGCAATGACCTTGTTCTTGAAATAAAAGAAGAGTTTAAGCAATAATTTCTTTGAGGCTACTTGGAGAAGGTGACTGATTTTCATCAACTTATCACCCAAAAAAAAAAAAAAAACACTGATTGGTTTTCATCCATGCACCATTCAATTAGATAAGGCAAGTTGTTGCTCTTTATTTCTTTTTTGATAAGTAATGTTTCATTAAAGAATGCCTGAAGAAGGCAAACTCCATAGGAAAAAGGGGACAGCTACAAAAAAAAAAGGAGGGGGGGGGGGGTTAATCCCTCCCCCTCCACAAAAAAAAAAAAAAAAAAAAAGAATCAATACAAGACAAGTAAAATTCATTACCCAAAAAAATAAAGATCTTAAAAGTTTATATTTTAATCTATAAGCAATGTTGTCAAGGGCAATCGCCTCGTCGACTTGGCGATCGAGCAAAGCGATTTTCAGTCTTATTGCTTTAACATTTTTCAAGTCAGGCGTCTTCAAAGAGACGATGCCTAGGAGATCACCTTGAGCAAGGCGAGAGGCAGCCAGACGATAGCCTTTTTAATTGTAACATATTTTACTTATATGTCCTTATATTTATAGTGTTTTATGCACTTATTTAACAATTGTATATGAGGCATATCAATATAAAAGATTATAGTTATAGTCTAAAAGTATTATTGTCCAATCTATTATATTAATATAAGTATTATTATCAAACATTAGCACAAAATTAACCTAATAAATATTTAAATATTGAAATGTTGTCAAAAATTCAAAGTTTTAGAAAAAGTAACACTTTCAACATGTAAAAAATTTTAAATAGGAATTGACATTTCATCTTCTATAACCAATAAACTATCATCATGCTTCACAAAATCTGAGCCTGCCTACGATAAAACATCTTCCTTCCATCAATCAAATTGATCATCTACATAGAAAGTCTTCCCAACATAAACTTGATTTTTCAGAATTAGTTTAACTTAGAATGAATTAACTTTTAATGTGTAATATATGTAATTTTTTATTATTTTATTAGTTAGTATCTTGCTTCACTCAGACTAGCGCTTTTTTGTTGTCACGCTTTTCAGATAATGTGAGACTATAGCGCTTTAAGGGTGTCTTTTGCCTTTAACTGAATGAATTAACTTTTAATGTGTAATATATGTCTTTTTTTGTCGTCACGCTTTTCAGGCAATGTGAGACTTTAGCGCTTTAAGGGTAACTTTTGCCTTTAGCCTTTAACTACACTCTCTACAATTGCCTCCCCTTCAAAAAGCCTACCGTTTTTTCCCATCATATTTATCAAAAAAGACAAAAGGGTGTCATATTCCACATTTTCCTAACACCATGCAAAAGAATGTGGGCTTAGAAATTGACATGCAGGCCTACATTGGTCCAGCTCTTAAACTCCAAACAGCCCCTTAGCTAGTTAAATTACAGTTCCAAAAATTGGATAGGAAAATTCTGAAGATTTATTACCATATATGACATAATTCTAGAGCTAGAATGGATATCAATTATCAATATGCCCACCCAGTCATGTAATAAAATGCTGCCCCACAACTTTCAGTTTCATCATTCAATTACAATTATTCCAATCACACTAGGTTCATAAATTCAAATTGTTTTAGGGACGGAATATTCTGGGGAGAACTCTAAATCTAGGGCTGCAAACGAACTGAGCTGTTCAAGAAGACCTCAATTACAGCTCGTTCATACTCGGTTCATTTTGTAAACAAGCTGAGGTCGAATTGGTAATTAGGCTCGTTTATTAAATGAGCCGAGCATAGTGAAAACAAGGCTTGGCTCGTTACGCCTGCAAGTTTAAAATAGAGCTTGAATAAGATTAACTTGTTAAGCTCGGCTTGTTTGGCTCATTTAAGCGAGGGTATAAATACTCTCTTTTTACTTAGATTCTTCCATTTTATTTTAGGATTGCACACGAATAAAGTGTTCAAATAACAATTACTATTTTTGTATCAATGTTTAAAACGACTTATATTGTTTTAAGAGTTATACCTCCATTTATTAATGGGAAGAGCCATGTATAGTTAAGAGTTATATATATGTTGTAATGTAAAATTTTTCTATTATTTTTCTAAATTGACCCATTAAAATTTCAAAAAGAAGAAGAGAAGGGACAATTTTGTATTTTAGAAGAATAAGATAAGTCAAGCAAGCGGGAAGTGGGAACCAATACAACTTGATAGCATTTATTCCAACTTTGTTTATAGTGCAACTCCGAAAACTTGAGAACTCTCTCCCACCAAAGATCCTACGCACCGACGACAATCCCTAGCAAATTTTCCTAATCTTTCACAAATTGGCGACAAGTGTCTCTCTTGGCAACAATTCAGAAAACTTCATTGTTTCGCAGTAATTGGTCATGATACACAATGATAAATTATTAAATGACCCCACTAGAAAAAATTCTTGGCTATGCCACTGCCTTTATTTATGTACGTTAATATTATTATTATTTTGGAGAATCACTCTAGTTATGAACTTGCTTCACTTTTTTTGGGTAATAATTTTTTTTAAGATTGAAAATTAATTTATTATAAAGAATCTGATTCTATTGGGATTTTTTTAATAAAGTATATAGAATATAAGATTTTATTTACTTGTTCAATAAGTTTGTGTTTATTGTTTAAAATTGAATTAATTCCGAATTGGGCAAAAAATGAAAAAAAAATTAGCTCAAGCTCGAACAAGGCCTGTTTATGTATTCAAGTCAAGTCGAGCCGAGCTCGAGCTTACCCCAATCATAAACGAGTCGAGCTCAAACATGTATTTGAGCTTCATTCGAATTTCGAGTCAAGCCTTGATCTTTCATAAGCTAAGTTTGAACACTTAAACCTTGACTCGGCTCATTGGCACCCCTATCTGGACCCCATGCCCCTTAAGTTCGAATACTAGAAAAATAAAAATTAAGTTAGGTGGTATTAATTGATCGTCTCCAAGGAGAGAATAGATTTGAAGGACGAGAGAGTGGGTCTGAAGAATACATTCTTATGTTTCCAAGTTTCATAGCCCGAAACTCTTGCATCTTAATGAACAACTCTAGTGATTATCTATACAACTTTTAGATGTTTGGTCAAACTCGCCAAGCAAATTCTTTTTTAAATAAAAAAAAACAAGAAAAGTTATTCACGGCAAAGAAAGTTCTAACATTCAATTTCAATCTCAATTATATTCAGTCATTCATTTTACCACTTTGATCCATGCTTCTTTCATCAGGCATAGTTTGTGCATTTTCCATCCAAAATTTAAATGAAATAGCGAGTCCAAGTGGTTCCCTCCTGGTATTCTACTAGTCAATAAGTCCCCGTTGTTTAGGTCGTTCCCTTAAATTTTATAAGTCCTATAACTGCAGGAGTTATCATCTGCAACATCAATAGGATCTATATGAACATTGTAATCTACCATTAGAGAGGTCAATCTTCTAACTCCCGTTTCAACCATTAGCGAAGGTCCAACTTGAGTTCAACCATACATGTGGAAGTGAATCAAGTTTTCAAAGAAAAGGACAACAGTATTTTACCACATGATCTGAATCAACGGATAACTTTTTTCTCAAAGCATGAATGGCCCTCTCAACTAGCGCAAAGCTACAAATCCAACACAAGCAACTCAAAAGGCATTACAAAAAACATAAATATAGGTAAATTACATTTTTCATCATTCAACTTACATCTCTCTCTCCCTCTGTGAGTGTGTGTGTGTGTTCTTGTAGTTGCCTCCATATAATTTATAATTTAATCATAGATCCATAAACTTAGGATAATTTGACACTATCAAAAAGAATGAGCAGTGAATTGAGATGTAAGTACTCAATTTTAAAAAGAATCTACCTAATGACTGGTGTATAGTTTTTCGAACCAAGAGTCCAACCATTGCAGAATTTACAAGATTGTTTCTCCTCGAACCAACGTTCAATCTTCAATTTAAAATTAAATACATATATATACGTCCAGTGACCATGAAATATTATAAATTCAAAAAATTTGATTTAAAGAAACAGCTGAAGGTAAGTACCCCCTCCAGTCATGAAATTTTGTAAGTACCTGGCAGGAATAAGAGCAAGATAAGTAACAGCTGAAGGTAAGATCTGAACTACAATATGTCCAGCTACAAGTACCACGGCAAGGCCTTTGCACAAACGAGTAAATCCAGTAAAGAGGCTCCTGCCCTGCCAATTCAACTCCATAAATACAATAATTATGTACATACATAGAGAGGGAGAACGAAGAAAATCAAGAATAATTGATGTCTTAGAGCAGATATCCAGATAGTGCAAAGTATACAATGTGATTCAAAATGTTAATTGTGTTCAATAGATGAAAATGTTCACCTCTTCTCACAAAACACTCTTGAATTATGTTTACAGCAATCCCAGAAAGAAATAATAGAGAGAGACATAGTCGGACGTTCTAAGAATTTTCAGATCTAGCGGTGTTCTGTAGGAGAAATCTACTAAGAACATATATGTTTAGATATATCTCATATGTGTGTGTATAGAGAGAGAGAAGGGGGTGGAACTTACTCCTGAAACCGCCGGAGTACTCATGACCGGAGGTGTCGAATGGTCGTCAGCGATTTGGTTCTAAGAGACTGTGATCTGAGGAGTTTACCTTGTTGCCGACTGAGTGCTTTGGGAGAAGAGGTTGTACGGAATTTGGATCGTAAAGGGTGCAACTCGAAACTTGAAATAATGTAAATGAAAAAAATGTGATCCTGTAGCACGCGGAGCACCGTATCCGTGAACAAAGTTCCAACATCATCCAATTTGGATAAAACTCTTTTTGATGTGGTCATTGTGACTCTCAAATTTAATAAATTTAAACTTAGGGTCTATTTTAACTTTTGGAATTTGTAAAATTATTTTTAAAAATATATTTAGTTATTTAATCAAAATTTTAAGACTATTTTTATATTAATTTTATTTTTTTAAAAAGATCATTTGGTTAGAAGTTCATGAAAAATATAAAAATTATTTTCAAATCTAAGTTTAAATTTAATAAACCATAAAGTCCTTCAAACTTACCATGTCTAAAATACTTTTACATTCCTAATAGTTCATCAATTTAAAAACAGATGAGAGTGAATGAAAATTACTTTTTAAAAAAAAAATTAAATTTTTAAAATTCAATAACTTATAAATTGTAAATCAGTTTTAATAAAATTTATATATTTGAATTCTAAAAATCGAGATCTTTCAAACAAGATCCATATTAAATATAAAAATCTGAAGAAAAAAATTATTCTTAAACGTGTAAAATTTTGTCAGCGAAAGTATAAAATTTACATGTTTGCAGGGAAAAGTTCAGTGCCAATCAAAAATGTAAAATTTTACGCTTTTATAAAAAAATTGAAAAACTCTTGTTTGTTATTAGTTTTATTGAAATTTTAGCCATATGTTGTATGTTCAAAACCGACTTTCAAAGTTGTAAAACTTGTATTTAAAGAATGGATAATTAAAATTCACTAGGTGTGAAAAGTGTAAAATTTCACACTATCACAACTGTAAAAATTCACACATTTCATAAAAAATTTAAAAATTCAAAAACACATTTTATAATGAAAACTCATCCATTAACTAGGATTTTCTCCAAATCTAGATTTCAAATGGACAATAGCAACCCAATAACCTATTTCAAACATAATATAATATTGTAAATATATGTGCATTGGATAAAATTAGTAACAATTAAACAAAAAAGAGTCCTACCTACTAAGATATTAATTAAATCAAATCAAAAGATCTATCCATAGAATCCTTTCTTTGAACCAAATCATCTGATACAATCACTAGTTACTAATGACATCTACTTTATTAAACACTACAGGAAATAACGTTGTCGCTTCCAAAGCCACTTGTCTTTAATATTGGGACTGGGAAAATGTGAAATTAATTATGAATGAGCAGTCTACTCCTTATCACACATGAAAGTCTTAGAAATTTCTCCAACCAAACCATCTATACCTTAATTCAAAGTTGCAAGAATATGATATAAACCACCTCCAAAATGTGATGATTGGTGACAACAACTTACAATGGTGAGTCGTGCGATGGCACTGACTATGGTTGGTGGTGTTGGCCAAAGTGCGTTGTGATGAGACTAAAGCATGGCGATGACAGAAATAGAAAGAGAAAGGGAGCTAGGGTAGAGAGAGAATGAACAAATCAAGTTAAAAAATTTTCCTTTCTATCTATTCTTCAATCTTTGTTGTGCACCATTGTCGTTAATGAGTTACAAATAATAATATTATTGCCATTTTGAAATAAAATTAAAGTGCCAGCTAATAAAAATGGATCTCATCTCAAAGAAGAATAGTCTAACTATCATTGACCTCGATAATAAAAAGTGGTTACACTCTAAAATAAATAAGCATTTTTAGTAAGGATTTAAGACCAATTAACTCTTTCTTAAATGCTTTAAAAGTACATACAGAGAAACTCTCTAAAAAATGCACTTAATATTTTAGTATATATTTTTTAGTAAAAAAAATTAAGGTAAATTACATTGACCTCCCCTGAGATTTTTGATAATTATAGGAACTTCTCTTGAGGTTTCTGAAATGACACTGACCTCCACTCCAGCTTTATTTTTTTCAAAATGACAAAAATGTCCCTTTCATTTATTTATTTTTTTCATTTTTTTAATTTTGACCAATTTTTTTAACTTTTTTTTTCATCTTCAAATAAATATTAATTAAAATATTTTTTTACTAAAAAAATATAATTTATTTATCGGTTTCTGAAATGACACTGACCTCCACTCCAACCTTATTTTTTTCAAAAATGACAAAAATGTTCCTTTCATTTATTTATTTTTTTCATTTTTTTAATTTTGACCTATTTTTTTAACTTTTTTTTTTCATATTCAAATAAATATTAATTAAAATATTTTTTTACTAAAAAAATATAATTTATTTATCGGTTTCTGAAATGACACCAACCTCTACTCCAGCCTTATTTTTTTCAAAATGACAAAAATGTCCCTTTCATTTGTTTATTTTTTTCATTTTTTTAATTTTGACCAATTTTTTTTAACTTTTTTTTTCATATTCAAATAAATATTAATTAAAATATTTTATTACTAAAAAAATATAATTTATTTATCGATTTCTGAAATGACGCTAACCTCTACTCCAGCCTTATTTTTTTCAAAATGACAAAAATGTCCCTTTCATTTATCTATTTTTTTCATTTTTTTAATTTTGACCAATTTTTTTTAACTTTTTTTTTCATATTCAAATAAATATTAATTAAAATTTTTTTTTACTAAAAATATATAATTTATTTATCTTATATATATATATTTTTTTTACATAAAATGAAAAAAAACTTTAAAAAAGTTAGAAAAAGGTCAAAAAATCTTTTAAAAAAAATAAATAAAATTGACATTTTTGTCATTTTGGAAAGAAAAAAAAGTTATAGGAGAAGTTTTTGTAGTTTTTTAGTAAATATAGAGGAGGTCAGTGTGATTTCAGAAACCTAGATCTTTGTAATTATAAAAAACCTTAGGAAGGTCCATGTAAGTTATCCAAAAAATTAAAATAATTTTAAACTTTTTTTTTAATTTTTTGACACTAGATCAAAGTTGAGAAGTTTAAATGGTTGTTTAAGTATTGGCCAGATTTAAAGAAAACATCAAATGGTTGTTAGACCCAATTTTAAACTCAAATTTTGAAATTTATGGCCCGAATTTCTTTGTTTGAATTTTAGGTCAATTTAAACTTAAAAATTTACAAATAATCTTCTAATATTTAATATTTAGTAACTTAATATCTCTAATAATTAATAGTTTTAAGGAACTAATTTCTTCATGATGAATAATTAATAAATTTATTACTTAATAATTAGTAAGTTTTTTTTTAAAAAAAATATTTCCATATTTTCCATTATTAGAATAAAAGAAAACTTATAACCAAATAAAAAAAATGCACATGTACATATATATTCTAAAAATTATTAGCAACAAATCCTTTTAGTAACAGAAAATAAGATACTAAAACGAGTCAAGCTATTCGAACTCGACTCGTGATTAACTCAGTTAAAAACTTGTTCAAGATCGGCTCATAAGATAAAACAAGACAAGCTTGAGTATATTTTGAAATTTGTTAATTTGTTGATCTCAATTAGAACTTGGCTCGATAAACTAATAAGTAGTATAATATAATATAAAAAAATTACACTACTTGAATTGAACTTGCTTAAATTCTCATTCAGGATCAACTCAAAAAATTAACAAGTCGAGCTTGAATACAATTTAAAATTTGTTTATTTTAAGGAATCTTTAATGTTAAATGTCATTTCATCTATGCCAATTATATAATTTAGCATGTTACAGTACAAAAATGTCAAATTTTGACAACTGCTTTCATGCTAAAATGTCATTTTTTTAGCATAATAACTATTTTTTCTTGAAAAAGTAGCGTGAACCCCACTTATGTTTAGTATTTACTTGATAAAGTGGCATGGGCTTCACTTTTGTTTGGCATATGCAAATTGTATTCCATGAATGTTATAAAATTACACTAATTACCACATGGAGGTGTGATGAACGACAAAGACGTTGAAAATAAAGTTCAAGTATCTCGAGTTCGAGTTCTTTCTGCACCAATCGTTAACAACTAAAGTTTAAAGGATGAGTCTAGTTGTATTTATAAAAAAAAATGACACTAGTTACTTTCAATACCAAATATGACATTGGAAATGACATTGTCAAATGATACATTACTGGAGTAGTAATTTTTATATCAATGCCAAATTTTAAAATTGATGCATGCATCAAAATTGCTCTTAGCATGTCAAATTTAAAAAACTCATTCCTACTCAGCCTCTTTTGCAGCCCTAATAAAAATGTGAATTAAGAGCTTTCATGTAACTTAAAATTAAGTATAATACATACCTTTCTACGAAAGAGTATATCATCCTTAACAATATATATATATATATATATATATATATAGAATAAATAAAAATTTTATATTTGTAAGCAAAAAAGTTTTACGAATAAAAATTATAAAAAAAAATTAATACTTATTAAATTATTAATTATTAAAGAGATGACTAAAATATAAATCTGAATTTGTAGATAAAGTCGCCAAGTTTTAAACAAAAAAAATAGTGAATTCATAATATAAAATTCTTGGATGGTGAAGTAAGTAAAGTTTTGAACGTAATTTTTAAGGTCACCCGTTCGAGCCTTTCTCGGGACACCAAACGATTATGCAAGACTTATACTTTAATTCTATCATCAAAAATTGTGATTGACCGAGCCTTTCTCGTGACACCAAACGATTATATGAGACTCATACTTTATCTCTATCATCAAAAATTGTGATTGATGGAGTCAAATCTTGAGTTAAAAATAAAAATAAAAAAATCACAACGTCGGTATAGCATACAATAATTTCACCCAACATCATCCTTATCCATTCTCTAGTCCCCACATTCATTTGGGTGTCACTCTAATCAAGTCCGTGGCCTTGTCTTTGACGGCCTGATTTTGCAGCATAACCATCCTTGGAAATAGAGGATATGAGTTTTTCAATTCACTTGTGCTTTACAGCCTTTATTTAAGTTTTTTTTTTTTTGTGGGTGCTACAACTCATATGAAGTAACATATTTTAACCATTACCCTTTTACAATATGCCAGAATGCTAGTTTCAGTCTTCGTGGAAAGTGCAGGCAACTCTTCAATTCAACGCATATGATACAGGGAATTGGCTTTTCTCTAAATAAATAATTGCAAGACTTGTAGATCACTCGAGCGTGCAAAGCAATGCAAGATTTTACAATTATAAATGGGCTCTCTCTCTCATCTTAAATTTTCAAGAAATGGTACAGAATGCATAATTTTGGGGGAAAAAAAAGGTTTAGTGGAAGGTTTCATGGTGATACACTTGTGTATTTATATGGGACCCACATGAGTCCGGTAAAATGTTCAGATCTAAAAGCGTGAAACCATCACTTTTTCTCTAATTTTAAAGGATTCCAATTCTCAGCAATGATTCTGCAACAGGAATTGCCGAGTTACTACCTCAAAAGAATCCATTGCTAATTTGGTTAAGATCAAATGGGGACTCCCCCGAAAAAAAGGACAAAAATAGATGTTGATCTTGATACATCATACACTAGTTCTTAGCTTCTTACACAATCATTTCATATGACAACTGATGACATACATATAACATGCAGGGCTACTGTAACTGCGAGAGCATAACAACTTCTACTCAGTCCATTATATGAGACTATACAGCTTACCTTGTAATACCTTTAAACAGCTTACAAAAATTTTGTTCCTATATCCATCCTTAAAATCACTCAAAAATTGCCAACATCTATGTTAAACACCTACTAACCTGTTGTATTCAAGGAATGCAGAAGAGCAACAGTTTAGCACCAGCATTTTTTATTCATTGGTTAATATCAACGACCTTTACACCATATAATTCAATTCAGCCAAGCTTGCCATCTTCTTATCAGCCATCTTTCCCAAGGTTAGCTTTTCTTAACTTAGAAGAATTAGCACAAAACATCTGCATTTCTCATCACCAAGATATGCATTCCCAGAGGTGCTAGGAAAACACCTACACACTGACTGCAAATTGCTTTGGAGCAAATGATACATGCCCCAAGTAGGTTTCAGACAAGGACACGAACCCCCGATGACAAGCCAGTGCTAAAGCTGTGACAAACATGACAAAGGAAGCCCAGCAAAACCTCAGCATCAATATGGGATCTTTTCTTGCAGAGTCTAGTACCTTGAAGAAAATCACTTTGACCCGCCGATCTCTCAGGATGGATTGATAATCAGAGATGGGTGTGGATAATCTGGGAGATGAACCAAGATCTATGTTTTCGGCCCCACTTGCCAAACTCATTTGAGAACTATAATGAGTTATTGTAACACCTCTTCCAAAAGCTTCATACATCCATTGATAAATTATGTCTGCAATTACCCTGCAAAGTTGTTGGCGGAAGAAAATTGCCTCCTTGGAAACCATTGCTCGAACTAATGAAGCTCCATCCTGTTCATTAAAATGCTTACTCAGTTTCAAGTTGTAAACATAAAAAATATAGAAGATGAGCTATTTTGCACTAATGGAATAAGCTGCAACATCTCCTGCCCATTCACCATCCATCTACCAATCCCATGGGAATCGTAGGGTAAACTAACTGCTTAAGAGAACCAAAATCATCCAGTCCAAATGAAGCCAAAGCATTTCCAAAGATGGTTAAGTTCTACAAGAGCAAGATAATTCAATGGAGTCTACATTTTCCTTAGAACTTGCGCCAACAAGTGAAACGTGGACAACATCAAATGTCCAGTCAACTACTCAAATAGAGATCTCTGGCAGTTTGCACTCATTAAATTGGCCATATTCATTCCCCCCCAAAAAAGGTAAAAGAAAATAGTCTATAAATTTGTAATCACAATGAACAGTTTAATTTCAAGTTAGTTAAATGAGTAATTAGGGGCATTTAGTGGTTTAGATTAAGTGGGATGAAGTGGATAGAGGAAAAAATTACAAGTCCCATAACCCACTACATTCATAGGAGTGATATCTGTGCAAGAGAATTACATACGAGGAAGGAGAAAGATCAAGTGATGTAAGGAGCATGCGCATTGAGTGTGCCCTACTCTATTATATATTAAAATGAGATACAAAAGGAGCTATTTTTTTTAAAAGTACAAGTACGTATATATATAAAAAATACTGTCTAAGGAAAGAAAACCCATTTTTACAAAGAAGAGCTGGCACAAAAGTTAAAGCAAGAGTCCTAAAAACTCCACAAAAGAAGCTAGATGCAAAGGATAGGACTCTGCAACCCAAAAGTATAAAGTTTTCAAATGTTGTATTTGAATCTACAATGGGACATTTCTTCCCCTTCAAAAATCCACCTTTTCTCTCCCTTCAAAGACACCAAAATAAACAAAGTGGAGTCATCCTCCACACTTTTTTCACAAGACTTCCGCACACAGCTTCCCTTCCAACAATCAAGAAGATCCTTCACTTCAGCTGGAATAACCCATGAACAACCAAAAAGGGAAAAAAGGAGACACCAAATATCCCCAGCCACCTCACAGAAAAAAAAGAAAAAGGGAAGAAGATGCCCAACCGATTTCTCCATTTTTGCTCATACAACAGCAGTTGGCCAAGCAAAAGCCCCTAGTCTTCAAATTATCCATGCTCAGGATAGCTTCCTAAGAGAGCAATCAAGCCAAAAAAGCAACCTTCACCGGAACCCATGAGCACCAAATAATCCTCCAAAGGAACTCCATGTCACATCTTCTTATCAATCTATGTAATACAATTGCACCATAAACTTCCCTGAACTGCTCAAAGTCCATCTCACCATATCCTCCCACCTCCCTTATCCTGAAACAAAATCAACCTCCGGAGCTTATAACATCCTCCATTTCCCAATCCACAAAATTTATCCTAAAACAAGGAGACATTCCAGCTCCTCTCCATCCCAATACACATTCCAATTTCCACCACACAAGCATTTCTATAAGAGGCAATCCTGAACCATTAAGGAAAGCGGTCTTTTAGTACTACATCCCCACTCCAAGCATCATACCAAAACTTCATCCCTTTCCCACTTCAAAATGGAAAAAACTTAAAATATCCCCCAATACCTACATAATGTTCTTCCATAACCATCCAAGCCCTCAACCTCCTTTGTAAACCACTCTTCCTCCTCACAACCATATTTAGAGGCATTCACCTTCCTCCACCAAGCATTACCTTCTATAGCAAACCTCCAAGCCCATTTACCCAACTAAGCCTTGTTGAAGGCCCGTAACTCCTTGACCCCTAAACCTGCTTCTTGTATAGGAGTCCTTATTCTATTCTAATTCACGAGATTTAATTTCCTCCACTCCTCTTAATCACTCCCAAGAAATCCCTTTAAAACTTTTCCAATCTCTTTTCTACTAAAGTCGGCATTGGAAACGACATGTAAGAGGTTGGAAAACTGGCTAGCTAAGAAGCACGGATATGGACACGCGACATGGATACAACACGATACGGACACGTCATTTCTAAAAAAAAAAAACAGGACACAAACACGTTAAATATATATAAAAAAAATTTATATAACCATATAATAAAAACTTAATATTATTTCAATTAAAATTGGCATAAAAATACACAAATCGCAAAATATTATTAAGATATTACAATAACAAAGTCATTAAATAAAAATTTAAAACCTTTTTCATTTAATCATCAACATCCATGATTCAAGTTTCAAAATAAATTTACAAACTATTTCATAGAACATATGTGTGTGTATAACCCAAAAAAAAAAAAAAAGAACTAAGGCAAAGAGGAGAAAAGGAAGAAACAATAAAAAAAAAAAGAAGAAAAAAAAAGAAAACATGTCCATAATGTGTTCGGAATTCGAAAAAAAAGGGATACTCTTTATTTGGGTGTCTAACACGTGTCTGGGAAGTGTCTGAGAGTGTCGGTGTCCGACACGGACACGTAAGTCAAAATAGAGTGTCTGTGCTTCATAGTTGGCTAAGGTGCTCTTGATCAACCTCATCTTACCTTCTTTCAATAGATATTGACACTTCCAACCTACTAACCTCCTCTAGAATCTATCCACCACCATTGGATCACAAATAGGTTTAGCTTTCAATGATGCACCCAATGGCAAACCAAAATAAGTAGTGAGGAAAGATCCCAAAACCCCAGTCATCTGCTCCGCCTCACAAACACCATCAATTGGAATAATTTCACTCTTATTTGGATCCACCTTCAGTCCCAAAACTACCTGAAAGAAAAGTAAAATGCACCTCAAGAATCTCAATTCTCTCCTTTGCTTCACAGAAAGTAATCATATGATTAGAGATGTGAAACCTAAATGAACCCTCCCCCATGCTCTGCAATCCCAAAGCGTTGAATAGGCCTGCCTCCACTACACTGTACAACAAACATCTTAAAGCTTTCACCACTATGACAAATAAAATGGGGATAAAGGATCCCCCTACCGCAACCTCCTCAAGGATCGAAAGAAGCTAATTGGAGAACCAATTCACTAATACCGCAAGTGTGACCGATAAAATGCACCACCCTATCCAACACCTCCACCTATCACCAACCCCATCTTTCCAAGAAGAAACAATAGGAACTTCCAATTAACATGGTCATAAGACCAATCATTAAAATTTCGTTTCTTTTCCAACGAAACAGTCAAAATATTTCCATTTCTCAGTGAACCGAAACAAAACGTTAGTGGAATACCGAAATTCACATGTTTTTATGAAAACAAAATTGTTTCCATAGAAACATACCAAAACTAGTGGAAATATTAAAAAAGTGGAAACATTTCTTTCATATTTGCAGTAATTATAGAAATTGGTAAAAAAATAATATCCATTTGTTTTTCAATTAATGAGGAGATTGAAGGATTAAGACCCCAGATTACAAGAATATATTTTTATTTTTCAAAAACAGTAGACAAGGAAAAGTAGAAGTAGTGGAAATAAAATGTAAATAAACAATTTATTTTAAGGCTTAGTTTCTAATTATAATAAGTTTAAATTGTTATTTGTTTTACTTATTATTATATATGTAACTTCTGTCAATTATCTAATTCATGAATATTACATAGTATATATCTATTATGTTATGGTATTGCTAGTTTTTAATTAGTAAAGAGTCATTTGGTATTAATGACTAATTCACATTCATTTAATTTTTTTTCAATTTCATCATAGTATCTTCTGTGTGGATGGACATGTATCCTAAAACACATTCATATATTTTACTTTATGTTTCTAAGTGTTTCTACACATTTTAATTTTTTTCATCATTTCCACTATGTTTCCGAAACGTTTCCGAAATGGTTCTATTTTCTGGGTGACCGAAACAGCACTACGAAATGAAATTTTGATCCTTGCATAAGACTTCTCAATATCTAACTTGCACACGAAAACCCTTCCCATACTCTTCTTTTCAAATCAATGCATTTGTTTGCCACAAGATTGCATCCAAAATCTGTGTTCTCCCACTGCCTTAACAAAAATAAAAACATTTTGACTATCTGATATCACACCCCCGTCATCCTATTAGCTAGCACCTTAGCCACCAATTTGTACACATTCCCCCCACCAAATTGAGGTCAACTTAAGATGAGTTCACCGATTGAAAGGGTATGCTAAGTGGGCAATAGCTCATAACCATTAGATTATTGGTCAGCCCATAACCATGCAGATAAGCAAAGTATGCGCATTGAGTGTGCCCTACTCTATTATATATAAAATGAGATGCAAAAAAAGCTATTGCCCACTCAGAATGCCCTTTCAATCAGTGAACTCATCGAAGTCCACTTCAGTTTCATAGAATAACCATTAGCTTATTGGTCAGCCCATTACCATGCAGATAAGTATGATATTTTGCAAATCAGAATAGAACTTCCAGTACCAATAACGATTAATAACAGTAATAATGATATTTGTAAAGGGTAAAAAATCCCCAGCTGAAAGGGTACTCACTGAAGTCATTATGAGTCTTCTCAGCACAACACCATCTTTAGATGGTAAAAGTCTCAGGACCAAGTTTGCAATGTCAAATGCACCAGCCGCTCCATTTGGTGAATAATCAAGAGAAGTTTCATTACTTGAACCTACCACAGGGTGCAACCCTTTCCTGAAGAGAAATGTCAGAATCAAATACTATAGAAAAAGAAAAAATGTAGCATCTAAATTGTACCAGATAAACTAACTGATGCTACCAAAGGCTGAAGCCAAACTGTCCACTTATGGGGGCCCTACTCATAGGACATGCAAACTTCTGCACTTGGGGGCTGGATACACAAACACAACTTTTTAAGTTTGAGAGCCCAGCTAGGGTGGATACTGGAGAACTTACAAGTTCATTGATGATGGAAATCATCAAAGGCCAGCATTTAGATTTGATTGAAAGGGGTGAAGGGGTTGTTCGATTGGTATGGATGAGCTTCAAAGCCATGTGATGGTTGTGCGATTGTTTCAAAGAAGTTTCAGCAGCAGTGGAAAGGGGAATTTCTCTGGAAGCTTTCCGGTTGATACTTGGAACAAAACACTAGAGGGTGGTTGGGGCTTTCTGTTAATTTGCAGATGTGAGGAACATCCCTCCGTCAAGGAACCATGTGGCAATTCCCAATTAGAGGTAGAAATTATGGTAGAGATTATTGTGTAGTAATTAGAGGTAGAAATTATAGAGAAATTGTAGGAAGACTTTTTCCTTTCCTTTTTTACTTTTTCCTATTTTGCTTCCCAGTTGTATTATAAATTCCTATAATTTGTATATGAAAAAACACACAGAAATATAGAAATCCTTTCTGATTTCATGGTATCAGAGCCAAAGCATTCGTTACCAGTCACGGCTCTTTCCATTAGCGCACTGCCAACAACGCAGGCTACTCGTCATCATCACTGTATTTCGATCTCAGTTCCGAAGCTCTCGCATAGTCGCCAGAGACTTCAATCGCACCACGCCATCATTGCGAAGATTCATCATCAATGCAAACAGAGGGACAACATCCTTCTATTGCAACCGAGACTCTTCGCTGCGACTGAGATTCTTTGCAGGCCAAAAATCCAATTTCGTAGCCATCGCCGTTGTTCATCATAATCAAAGATCACCCCGCAACACTTCAGCGTCGGCGTCATCAACCCTTACCAATGATTAGATTGCAATATCACCGTCGACTACTGCCACCCCAATCTCTCATCAGTCTGCCGTCTTTAGTCGCAGTCTCTTGTCGTTGGACTGATCGATCGTTATCGCTTCCATTCAATTCGCCGACAATCGTAGTCCTCTCCGATCGTCACTGTCGCAGCCTTCGACCATCAATCGTCACTCCGATAGTCACAAAATAGAAACATCTTACCGATCTCAGTAGCAGCATCGGCGTTTGCGCGTCTCGTCTCCGAGAATGTCTCCTCGCTCTCATCGCCGCACAAGCAGCCCAGGCTTGAGAGGATCGCCGAAACTCAGCTCTCATCTTAACCTTTTGTTTTACCTAGACCGGTTATAACCCACATCCAACAATTTAACCTATTTTTTTAAACAATACAAAAAAAAAAAAAGACCACATATGTCCAGCCCAGATACTTACCCAGCACCGTAGATCCAATCCATGACCGAAGCTCTCGGCAGCAAGTCCGAAGCTCTCTCCACCATGGGTTCCAGTGGCCTTTCCCTCTCGCCTCTTCAACTCACAATGGAGAAGTTGAATGGGAAAAACTTCCGTGAATGGGCTCAGTCCATTTGACTCGTGCTCGACGGCAACGGTAAACTTGGCTACCTTACTAGCGTGACACCCAAGCTAGCCCCAACTGAGACTGCTACTTCTTTGCAGAAATGGACGTCCGAGAAAGCCATGGTGATTGCTTGGCTGGTGAATTCCATGCAAACTGTCATCGAAAAGACCTACCTTTTCTTGTTGACGGCGAAAGACGTTTGGGATGCCGTTCGAGAGACGTATTCTAATGTTGGCGATTCATCTCAGATTTTCGACATCAAGACTCGACTATGGCAGATGAAGTAAGGAGAGAAGAACGTCACCGATTATTTCATGGAGATGACGGCTCTCTGGCAGGAACTCAATCTCAACTTCAACGATGAATGAGAGTGCTCTGGCGATAGTGCTCGCTACAAGAAGAAACTCGAAATTGAGAGAGTCTTCGAGTTTCTTGCTAGGCTCAACCGTGACTTGGATGATGTTCGTGGACGTATTCTTGGTCGACGCCCTCTGCCTTCCACACGTGAAGTCTTCTCTAAAGTGAGGCGTGAAGAGTAGCGGCGTCAAGTGATGCTGAAGGATTATCTTCCTACTGGGCCTAAAGTGTCTGCCTTGGTAACAAAAGGCCCCCTAGCTTGGTCCGAGCCGAAACAAAACACAGGCTGGCCTTGGTGTGAACATTGCCATAAGCTTGGTCATACTAAGGCTACCTGTTGGGAGCTCCATGGGAAGCCTGCTGATTGGAAGCCACGGCAGAATCATCGCACTCGTGGCTATCACACTACTACTGACCCTCAGGCCGAGCCCCCTCTAGCAGTAAAACGCACTCCGAGGGGTGCCTTTACTTCTGACCAGTTGGATCAACTCTACAAAATCTTTTCTAGCCTCCAACCCTCTGGTCAGTCTTCCACTCCTACTCCTTTTGGTTCATTAGCATACCGAGGTAATTTTTTAAGCGCCCTCATTACTGCCTCTCACTCAAAAACTCCTTGGATTATTAACTCTGGTGCTTCTGATTACATGACTGGCTCTTACCACATTTTTTTCTTCATACTCACCTTGTGCTAGTAATCTTAAGGTTAAAATTACAGATGGTTCTCTCTCCTTTGTAGCTGGCAAAGGGAGTATTCGCCTTTCTGACTCTATTACACTTGAGTCTGTTCTTCATGTTCCAAAGTTATCATACAATCTGTTATCCATTAGCTAGTTGACAAAAAATTTCAATTGCTCTGCTAAGTTTCTTCCCTCTCATTGTTTTTTTCAGGACCTATCATCGGGAACGACGATTGGCAGTGCTAAGGAGTGTGCTCGTCTCTATTACTTTGAAGATGCTGATGTGAGAAAACAGGATCCAATTGCCCTTTGTGATTCTGCATCTGTCTCTAGGGATAGTGAACTTTTGTTATGGCATTTTCGAATGGGTCATCCCAATTTTCAATATTTGAAACGTTTATTTCCGAATAAAGGATTCTTTGATTTTCAATGTGAAATATGTGAACTTGCAAAACATCACCGTACTTCCTTTCCGCCATCCACATACAAACCATCCAAGCCGTTCACTCTGATTCACAGTGACTTGTGGGGTCCTTCTCGTATTCTTAATCGTACTCATACCCAATGGTTTGTTACCTTTATTGATGACCATACTCGAGTTTGTTCGGTTTACCTGTTAAAGGATAAAACTAACGTTCGTTCGGTGTTTATCAATTTTCACTCTATGATCCAAACACAATTCCAGGCACAACTTCAAATTATGCGCACTGATAATGGCACAAAATATTTCAATACTACTTTGGATGATTATTTTTAGGAACATGGGACCGTTCATCAAAGTTCTTGTGTCAACACTCCCCAACAAAATGGGGTTGCTGAAAGAAAAAATAGACACATTCTCGATGTTGCTCGTGCCCTGATGTTCACTATGCATATGCCCAAAATGTTTTGGGGTGATGCAATTTTGACATCTACCTACCTCATCAATAGAATTCCTAGAAGTGTTATCTCTTTTGCTACATCCCTCCACACATTTCAGCAATTCTTCCCTCACTCTCGCCTCTCCTCTAGTCTATCTCTCAGAGTGTTTGGTTGTATCGCCTTTGTCCATGTCCATTCTCACTATCGGCATAAATTCGACCCTCGAGCTATTAAGTGTGTTTTCATTGGGTATTCTCCTACTCAGAAAGGTTACAAGTGCTATGATCCATCCACCAAACGGGTCTTTGTTAGCCTTGATGTTGCATTTTTTGAAAACACTTCTTACTTCCAACAGCCCTCCCTTCAGGGGGAGCATTTGAGTGAAGGTTGGGTATTAGATTTTGAACTCTCTTGCTCTGAGCCTACCCCAAACACTGAACCTGCTACACCTTCCTGTTCTAATTTGCCATTTATAGAAGGAAACTTGAACTCAGGCGGCAATGTAGGAAAACAACAGGACTTGTTTATTCACGGAGGCTAAAAGCAAGGTACAAGGAACATCTCATACCTGAAGCACCAAGAGAGATGGCTCCAGTGATAGCTCCGAGTACCCAAGAATCCCCTTCCAAGTCTACTGATGAAACTGAGTCTCCTGATACTAATTTACCAATTGCTCTCAGAAAATCAACTCGGTCATGTACTCTCCACCCTATCTCGAAATTCATATCTTATAATGCTCTGTCTACAAAATTTCATGCTTTTACCTCTAACCTTGATAGTACAGGAATTTCGAAAAATATTCAGGAGGCCTTGGAGGTCCCCAAATGGAGGGATGCAGTACTAGAAGAGATGCGGGCGTTAGAAAAAAATGAGACTTGGGATGTGATGGATTTACCGAGAGGGAATAGACCGGTAGGCTGAAGAGATGCGGGTGTTAGAAAAAAATGAGACTTGGGATGTGACGGATTTACCGAGAGGGAAGAGACCGGTAGGCTGTAAATGGCTTTTTACCTTGAAAGACAAGGCTGATGGGACAATCGAGCATTACAAAGCCCGCTTTGTTGCAAAAGGGTTTACACAAACCTATGGTGTTGACTACACAGAGACGTTTACACCTGTGGCAAAGTTGAATACAGTTCGAGTCCTCTTGTCATTGGCAGTCAACTTGGATTGGCCTCTTTAACAACTTGACGTTAAGAATGTCTTTCTGAATGGTGAGTTAGAAGAAGAAGTCTGCATGACAATACCACCGGGATTTTGTAAGAAGGGAGAAGAAAATCGGGTATGCAAACTCAACAAGTCTCTGTACGGTCTCAAGCAGTCACCTAGAGCATGGTTCGATAGGTTTGCAAAGGTAATAAAGGGCCAAGGATATCAGCAAGGGCAGTCAGACAACACTATGTTCTTCTAGCAATCTAAAGATGGAATGAAAACAATTCTAATTGTTTATGTTGATGATATAATCTTAACTGGGGATAATTTAGTGAAGATGGAGAGACTGAAGAAAATCCTAGCCATTGAATTTGAAGTAAAGGACCTGGGACAAATGCGATACTTCTTGAGAATGGAAGTTGCCAGATCAAAAAAGGGTATTAGTGTCTCTCAACGAAAGTATGTTCTTGACCTTCTAACCGACACTAGCATGCTTGGATGTAAACCAAGTGACACACCTATCGAAGCAGGAAGGAAACCAAAGGACGAGGGAAATCTAGTCGAAAAGGACAGATATTAGAGACTAGTTGGCAAGCTAATCTACTTATCGCACACTAGACCTGACATTGCATTTGCGGTTAGTGTGGTGAGCCAACTCATGCATTCACAAAAGAAAACTCACCAAGAAGCTGTGTTCAAGATTCTCAGATATCTAAAAGGCTCCTCGGGTAGAGGACTATTTTTCAAGAAATCGGAACGCAAGGAAGTCAAAGTCTTCACAGATGCTGACTGGGCGGGTTCAATAGAAGATAGAAAGTCCACTACCGAGTATTGCACCTATGTATGGGAAAACTTGGTTACTTGGAGCAGCAAGAAACAAAGTGTAGTGGCCAGAAGCAGTGCTGAAGCCGAATTTAGAACTGCTGCACAAGGGATATGTGAAGGATTGTGGCTAAAAAAACTCTTCGAAGAACTACAGGTCACAGTAAAATTCCCAATCAAACTTTACTATGACAACAAAGCAGCCATCAACATTTCTCTCAACCCAGTTCAGCATGACCGAACCAAGCATGTAGAAGTGGACAAACATTTTATCAAAGAAAAAGTTGAGAACGGAATTATCTGCATGACCTATGTTCCTACAGAAGAACAAACTGCGGATATCTTCATCAAAGGACTATTTCGGCCTAGTTTTGACGAGATCATCTGCAAGTTGGATATAATTAACATTTACGATCCAACTTGAGGGGGAGTGTGGAAATTCCCAATTAGAGGTAGAAATTATGGTAGAGATTATTGTGGAGTAATTAGAGGTAGAAATTATAGAGATTGTAGGAAGACTTTTGCCTTTCCTTTTTTACTCTTTCCTATTTTGCTTCCCAATTGTATTATAAATTCCTATAGTTTGTATATAAAAAAACACACAAAAATATAGAAATCCTTTCTGATTTCAACCATCATTCACATAACGATCACCAAGATGGCGTCTTGGTCATGGCTTCGAACAATTGCAATGCTAACATCCCGAATTTTAAGGTGGGAGATCAATCACAATTTGTGTGCAGGAAGCCAACTGTCTGACTGGAGTTCTGGTGGATAGGATTGGTGGGGCAGATTTGGAGATTCCAGCAGTGTCAGAACTTGATAAATGGGCAAACCAAAGGTGGCCCGTGCTGGAAGTAAGGGTTGTGGAATTGAGTGTTCTCTTTCTTTTTCTACTCCTCTCTCAGTTGGAGGTGACGAGGATTCTCCACAAAGCAAGACTCTATCTGGCTTCATTTGGCTGGCATAGCCATTCAGTTTTGGGATTTCTCTATTCTCATATCAACAGGGAAACTGTGGGAGATTCCTAAGAGTTAATGATGACACAGTAAGATGTCACCATTTCAAATGGGCGAGGCCGGGAGGGCTTGTGTGAATCGTCGAAGGTTCCTATTCTGTCAACAGGAATAGTTGGAACAGGATCGTGGAAGGTTGAGGTCCCTATATGTGTGGAAATAGTGGGGAAGGCCCTGAGAAGGGGTTGAAAGAGGATTCGTGTGGTCGATGGAAAAGACCACAGTTGCAGGCCGAAGGGGTTCAAGGAAACAAGGAAAATGATGACACATATGATGAGCATGAGAGGAGAGGAATGGGGCCAAATGGAAGCAGGGGATGTGGCAGCTAGATGATGCAAAGGGGCAATGTCAGTTGGCAAGCAGTTTGGAGATTTCAATGTTAAGTGCAGCAGGGTTAGGGTACATCAGTCATTTAGTGATGCACGTGATCATAGCAGTTGGGGAAGGGCTGGCTCAAACAGAATGGGGGCTCTAGAAATGGTCCTAAAGGGCAGTGATCTAAACTAGGCTAAAGTATGGTTAGATTGAGGGACCAGTCTGGGCTTGATCAAATTCTAGAGGGGGGAGAAAAGTGGGCTCAATTGATCAGGCCCGGATCAAACTTGAGAAGATAGGAGGCAGGAAGGCAATGCACGGCCAAGTGGAGCAAAGGCTCAATATGGCTCACTCCAGTTTGTGCTGTTTAAATGGAGAAAGACCTGTGGGTGGAAGGAAGCGTTGAACAGAACGAAGCCCAGATGTCAAATATGCATCTTCAATGGCTCAGCATGCGAGAAACTAATGAAGAACTGAACAATGACAGATGAATTCATGAAAGAGTATCACAGTGCATCCACAGAAGAACAAAGGAGACTTTGAAACTGTACTAATTACAATAAGATCATAGACGATGATCCTGCTACAGAATGAAGGGAGGCAGCAATGCACAAACAAACCAAAACCAACATAATTATGATATCAAATAAGGCGCTTGGCTTTATTAAAGAGAGGAATACTTCCAAGATTATACTCCAGATAATAGATGGAGATGTTTACTGAAAGAAAAGGTAAGAAATTGCCATTTTCTTTAATGAAAAAAAAAAAACAAATCAAATGAAAGAGTTCCTTGAGAGTTAATTCAGTGGGTTTGGGGAGGATCAGGGAAAGAGTTCAGCCAACAAACGTTAAAATAATCAGACACAACTACGGAGGTAACTAACATGACAAAGACAAGCTTCCAGTAATAAACTTATTATAAGCAGTTAGCTGTAAGCATACATCTATTTGCATTGCTTAAGTATGCAGCCACTCCTCAAATGATAGGTAAGAAAGGAGCACATGATTTATTTCATTTATGCATTGATTATGGTGAACTAATCACTCATAATATCAATAAAATTTAATGGAGTACATTTATTTGCAAAAGGCCCACTGTAGGTCAAGATTCAGAACTCACATTTTAGGAAGATGAATTGGAATCTAAGATCCATAAAGAAGCTGGAAGAGGAAAACCAAAGCTTCAGTGAGACCTTAAGTCATAAGGAATCATGGTCAAGTTGATGGCCAATGGTTGGCCAAAATTTCTGCTTTAGGCCCAACTCGACAGCCCACAAGGATGGAAAAATTGGGGCGATAGATTTGCTTTACAGTTGATAGGTGACCCATGAATTCCTATCACACCAGCGACAAAAATTATACCTTAAAAATTACGCTCACTGTGCTTTATTAGGCAGAACACCACAATATTCGTCCTTTTGGGGTTAATGCTCTCAATGGTGAATCGATCATTCGATATCCTTTAACTTATGAGAGGACGGAATGGAAGAAAAGTAATGAAACCTGCGATGGCTACTGAATAACCTCCTTTGACTTTTTGGGCAACTAAGAAGTAACATTCAGAAAATGAATTTACCTAAAATGAGAATGTGTGAACATCTGAGTGGATGCCTATTTCTAAACAACAATGGAAGGCAGTGGGGTTGGAAATTCAGAGCAGCTGATAAAATATGGAACACAGAAAGAAATAATTCAGGTATTTTCTCAAAAGAACACTAACATAAGTCTGAGAATATATGAGCTAGTGTGAATTTTAGGTACCAAAATGGGGAATGGAAAGCCTAAAACTACATTTCCCCTTCAAATATATGGTTTAAGGCATTTTGAAGAGGAAGAAAATGTTCCATATGAGTTGTCTTTGCTACATGGGATAGAAGTAGGCATCCCAATGACATTATTATAGGTGGCAGTTGAATCAGTACACTGGAAACTCAACATAGAAAGGTTACAAGCGCTTGAGTTCAAGATACAAAGCTCATATAGAAGAAATATTGTTTAACCTACTTAAGATTGAATACTGCAAGATACCCATCAAAGAGGGGAAAAAAATTAATCTTGGGAGATACAAGTCAATGTACCTAGTCACTCCTACTCTTAAGAAAAGAGCAAGCTTTTGCCATTGAAATTCTTTCCTTCTGTTTAAAACAACCTGAACAGAAACAAATAAAGTAAACAAACAACATGAAATACCAATAAACTGATTACAAAATCTTCCTAACAATCTTAGCAGTTAAGAGCAGAGAAATCCAGTCCCCAGCATTGTATACAATAATGACGAGCATAACTGCATAAGATATATCAGGAAACATGTGTCATGCAGAAATAAAGAATTGGGTTGATAACCAATCTTGGTAATAAAAAATTTTCATCTATCTCATTGTAGATTATGTGCCTGCCTCTAAATAAATGGATGACGAGATGATTTTGATTATCAAGCAGGGTTTTTTTAAAGTAGAAATACTGATTAAGATTTGTGAGAAAAGTCAAGCGGAAAGTTTTAAAATCCTGTCACTGGCCACCTATATCATCCAAAAACGTAAACTATCATTTTAAAGATCATATTAAAGATTTCCAGTTTCTGTCATTACCAGCATTTGGATGAATTCAGTCCTTATAATGGTACTTAACAGAAATGTATGGGTGAATACAGAAAAATATAGTAAAAAGTCCAGTAAACAACAACACAGTTTAGTATAATAAAGCATTAAATACCGAGTGCAGAATTCTCCTTGTGGCAACTGAATTATCAGTGAGAAGTTTCTGAACAACGTAAGGATAGGCAGCTTCAAATGTCTTAAAATTTGGATCTGCAGCTACAGCCAATCCTGAGGAAGAGATGAATGATCAGGAGGCAATTATTACATGAATGACATGAAATAATTATGACATAACATAATAAATAAAACATGAAACATACAAATTAAAGCACTAATTTTTTTTTTCCAGAAAAAATCGTGCAAATTGTGAAGTGCAAAACACCATTGTACATACTTCTAACAAATATGCAAGGTGGACATAAGGAACTGCTCTTTTTTATTTTATTTTTGTTTTTTTTTTTTTTTGGGGGGGGGGGGGGACACCTACCTTATTGTCTAATTGGTTTGACTAGTATGTTCTTTTGATATGTATTTTGACTAGTATATTATATTTTAGTGTAATGCCTTCTCCGGTAAGAGATTTCACTAGAGAAGATAATACAACAATGTGTGTCCCCCCCCCCCCCCCCCCCCCCCCCTTTTTTAATGAGTGTGTTTTCCCTTTGCAGAATCCTTCAAATAAATACCAAGTAAAACTGTTGAAGCCAAAAAAATATTATAAAGAGACTGGATGCTTCCAAAGTCTTTTAAAGGCCACTGCTGCTTATTATACTTACTGTTCACTTGACCTCTTACGAGTCTCAACACCCAAGAGAGAGAGAGAGAGAGAGAGAGAGAGAGAGAGAGAAGAAAAAGAACAGAAAAAAATAAAAAAATATTTCATTTAGGATGGATCAAGTGAGGTACCCTAAAAAGCTGATTAGTCAGCTCATGAGCACAACTTATATGCGGTTTTAAATAACAACCATTACGTATTGGTTTTTT